>VDFB02281492.1:58981454-59392931 GCA_007258455.2 Sequoia sempervirens
AGCTTCTAATAATTATTCGAAGGAAATGGTGTTGGGAAGTGGGGGATTCGGAACTGTGTTCAAAGGCATTCTATTGGATGGTACTCTTGTGGCCATTAAAAAGTCCAACCAAGCTTTAAACTTGGAGGATGATCATGAGTTTCTTAATGAAGTTGCAATTCTCTCCCAAATAAATCACAGAAACATAGTGAAGTTATTAGGGTGTTGCATCCAAACCAAATTCCCATTGTTGGTATCTGAATTCGTTTCGAATGGAACACTGTTTGAACATTTACACTTCAAAGAGGGGTCTTTGTCTTGGGTGTCACGTCTACAGATTGCAATTGAGACGGGGGAGGCTTTGGCATATCTGCATTCTGGAGCATCTCGACCCATTTTCCACAGGGACGTAAAGTCGTCTAATATTCTTCTGGATGAGACATTTTCTCCCAAAGTTGCAGACTTTGGAATTTCTCGTCTCATGTCTGCTTCCAATAACACACATCACACCACGAATATAATGGGCACAAAAGGTTACTTAGATCCTGAGTACTTCCAAACCTATCAACTCACGGACAAAAGTGATGTATTCAGTTTTGGTGTTGTCCTCGTTGAGCTTTTAACAGGTCTGAAACCCCTGAGTGTAGAAAGGATCAGCGAGGAATGGAATTTATCTACTCTTTTTCTTGCCAGACTCAACGACAACCGCCTCAGAGAAATCTTAGATAGCAAAGTATTGAAGGATGAAAACCTGCAACAAATGGAAGATATGGCAAGGCTAGCAAGAGCATGCCTTCATTTGGAAAGGAGGAAGAGACCCTCGATGAAAGAGGCGGTGGAGGAACTTGTTTGGATCAGAGGTGGCACAAGAAAGACAAAGTTTCATGACAGTGGCGACACAATATTTGAGCAAAGAAGCATTTCCAAAAGGGCATCACAAACATCACAAACGTCATGCGAATTCAGGAGTTACGATTTTCCGTCCACAGAGGAGAATACGTCGGAGGAGCCATTCACTGCACTCATTCAGATGTCGAGCCTACTCTGAACCATTGGGGAAAAAAGGTCATTCCTAGTGTAATTTAACACTGCAGTGTACCTGACATACCAGTGTTTGAGCAATATGGGCGCACATCTTTGAAGCTGCACCATAATTAGTAAGCATACCATTCTTGGGGATGTAAGATTAAATATTATAAGGATTGTAATGGATTTGAATGAATTTTGATCAGTATTTTTTAATTGGAAAGGAAAAAATTAAATAGAAATGTTTGTTTTCTATAAATCAGCAAATAGATTTTAATAGGTTCTTAAAATCCATGTATTATCAGACATTGGAGAAGCCTGAAACGGTTCAAAACGCAGTCCTTACAGGAAGCGACAGAATCCCCTGAAACGCACCAATCCCAAGGGAAGCCACCTCATGAGGAGCCTCCACGCTCCCTCACAATTCACCAACGGGGTACAGGAAAAGGAGCCTTGTCCATGAAAGAGCCAAATGATCAAGGAGGGCATTCCTTCGCTGAGTAGCCGAGCCCACATTTTTTCAATGAGAACGTGGGCATTCAAAAGCAAGATGTCTAGTCGCAAAGCATCTTCTACCTCAGAACAATAGTCTCTCACAATCAAGCAGCTGAAATATGCGTGTTAATATCTCCTATTCCAAAGGTTGTCATCAATTAATTGTTTTTCATACAATTTTTTTTTATAAATTTTATACTCTTAAGAAGATGAATAAGTTGAAGCAATCATAAAACCAGCCTTAATTTATATATTTTTTTAGATAGATGAAAGGTTGAAAATGCAATAGCTTTATTATTCTAAATTTAATACATTTATGGTTTTAAGATAATTAGTAATTTTTTATTTATTTTATCAATTTTTACAAATTTCTTAATCTACATCTTTTGTTGGATTTTGATGAACAAGATGAAATTAAGATGAAACTAATTTTTATTTTGAACCAAGTACAAGGGAGTACTTGGTTTTGTGGGAAAATCCATTTATGACTAATGATAATACATAAGCAAACCAACAAAGGAAGAAACTTAGAGGCCAAATGACCATTACAATTATAAAAAGATAATCTAGATTGCCTAGAGTAAATGAGCGAGGAGTGTTCAGGAATTTTGTGTTCGGACCAAATATCCATTACAATTATAAAAAGATAATCTAGATTGCCTAGAGTAAATGAACTAAGAGTGTCAAGGAATTTTGTGAGTAACACAAATCAAATGGATGATTGGTGCAGAGGAAGTCAAGTAAAACCTAGGAAATCGTGAGAAGCTAGATAAGTGGCAAATGTACAAACTCAAACACAACAACAAGAAAAACCATCTAGGAGAAGCCAAATCTTTGCATGGCTCAAAATTTCAAGGAATGTTATTATTCTCATTATAGAAAGAAAATCCTAAGAAAATAATATGCCACCCAAGCTATACAATGAGATCCATGAGAGAAAAGCCTATAAAACTAGTACATGTAATATCACGCTTTGAACTAGTAGCGTAAGAGAAGCATTGAGTAGCATAGAAAAAGTTAGGGTCAATTAAATCATGAAATATGGTGGACGAATTAGTTAGGGTTAGTTAAATAAGGATGGATTTGTCAATTACTTGCAATCAACTGAGGAACTTGTTGGTAAGACTACCTTCAATAGAGGGCAAGATTTCCTATGATAGAGGAAGCATAGGATTTATAGTTAGTGCTAAGAGGAAAAGAAAAACATGCTTTCAAAAATTACAAACAAAAATCAATTTTATTATCAAGCTTGTTATGTAGGTATATAATAATAGATATGCATATACTATGCATATATTGTATATACATACATATGCATGTGTATGTATATACTATATATGTATGCATGCATATATTATATAAGCATGCATATATATCTATATATACACACATATAATATTTAAAAATAAAATGACCTAATATACCCACTTTATTGAACTAATTCAATTTTGTAACAATAGGTGTTAGAAGCAACTTGAGTACCTCTCATTTGATTAGAAAATGTCTAAAAAATATCTTAATGGTAAAATTTGCACACCCACATGCCATTTCCAGCTTAGTTTTGTACCCATTTTGAGTAAAATGTCATGATGCACATACATATTGAAAAATGGGATAGTCTTTTGTGAAGTCGGACTAATTCTCCTAACCTTTTCCAATCTCTATACACATTCATCCCCGTGTACTTAGGCCCTACCTTATCCTTATATGCACATACTATAATACATTCATATAATCCTTGCATTTAGTACATTTAGCCTTTATACACTCCAATTTGACCATTCACCCACCTAGGATAACTTTTATAGTTGTGGGACCATCAACCTAGCAATCATGTATTTGACCCTTACCTTTATAAAATTCAAGTTTAAAATTTGGCCAATTAGCCCCCCTTATTTTCATGCCCTAAGCCAACCAAGTCTATGTTTTTGGATACATTATGTCCTAGTATTTAAAGATATTTAATTGAGTTCCTTTCAAATCTTTGACCTATCCAATTCTCTCATTCTACAACATTGAAGGAGAAATAAATAGTGAAACATTTGATTTGGTGCACAAAAAATAGCAACAACTATACATACATCATTGTAGGGTGCTAACTTGCGGTCTTCAATCTTCGTACACATTTTCAAGGGCTGACTTCAGAGAAAAAAACTCCTTATGACATAAAAAAACCCTTCCATGGAAAATATAAATACAAGTTTCCCAAATATCAAAAAAGGCAGGAGTGAAGGTGAACCAGTAGAAAAGTACAATTTGGCATTGCCTTGGATCAAGTTCAAGGATGAATATTGGATCTTGGATCTAAGCTAGATTTGTGAACTTGACCTCTAGGTAGAGCACCTAATTAGTGCAAAATTTCAAGCATTCAATTAATAAAGAAATCACACTTTTAAGGCAGAGACTATACCTATTCTAGAATATTCATCAATGGTATAGATTATTCATTCATTAAGCTAAGTAAATAAAATTTCTATTTAGTCTCCACATTTTATCATTGCAATAATCACAAAAAACTAGCACATAATCCTTACTCATATTAATCTAGTTAAATGTTTTTAAGTTTATGCATTTCATTATATTAGAAAATCTATTAAAGGTACCTTTCCATTTATATTTTGGTGAACCCAATCAATCCTACATGACCTAGTTTTCTACAACTTTAGATGTGGATGAATGCAATCGACACTTGGATTAGTGAGTTGAACCATCACAGGGGGGTGTATGTCATAATTTTCCTGGTTCTTACAATTGTTCATATGCAAAGGATTATAGTGGAGATGGCTTTCAAAAGGGTACACGATGCCAGTCGATAGGCTCAAAAACATTCACCATTCCTACAATAATAGGTAACCATAGGATTTTGGCTTACACGTATTTTAAACTTTGATTTGATCTAATGGCTTACCTTTTGAAAAGAATGTGTGATTTTGGATGAATCATTTAAACAAGTCAAAGTTTAGATTACAGTGAGTTTTATTGAAAAAGAATGTAATTTCAAATGAACCATCTAAACAAGTCAAAGTTTAGATTATAGTGAGTTCTATTGGAAAAGAATGTGTGATTTCACATGAACTACCTAAACAAGTCAAAATTTAGAGAACTATTTGATTTCAAAATACATCTTGTCTGTGTGTTTTGTATGATTTATTTTTGTTGTCCAAAATTTACTTTTATTCTTGAATATTTAAGAATTTATTTTATTGACATCCAGTTTGGTAAAACACATAGGATCCGTGTCTTCATTTGTAATTGTCTGTGTAGTAGGGTCTCTTTTGGTTTGCTAGCTAAGAAACGCCATTTGAAACTTGTGGAGGCCAAGTACTTTCAGCAGTTGCAATAATACATCGCTCCTAGAGGGGGTAGAGAAAGCCCGAGAAAGTTTTTTGCCGATGAATTGGCAAGAGCTTCTAATAATAATTCAAAGGAAATGGTGTTGAGAAGTGGCAGCTTCGGAACTGTGTTCAAAGGAATTCTATTGGATGGTACTCTTGTGGCAATTAAAAAGTCCAACCAAGCTTTAAATCTAGAGGATAACCATGAGTTTCTTAATGAAGTTGAAATTCTTTCCCAAATAAATTACAGAAACATAGTTAAGTTATTAGGGTGTTGCATCCAAACTAAATTCCCATTGTTGGTATCTCAATACGTTCCCAATGGAACATTGTTTGAACATTTACACTTCAAAGAGGGGTCTTTTCCTTGGGCGTCATGTCTGTAGATTACAATCGAGACGGGGGAGGCTTTGGCATATCTACATTCTGGAGCATCTCGACCCATTTTCCACAAGGACGTAAAGTCGTCTAATATTCTTCTAGATGAGACATTCTCTCCCAAAGTTGCAAACTTCGAGATGTCTCGTCTCATGTCTGCTTCCAATAACACATTACACCACAAATATAATGGGCACAAAAGGTTACTTAGATCTTGAATACTTCCAAACATATCAGCTCTCTGACAAAAGTGATGTATTCAGTTCTGGTGTTGTCCTGGTTGAGGTTTTAATAGGTCTGAAACCCCTGAGTGTAGAAAGGATCAGCGAGAAGTGGAATTTATCTACACTTTTTCTTACTAGACTCAATGACAACCGCCTCAGAGAATTCTTCGATAGCAAAGTATTGGAGGATGAAAACCTGCAACAAATGGAAAATATGGCAAGGCTAGCAAGAGTATGCCTTCATTTGGAAAGGAGGAAGAGACCATCGATGAAAGAGGTGGTGGAGGAACTTGTTTGGATAAGAGGTAGCACAAGAAAGACAAAGTTTCATGACAGTGACAACGTAATATTTAAGCAGAGAAGCATTTCCAAAAATGCATCACAAACGTCATGCGAATTCAGAAGTTACGTTTTTTCCATCCACAGAGGAGAGTACGTCGGAGGAGCCATTCATTGCACTGATTTAGATGTCGAGCCTACTCTGGCACATTGGGAAAAAGATCATTCCTCACTTGATTTAACATTCTGGTCTACAGGGGTGCACATATTAGTGTTTGAGCAATAAAGGGCGCACATTTTTTAAGCTACACTATAATAAACATCTATTGGGAATTCTAACAGTTCAATTAGCAAGCATATCATTCTTGGGGTTGCAAGATTAAACATTATAAGGATTGTAATGGATTATGTACAAAATATATCAGGAATGAATTTTCAATATTTTTTTATTAGATAGAGAAATATATTTATTTTTTATTAAAGAATAAATAGGTTTTAATAGGTTCTTAAACTTGATTTAAAATAAAAGGTCAGCAAAATGACAGCTGACCTACAACAGGCCATGTAACAAGAAACAAAAATAATGGAAAAGTAAACAACTACTAATAATCGTTCAACTAAACAGGAGCAAGAATCCCCTCACAGCCCACCAGTCGGGCAATTGGATCAAACGTTGGGGAAGCCTGAAACCGTTCAAAAGGCAGAGTCCTAACAGGGAGGGACGAAATCCTCTGAACCGCACCAATCTCGAGGGAAGCCACGTCATGAGGAGCCTCCAAGCACCCTCACAATTCACCAACGAGGATACAGGACAAGGACCCTGGTCCACCAAAGAGCCAAGAACAGTGGAAGCATCCCCAGTCAAATGATCAAGGAGGGCATTCCTCCACCAAGTAGCAAGATGTCCAGTCGCAAAGCATCTTCTGCGTCATAACAATAGTCCCTAATAATCAAGCAGCTGAAATATGCAAGTTAATATCTCCTATTCTGAAGGTTGTCATCAATAAATTTTCATTCATGTTTTATTTTTTACAGATTTTATAATATCTTAATTTAGATGAATAAGTTGAAGTAATCTTAAAACCAACCTTAACTTATATTTATTTAGATAGAAGAAAGGTTGAAAATGAAATAGGTTTGTTATTCTGAATTTTATATTTATATATATATATATATATAGGCAATCAACAATTTATTTTTTTATTCTTTTCAATTTTTACAAATTCCTTAATCTACATTTGTTTCTGAATTTTGATGGACAAGGTGAAACTAAGATTGAAACTAATTTTTATTTTGAACCATTCATGACAACAAACTAGTACTTGTTATTAATTATTTCTTTTTGAAGGAAGGTGCAAGAAGGTGGGATTTATTGAAAAGTCAATTATTAAATGCAAGGGAGTGTGATTTTGCGACATTTAACTTATTTATTAGTATTCTATTGGTAAAATTTGCATACCCATGTCATTTTCTATTTATTTTGCGTTCATTTTGAGAAGAGTGTCTTGATATATAGATATATTGGCAAATGACATAATTTTGTGTAAAGTTGGGTCCTTTTGCCTATAACATTTATACATTTATTACACATTATTATATACTTATCAATTAGCACATTCTTATGTTTAGTAATATCCATAATTTCTCCTTTTTTAGATTTTTCTTAGACATGAATCCTCAGGAATTTGTGTGATTGACCCCATGATTGTAGTTTGTAATAATCATGTTTCAATAAACAACCATTTGAACTTTGACACATTTTTTTGACAATGCTTAATGTAACTACTATTATGATAAATGGTTATCTAGAGTCCAATGTGGAGAAAGTTTTTAGATTTATATTTTAGGTTTACTATTTTAGATTAATGCTTTAGACTTATATTTAGAGTAAAGTTTATGTAGTTTTGTGAACTCGTGGATTTCTTTGATAAACTCAAAGCTTTGACGAAGTTGTCTATGTAGGAAATTTTGACAAGAATGAATCTAAACCAAGTAGAAGGGAGGTACATGGTTTTGTGGGAAAATCCATTTGTGACTAATGATAGTGCATAAGCAAACCAACAAAGGAAGAAACTTAGAGGCCAAATGTCCATTACAATGATAAAAAGATAATCTAGATTGCCTAGAAAAAATGAAATAAGAGTGTTAAGGAATTTTGTTAACACAAAGGTGTTAAGGAGAATTTTGTGAGTGCCACAAGTCAAATTGATGATTAGTGGAGAGGAAGTCAAGTGAAACCTAGAAAATGGTGAAATGCTAGATAAGTGGCAAATGTGCAAACTCAGACACACAACTAGAGGAGAAACCATCTAGAAGAGGCCAAATCTTTGCATGGCTCAAAAGCTCAAGGAATGTTACTATTCTCATGATAGAAAGGAAATCTTATACAAATATTCTAAGCAAATAATATGCCATGCATGCTAGCCAATGCGATCCAAGAGATAAAAGCTCATTAAACTATCCATGTAATGTTGCACTTTAAATTAGTAGCATAAGAGAAGCATTGAGTAACATAGAAAAAGTTAGGGTCAATTAAATTAAGAAATATGGTGTACGCGTTAGTTAGGGTTAGTTAAATAAGGATGGATTTGCCAATTACTTGCAATCGATTGAGGAACTTGTTCGTAAGACTGCCTCTGATTAAGAGCAAGATTGCCTATGATAGAGGAAACATAAAATATATAAATTTATAATTAGTGCTAAGAGGAAAAGAAAAACATGCTTTCAAAAATTACAAACAAAAATCAATTTTATTCTCAAGCTTGCTATGTATGTATATAATTATAGATATGCATATACATGTATATATTATATATACATACATATGCATATGTAGGTATATACTATATATACATACACATAGATGTGTGCATGTATGTATATATATTATATATGCATACATATATACCTATATATACACATAATATTTTAAAAATAAAAATTACCTAATATACCCACTCAATTGAATGAACTGAAATCTATAACAAAAGGTGTTAGAAGAAACTAGACTACCACTCTATTGATTATAAATGATCAAAAGGAACAATATCTTAAAGGTGAAATTTGCGCACCCATGCCATAATCCTTGCATTTAGTATATTTAGCTTGCATACACTTAGATTCGATAAACATTCTTATTGTGCCAAGTTTTTTAAATATTGATATGGACTTGTGAATTATGGGGAAAAAACAATAAAAAAGACAACATGCGAGGAGCTTGAAATTAAGAGAAAAAACAAGAATGGATGAGACAACTTTGTTAAAGAAGGAAATTAAACTCTGCAGATGAAAATGTTGAAAGAAATCCTCTATCATCCATTGAAGCCAATAAAGAGCAAGAAAAAGAAAAAAATACAAACAAATGCAAAAATTCCATGAAAGTAGAAAATCAATCTTGGGATTTGAAGGTATGTCATCCTTCCTAAAGTGTTTGATACTGAAATAAATCCTAAAAGTCAAATTGAATCAATGAATGATGATACAATTCAATTATGTCATGCATGCACACATTTGCAAGGATGTTATAATCAGCTTAATGAAAGGTTCAATAGTCAACTAGTAAGTCATAGATTTAGTGACAAATATTGTAAGTCTTTCATACATTGGGTATAACTGTTGGTGTAATTAATATTTAATTACACTCTGCATAAGTTTACTTAGGCTTTATTTAATTCCTAAGTTTTGGGATCTTATCTTTATCTTTTGAGCTATCTTGTTGCTCAAGATAAGATTAGGTTTGCATCTTTGCTTTTATAAAACAAATCGTTATCATGTAATTATTGAATTCCTGAATAATATTATGTTGCACATCTTTTTGCAATATCTCTGCCTTTTCTGATTTTTTTCTTCTATGGAAGGATTTTCTAGTTTGCAAATCTGATCTTGGTTTCTAACATGGTATCAAAGCCTTGATTTGCAGCCCCTTCTCAGTTTTTTGGAGAAATTCATTGCAGAGTTCTTTCGGGGTTCCTCAAGGGTTTCATGCGTTGAGCTTATTTAAGAAGCATTTTGGATCAAATCTGAGCATTCCATTGAATTCAGAGCTGCCGGAACAGTCAGGTTTGCCTTTCGTTTCGTCGAAAAAGGCCTCCGTTTGTCAAATCTACGAGGATTTGAAGTTTATGGGGGTTTCCAGATCCAGCGCGTACTTGAAATTTTGGAGCGTTTTTAGCCCAAACGGACCTCACCATTGCGTTCAAAGCGCCCAAAAACCCCAAAATCAACTGTCAAATCGTCAAAATTGGACCCAGTGACTTCGGGAGGTAAAAAAATTTCATTTATGGGTCGTACGGCCTGGTACGGCACGAAATTCAAGAAAAAAAATTAAAAAAAACCAGAGTTTATGGGCGCCGCCATCAGTTAACCGCTAGCAGTTAACCGCTAGTGGTTAATGCTAACGGTTAGCCTAGCCACCAGGCTTAACTCCAAACCCTTTTGGAGGAGTTTTGGTATTTTTGGCATAACTTTTGCGTCCGAACTCGGATTTTCGAAAACAAAATATCGTCGGAAAGCTGGTTTGAGCACTTTCCAGTGGTGCAGTTTATTTTACAGTATTTTTCTGTTTCTCTGCTGTTTTTGCTATTTGAAGTCAGATGTGTATTTTGGGCTTCCGATCTCATAACTCTTTGCCATGATCTCTGTTTTCTGTCTTTTTTATGGCATTGGAAAGGTATTGAGGAGCTCTATCTTGCTGTCCATTCATTTTTTTCTGTATCTGTCCCAAGTTTTTCGTTATTCCAGATTTGTCCCAATGGGTGTTTTGGAGATTACTTGGATGTTTTGGCAGTTGGAAAGGTGAAAATTGCACATTTGTACTTCATTTCCGTACCACATCATGTTATTTTATGTTTATGCATGTTTAGGATTCTCTCCTTTTACAATCGTTGGGTTATTGTAATAAATGAACTGAGATAAAATTCCATCAGGGGGGTTTCTTGCATAATAATCTGATTAGAGTGTAGTTTTCACTTTGATCTCCATATCCATCTTGTTTTGATGGCAACTCGCATGAGTCTATCTGGTTTCTTAGTTTCTTTTGGCCACATTCTTGCTTTAGCTTGACACATGTCGGATTCATTGGTTCACACTTCAGTTGGGATATTATGTTTCTTGATCCTCATTGGTTCAAATTCTTTTCAGTTTGAGGGCCATGTTTTTATGGTTAATGTTCCAGAGTCTATTTTTGGTACTCCTTCCCATGGAAGAGTTTCAGTCACAGTTTGGCATCGGCATCGAGATACACGGCTTCCAGATTCTGTCATCATCTCATCTACTGTTGCTTCACAGATTCCAGGGTTGTTCCAGTTTGTGAGTTTTCCAGTGTTCCGTGGCATCGGGTCTGCTGTCACATTATGATTCCAGTTTTGGTTTCAGTTGTAAACAGAAGTATCTTTCCTTGCTTGTCAGATTGCGGTTCCAGTGTTACTCCACAGTGTTCTTCCAGTGCTTCTTTGCAGTAGTCATCTCATTGTAGGTGGGTTTTGTCACTACTAGGTTTTCCTTCTCTACCTCATATTGCATTTGTACTCAGGTACCTGATCAGGCCTTGTTGCCGGGACCCATTCATGCTTTCTTGCATTCATCTTAGTTTTAGGTGCATGCTTTATTTGCTTCTCCCTAAGTTGCACTTATGGGGGGGTGTTGGTGTAATTAATATTTAATTACACTTTGCATAAGTTTACTTAGGTTTTATTTAATTCCTAAGTTTTGGGATCTTATCTTTATCTTTTGAGCTATCTTGTTGCTCAAGATAAGATTAGGTTTGCATCTTTGCTTTTATAAAGCAAATCATTATCATGTAATTATTGAATTCCTGAATAATATTATGTTTCACATCTTTTTGCAATATCTCTGCCTTTTTCGATTTTTTTCTTCTGTAGAAGGATTTTCTGGTTTGCAAATCTGATCTTGGTTTCTACCAATAACTATTAGTAATAAGATTTTGTTATATTATTTATGCCAAAACATTCAATCAAGGATACCTCTAGGAACACACTCTTGGGCTTAGCTAAGCCTAAAGTGAAAGAGAGAATGCCCATATTCTCAAACACTGGCCTTAATCATCCATACTCTATTGATGAGTTTGTATTCTATCTTTACTAAGACCTATTTAGTGGCATATATTCCCAATTTTTTATTAAATTCAAGACATACCTCATTGCTTACGATGTTAAGTCTATACACAACAAAAATTAATCTATTGTGAACTCTTTGTAAGCCGAAAATTGTCACAAATAAACCAATAACCACTTTATTTGTTAAGCCCAAAATGATCATTGCTTGGTTCATTAAAATTTAAAATATAAATGTTAAAAACTATATAAATTCAAATAGTTAGAATTGGATAAAGAAAATAATTGTTTAAAAATTGAAAGCTACAAACTGTTTAATTTTAGCAATTTATTTGTCATTATTCCTCAAAATTGAGATCGGGTTGCACCACCAACATAATTGATAGTAACTAATCTACTAAATTACCTCCATGCACACAAAGTGAAATATGTGGCAACTCCAAAGCTAACAGAAAATAACAATATCATGTACCCTATGAAAACATGATCCAAGAGAAAAATAAATAAATTCAAGAAACTCCTTAGAAAACAAGTATTAACTTGATTGTACCATTTTTGTTAGAAGTTTTACTTTGTCTCCAACATCCCAAGCAATGAGCACAAGAATATTAGTCATGAAGCAATTCTCGAGCATGATTTTTCTACTACTATTTTGGCTTCATCAATCATGTCAAATCCTCTCAAACTTAGATTTGAAAATGCCACCTTCTCTGCATTCTATGATTTGTTATTATTCAGTAGCACCAATCCATCACAACACCAAATTCATCAACACACCAATGTTTGATCAATAAAGAGAAAATAAAACCAAACATTTTCAATATTTTAAATAAGGTGTCCATAGTCATAAATGCCTAGCCTAAATGCTTATATGTATTTTCATTGTACAAAATATGAATACACACACATAAGCTCAAACAACTTATAGGTTGTGGTTAACCAACTGACTATTTAATGGAAACTTAGGTCACCATGTAAACAACCCATAAATCATGATTAACACATTGGCTATTTAAGCACAATGTGCCTATTATTTACTTTGAGCCACTATATACCATACCTACCTATTGTGATGAAATAGTTGTTGGGTTATTGCACACTGATGCTCCACCAATCTTGAATATAATGTATCTATGTAGAGAGTCAAGAGGATGAATATTTTATTGATACAATCAAGGATTAGGGGCCCAATGAAAGATAATCAATTCTCACAACTTCACAAAGTCGATAAATAATTTACAATTGTAGCAAATCAATGCAATATAGAAATATAGCAACCCAAAAATTAAAAGTTTCAACTTTGTTACACACTGATTAATCACCATTCAAGCTAATTTCTCTTTAACTAATAGGATTCCATGATTCCCCTTTTACTTGTTACCCGATAGGATGAAGAAAAGAGACCAAGGCACATCATCACTCTCATTTATAGTTAGAACCATAATAGATTGCATAGCCGAAATAATATCATCATCATGTTCTTCCTGGATTGTAGCAAAGAAATGGTGAAACATGTTGTGGATCACATCATGCAATTCCAAACCTAGATAAGTTTGCTCAATCTGATATCCGCGAGTGTTTTGAGTATTGCAACCCTTCTAATAAAGTGAAGACTTTTGATATCATCCAGATCCTAAAAACTATCCACCATCAATTGTATTACCTCTTTCATTGTGTCATCATCATAAGGCACTTTAGGTGTTAATATTCTAAAGACCTCACTCAAACAAGAAGTAACCATCAATATTATCTAAACATTTGTATGTTTCAACCACCTGTGTTGGCCCGAAGAAGTCATTGTAGGAACAAGAGCTATCTACAACAAATCAAAAGGTGATTGCTCAACAAGGCTCAAAACATTCTACTCTTTTCAATGTGACCAAAACCTCATCCCTTTGAGATAAATTATTGAATTTACTACCTAATTCATAGAGTAATCTTGCCGACCATTTTCTATCTTTAGTTGCCATGCTTCAAACTAAAAATCGATTTGTTGTATTATCCAAAGGTTGGCAGGAACTTCAACTCTGATACCACTCTAATAACCCTTGCCCAAGATTGGTAGTTTTTACGATTTAATCCGATTGGGTTGATAATGTAAACATGTTGTCAAACAATAACAAATCACCAAATTGTACTTAATGTCTAGGATTGAAAGCAATTTGTTGCAATTTGAAGATTCTACAATATTTTACTATTGTCAATATATTGAAATAAGACATTCCTTTATGCCCACGTTGCAAATACCATTCATTCATCTACGAATGTAATATGCATGTAGATTGAAATATTACATAAGTTAAATGATATATGCTCATTGTAGACTCTTCTTTGTCCTAGAGACTCGAGGGTAGCAAATCTCCTCTTCTACACTTGCATCGAAACCTATCAATGAATTACCATGATCTTCATCAAGCAATCAAGGTAGGTTGCAATTAACCCTTTATATAGGTTACTTGGGAGTTATTGATGTGCTTGATTCAATTTTGGTGTCTTTCATTATTTGTTTCATTTTTAGTTTGCATAAAAGTCTCTTTACATTCCCTATTGTGTTGTTTTAAATTTTCAACTCTATGGCCCAATGGGAAAGGCACTAGTCTTTGCTAGAAATTTTAGGTTCCTACTATGTCTACAAGGTCCTTATCCTAAATAAGAGCCAATTGTTATACCTAGTTTTTACCATGGAAAATTTTGGTCAATTTCTCCCTTTGTAAATTGCTTAAGCAATTTGAAATATTTGTGGTCTAAAGTATCTTTCCACCCTTTCTTTCCCTTCATTAGAGTAAGACACAAATTTCAAGCTCTTTGTTTTCATACTTAGCCAAAATTAAAAGTCTCAAATAAGTTCCTTCATGCTCCATTTTGACCAATCAAATGGTACTTGAAACCAAGCAAAACGTTGGTTGACTTGCATTCAAAGGCTTTGCAACCTTCTTTTTAGCAAAATAAAGGACTCATTTTGGTTAAGAAAGTTCCTTGGGACCATTCCAACTCCAAAGTAATTCTTGGGAACTCCTTGGCACCGAAACAAGTGTTTGGAACTACATTGATTTTGGTACTCTTTGTGTTAATGGAAACAAGTGTTTGGAACTACATGGAGATGCATTTATTTTAGCTCTTCTCTTACTATCACTTCATAACATTCATTGGTCTCGCTACATTCAATTTTCTTGAGAATCAAACAAAAGAATCATCACTAGCTTCTAAAATGAAGGGATGTCCTTACCAAAGAAAAGAGAAGAGGCCTTCATTCTTATATGAATTTGGCCAAGGTGATCTCTTCTAAATTCACTTTATATTCCTCAATGTCATTGTCACACCATATCTTGTTTCAACATAAAAAGGGATATGGAAATGGCAATTCCAATTGCAACATAGTAACAAAGATCAATGACTACCATAATAATTTCTAAAACAATAGTAATTTGATCAAGTATACAAGCAACTATGCCAAATAATTTTCTTTAGGGATCATCAATGTAAAGGTTCTTGTAGTTCCAATTTCTAACTATATTAATTTAATCTATTGCCTATAATTAACATTGAATTGTTGAATGTACAAATATGCCCATTCCTCTTAAAATCTAAATCAACCCATAAACCCACCAAGCAAAATGACCAACACCTCTCAACAATTAAGGACTACATAAGCATTAACCCATTATTTATTTTCAATTTTAATAAAGAAATTTGTTTTTTTGTAATTTTTATTTTATTTTATTTTTAAAATTAACAATCAAACTTTGAATATAGTTTGAGCAATGAGCCTTATCAAAGGATCATATTACACCAAAACTTGCTTTCACCTTGCATCTAGTAGTCTCTTCAATCTAGGTTTAGGTAGGCTTTATTATGGATGTCTAATCTAGAGTATTTGCATTAGTTTCTATAGGATTTGTAGAAGAGCAAGGAATTCCTTTATGGAAAACCCTACCTACCAATGTCTTTTTGGTTCAATTTCAATAGTCCTCAAGACCTTATATTATTTGGCAATATCACCCTAAGAGATTTAGCTTCAACACCCTTTTTTGTGCAGTAGTTAGCAACACTATTATTTACACCTTATATGTGAGATCCTTTTATCCTTTTTTTATTACATTAAGTTAGTTGCTTATTGAATTATTCTATCTACTAGCCAATTGGGAATTTTTCTCTTATGTAGACCTATTATCACAAATATGGTATCCTCTTATATTTCAAAAATTTGTGAACATTTGGACTATGCTACCTCTAGACCTTTATGCATTAATTATATTCCTACCATGTATATGATTGTAATTCCATATATCTCATAAAGATCTACCAGAGCAACCCTTGTAATCTCCAAATTTGCTACCCATTCCACGTAGGCTTTAGTTTCCCTTAACTCCTCCATCAAAGTTGGATTCAATCCATCTAAAATTTCACAAAGCCTACACTAAGAAAGGCACCATATTGGCATGTTAAATAATAGAATAGTTTAGTTAGTGTGAAAACCTACACCAATTCAATCATGAAAACCAAGTTTTTTTCCCTAAAGTGTTCTCTCTATTTTAAGTTGCTTGCTCAAATATTGATAGGATGCTATCTATGTTAGAGAAATGGAAAAACTCACAAGAGTAGGAATCTAACTAGTAAGACCAAATAGCTTCCACAAGAGAGATGCAATAAAAAAGAACTGTTATATTATTAAAAAACAATAAATACATAATGATACAACACGATAAGATGACCTTGCTTTAAAAGTACAACAATAACTTTTTCTTGTCCTTAGTATTTCAATTAGCAAGTTGGTAAGCGACTTCAAAATCTCACGAAGTATCCCTTAGAGAATATTTGTTATGTTGTTCAAGATATACTTGAAGTTTGGAAGAAGGCCAATACTTCAAAAACCACGACAATAATGGAAACAAGGCTTCAAAGTCTTAGAGGCCAAAATCCATTAAGGTTGAGAATAACCATAGATATAACCAAAGTTTATCAATGTTGAGAAGAAACCAAAGAAAAACTAAAAGCAGAGTCCAAATATATTGTCATTAAGAAAGCATCTCCATTTTTAACTAGTAGCAAGAGTAGGGATCTATCTAGTAAGACCAAATAGCTTCCACAAGAGAGATGCAATAAAAAGAACCGTTATACTATTAAAAACAATAAATACATAATGATACAACACAATAAGATGACCTTGCTTTATAGGCAAGGATAAAAGCCCTAGATAAAGTCTTAGTTCAAACTAAGATCATAACAAATGCCTTCATCTTATGATGTGAGACACAAAAAGTAAGTGACTTGAGTAAGCTTAAGTAACTAGGAATGAATAGATCCCAAGGTGAAACTAGTTACATAGCATACCATATTCAAACCAAGAATCCAATTTTATAGTCTTTAAAAGGACAACAATATTTTTTCTTGTCCTTAGTATTTCAATTAACAAGTTGGTAAGCAACTTCAAAATCTCACAAAGTATCCTTAAGAGAATATTTGTTATGTTGCTCAAGATATACTTGAAATTTGGAAGAAGGTCAATACTGCAAAAACCACAACAATAATGGAAAGAAAGTCTAAGAGGCCAAAATCCATTAAGGTTGAGAATAACCAAAGATAGAACCATACTCTATCAATGTTGAGAAGAAACAAAAGAAAAACTAAAAGTAGAGTCCAAATATATTGGCATTAAGAAAGCATCTCAATGTTGACACATTACAAGTTTTGTGATATTCTTACAAAGAGTCCTTAGTCCTTTAGCAAATTTGTATGCTAGCTCTTATGACAAGAAAGAATAACAATCAAATGAGATAAGTAGACCAAATAAATCAAGACATACTAAACTTCTAAAAACATTTTATATTAGCTCTTGCCATTTTACCGTAGTCAATTTTTGTTTAAAATGCTCATTTAGAATTGACTTGACAAGTGCTAATGCGTCCTTGGGAGGTTTTCACCACTTAATACTTGCACAAGGCGTGAAATTTACCCACTTGTAGGAGATTTGACACTTACTTTTAGTTTTAGTTAATTGGGTGCACACTCAAGGACCAATTGCCACTTTTCCATTCCTTAAATGTGTGATTACCTAGCAAAATGTACCTCAAGAATTCATTTGCCAAATAATATTTTAGTTAATGCACACTTATGGGCCATTTCATTTTTCTATTCCTTAATCGATTTTTGTATTACCTAGCAAAGTGCACCTAAAGAATTGATTTACCACTTAACTTTTTGGCTCTAACTTTAGATATGTAAAATTGTGCACTCGGAGAAAGATTGCCACTTCTAATAATTTATAAATTTTCCATTTTTTGGGGCACTTATAGACAAAGGCTATGCCTCGACTCCCCTAGCCAGGAAACACACCAAAAATATGCACTTTTGGGTTTTGATTGACTTTTTTAAGTTTTGGCAAAGAGCACCTCAAGAATAGTCTTGCTTGTATTATCTTAGTAGTCAAATTCATTATTCTAACGAATTGTCACTATGGACCAAGACTCCTAGAGTTGGCATTCATCCATCAACTTGACAAAGGAAATAAATGCATTTCTAGAATGGCGGAATTCACTTATGATATATGAAAACTATGATTCTTAATAACTTTCAACATTAGATTGACAAGACTAATAATGTTTGTAAAAAGACTCTAGTAGGCAAAGTTTCCTAGGGGTACAATAGAAAACAAAGAATTAATTATGAGATTTGTAAAAATGGAGTTATTCATACAAGAACTTCACCATGTAGTTCACCAATTATAATTGTCCAAAAGAAAAATGAAATATAGATGTGCATAAACTACAAGATTTGAAGAAAATCACTATAAAAAGACAATACCCTTAACATAAAATGAAATGATGAAAAATATCGAGTATTCTTTAGAAGATTATAGAATGTATATATGCTTAGAAGAGGGATGCAAAATCAATTTGACCAAGTAGATATATTTTGGAATATTTATAGAAGCGTCTTTCAGTATGTGTTAGCTATTATTTCTAATTCAAGTATGTATATTTGTTTTTTTGTTTTTATACAATATAATATAATTTGTTAATTTTGATTAAATTTTTTTAAAGGAATTTTTTGATTAAATATCATTAATGAAAGTTATATTTAATTGTAACTTTATTAAAATATTTTTTAATATTTATTATTTTTATCATTATCAAATCTTGTTTAATTATTAAGCTTTTTCCCCCATTAATGGGGATGGGCAAGTTAATTCTTCAAAGCTCAGAGGACTCCAATAGAGGCCCCCTCCTATGAATGGGCAAATTTAAACTTGGTTAGAGCATCAAGAGGAATTTCATGGATATCATGAGCAGGTTGTATCATTTCAAATGAAAAAGGAAATATGGTTGAAGCAACATCAAAGAAACTCACGAACAAGATCAATAATGAAGCTCAAGCACAAGCCCTCTTCCTTGATCTACAAATTTGCGAAGTATTTGAATACAACAATGTCAAAAACAAGGGATATTCAAAAATTGCCTTAATGCAATTAGGATGAAAAAACCGTTGAACTAAAAATCAATAGCATTCTCTTAAACATTGAAACATTATTTACCTAGCTTTCAAAGTTTCAAAGGAGGTTTTCCATACCAAATTTTGAAATGTTGTTGCTCTTGCCCATTTGTGGAACCCTACCTTTTCCTTCTAAGGAGTTTTTCCAACACTAGCCTCTAGTAGATGCATAGATGCTATTATTTGTGGGAAGGTCAATCTTGCTACTACACCCATTATTGGATCCCTCACTCCTATTCTAGGCAATGTTTTTGGAATTGTTGGTTTCAAGGGCTATCATGCCCTCTGATCGCACAGCTTGCACAAGAAGTAAAAATAATCACTGCCAAAGGAGACTTCAAAAGGAAATATTAAAAGGCATTGATTCCCTATTAATATAAGGCAGTGCTAATATAGTGAAGACTTTAATTAACTAAAGTCAATGATCAAAGTAGCAAAAACAAAGGCAACACTTGGATTAAGGAGGGGTGCATCCTTTGTAAGGGGTGCAATAATTATAAAGGGTGTGACTATTCACCCCCACCGTGAAGGATATATAGGGAGGTGGAATCATTTTGTGAAAGGCATCAAGGAAGTGGATTGGAAAAAGAGGGAAAAAATAAGAAATTAGAATATAAGATATCTATTGGAAATAAATATTGTTTTAGTAAGAATATTATTGGAAGTAAGTTTTAAATTATAAATTTGGAATAACTATATGTGTGTGTGTGTATATACATTATAATTACATAATGATATTTTATTACCAATTAATATTGTAGATTCCTTTAGCAATTTGTTTTGAATTTATAAGTGTTTTGCAAATAGGGAGGTCAATCAACCTTCCAAGTTGCATGCTCATGGGTCGAGAGGCATATGAGTACTCCTGAGCTTGTTAAGGAAGGCAATTTGCATGCATCTTATCAAGCACGCCACCCACCATATGGAGCGATTGTGGGCTATGAGGCGAATGAGTGCTCTTGAGCTTGATCAAGGAGGATGGAGTGCCTCCAAGTTGGATTAAGGGATGGAGTGGACCTAATATCCTGCCATGTTCATGGACCAGGAGGCAGATGAGTGCTCCTAGGCTTAAGGGACTTCTCAAGTACGCCATCCCCGGGATGGAACGCTCATGGCCCAGAAGGTGTATAAGTGCTCTTGGGCTTGAGGGTCTTCTCAAGTATGCCACCCTGAGATGGAAGGATAAGGATCCAACCATGCTCTCACAATACAAGGACAATCATCCTTGAGATTGCGATTTGCAAACATTTCTAGAAAATTCCTAATATGATTGACTATAGGAATATGTCTTGAAAAATCATTAATGATGTTAAGATATTTAGAATTCAAATGTTAAAGATTCTATGACTTTAGATCTAACTATTATGATGTTTTAGCTATGATATATTGCTCTCAATATTATACTAGTTTATGTGTTAATTTGAATATAACCATAAAATTGATACTCGTCAATACTAATATCAACTTTTAGTGATTATGATTGTTTTGCAGGCCTAAATTTAGGAATATCCCAAAAGGGGGCATTACAAGAGTTGTCTTACAATCCTAATGACCAAATAAATGGATGTAGCATGGTTAACAAAGTTGCCATTTCTCTTGCCCAAGTTTCATTGATGTTGGCATGATTAGGGTAGATTGTGATCTATCCTATGTGGCCAAGGTTCGATTGGGGATTCCCTCTAGTTCATCTTGCCTTCCTCAAAGCGGCAAAGTTTGGCCCCTTTCTTGTTCTCAATTCTCCCCTATTGTGATTTGTAGCCAAGATGTGACTGACAATAAAAAAGAAAATACATGATCATTGAAGCTTGATTTGCAAATTTAACTATTGGCCTTCTCTTTTAAACTTGTATAAATGGGTTTTGGAGCCTTTGAAGCCTCTCAATGATGGCATGATTGAGCCATATCCTTACATTAGGGATTTTTTATCACAAACTTTTTTACTCTTGAGGACATGGAATTGGTGCTAGAGAGTAGGTTGTGGATGTGGGGCAAACATTCCCTCTCTCAAGCCATGGTTTCCTTTTTTTAATCCTTTAATAGAATCACTCAAAATTATGCCAATTTGGATTAGGTTGTCTGATATTCCTCTCCAATTATGGGAAAACTCATGTTTTGAGGATATCAACAATGTTATTAGTAATTTTTTGAAGGCTAATTCAATCATGTCCAACATCAACTACTCTACCTATGCATGTATTCTAGTAGACAACATTTTCAAGGCTCTTCATGGGAATATTGTATTGATGGTAAAGAATAGGCAATGGACTTAGTTACTTGATAATGAGGATTTATCATTTCGTTGCAGACAATGCTTCGTATTGAGCCCCTTGCTTCTCACTATCCTCATTCTCTCAGTAAGAATGTGGACTTGGCTACATGGTGGCAAAATGCCCCCGATCAATTCACTATAAGTGATTCTATCATTTCTACCTCTTAGTATGACAAGTCTCCTAGTCTTGCCTCGAATTATAATGTGATCTTAGAGGTTTTTCCTAAGGTGGCTTCCCCTAGGATTGATGCAGATCAAGCAATTTCCTTATCCCTACTAGGCCTTCTCCTTCATACCTAATTCAAGCATCTCCTTCATCAAATCCCATTGCCCTCTTAGCAAGTTGGGGGAGGGGGGCTATTCTTGCTCCTACTTTGTTAATGGATTCGATGTAGCATTAGGCATCTTCAATTAGACATTCTTCCTCATCAAGCAATGTGAGAGGCCCGATTCTACTTTACACAACAAATAAATACTCAAATTGAAACTCCAACACATAGATCTGTAAATTTAATATCAGTGGGTGTTTACACATAATATCAGATTAATAGTTCCAGATAGCAGATCTATAATGATGACCAAACACAATGAGTCACAAGAAACACACAGTACTGCCAGACACTCAATGATTGAAACTCAGGTTTACATAGAACAACTGATAAAATCATATCAGTGATGAGACCCCTGAAGTATCAATCTCAGTTTATATCAGTGATGAGACCCCTGAAGTATCAATCTCAGTTTAGATATATGCACTTAGATTGGCATTCACTGATCATGAGCCAAAACAACGACAGTAATTCCTAAAGGCCTCGTTCCTTAATATCTATTATTTCTCCAATCACTTGGGTGTCCAACATTCGACTTTCCCTACCCCACTCAGTTCATGTGTAGAATCTAGTGTGCAAGGCAATGTGATCTGGTAAAGTGGTGCTTGCGAATGGTGATTGACGTCCGGTAATGGTAGACTAGAATCCCAGGTAATGTCGATGCTATAATGAATCATGCCTGGGAATGTGTCCACTCCAATTCCAAAATCGTGATCTTTTCACAGGAGTGACGAGCGGGTGTGATGTGTGCGATGAACAACTGTTGCTATGCAAGCAGGGACTATGTCCTACTTGCACTCGAACCTTGGAGGTTTCTGTCTCCAAAGATTCAATTTTGTTTCTCCAATTTGATGCCCTTCTTAACTAATGATGTGCTATATATAGGTAGTGATGGCACCTTCCCAAATGGGTCGGCCAGACACAATCTCCAACTTATTAATTTAAATATTATTATTTAATAATTTAAATTATTATTTTAAATATTATTATCATTTTAATATTATTTTTAATTTAGCATTTAAAAATGCTTTTTCCTGTTCAATTGACGATTGAATCCAATTGGGGACATTACAATCCTCCCATCCTGAAAATTGCTTTGCCTCAAGCAATTGCAAGCATGCGTCCATGGATGTCAAGATGACCAACAAATACCCAATCTTTCATTGCTCAACCCTAATGTAGATGTTAAAAAGCCAACACTTGTGATGCAACTCATCATGATCCCAAAGAAATAACGCACTGAAAATGACAATCCCTGAATCCCATATCAACCTCAAAATCATTGTTTCACCACTTCATTGTGCAACTCTAATATAAACATTTCTCTTCCAAACTCCATCACATATTCTCAAGCCTGAACAACCATCTATAGATGACGATCACCAAACACAGTATGTGGAAATGCACCTAAGCAAGGTTGAACGATTACTGACAGCCAAACTAAAGTCGATAGACTCAGAATCTCAATGATGATGCATCAGCCTGCAATCATTCACATTTGCTACAGCTGCATGTTCACGGAAATGACTCGGGTAATTCCTAAAGGCCCTGTTCCCTAATATCTATTATTTCTCCAATCGTCTGGGTGTCCAACATTCGACTTTCCTTGCCCCACTCAGGTCCCGTGTAGACTCTAGTGTGCAAGGTGACGCGATCTAGTATCGTGGTGCTTGTGAATGGTGATTAGCGTCCGATAATGGTAGACTAGAATCTCGTGTAATGCCGATGTTGTAATGAATCGTGCCTGCGAATGTGTCCACTCCAATTCAAAAATCATGATCTTTACACAAGAGCGAAGGATAGGTGTGATGTGTGTGATGAACAAGTCCTTATGCAAGCAGGGACTACGTCCTACTTGCACCCGAACCTTGAAGGTTTCCATCTCCAAAGATTCAATTTTGTTTCTCCAATTCGATGCCCTCCTCAACCAATGATGTGCAATATATAGCTAGTGATGGCACCTTCCCAAATGGGTCGGCCAAACACAATCTCCAACTTATTAATTTATATATTATTATTTAATAATTTAAATTATTATTTATTTAATATTATTTTAAATATTATTATTATTTTAATATTATTTTTAATTTAGCATTTAAAAATGCTTTTTCTTGTTCAATTGATGATTGGATCCAATCGAGGACATTACAGTCCTCCCATCTCGAAAATTGTTTGTCCTCAAGCAATTGCAAGCATGTGTCCATGGATGCCAAGATGACCAACAAATACCCAATCTTTCACTGCTCAGCCCTAATGTAGACATTAGCAAGCCAACACTTGTGATGCAACTCGTCATGATCCCAAAGAAATAATGCACCGAAAATGACAATGCCTGAATCCCATGTCAACTTCAAAATCATTGTTTCACCACTTCGTTGTGCAACTCTAATATAAACATTTCTCTTCCAAACTCCATCACCAATCTTGGTACAAGGGTGTATGAATGTTTCTTGTGGCACCTCCCTATAGTCCAAGTGCATAATCATGGGGTTTCCTAGATAGACTTGTAATCTTTTTTCATGGCACTCAATCTCAAACAACCCAATCACATCATCACATCTACTATGTTGCATGGTGTTGTATGTTACCATACACTGTGAATCATCGTAATCATATGATGCATTCATGTCCATACCTTGAATTTGGGTTGATGTTTCCTAAACATTACTATCCTTTGTCGTTGAGATGTCCTCCTGTTTGATAGCTTGAAACTTTGATCCTTCTTTTTGCTCCACTATCATCACAGTTTTATTGACCTCCTTATGAATAGCTAAAATCTTCTCTACTTCGGGCACCACTTCAGCATCTTCAAGGGACTCAATCACTTCTATGACTTCCTCCTTTTGTGCGTTTGGCTCACATTCCATCACCTTGGGTTCTTCTTGTTTTAGGACTGATTCTTCTAGCTCCGGCCCTTTAATCTCTTCCTTGGTAGTTTTTGAATCTTCCTCTTCTTTCTTCTTTCGCCTTATGTAGTCATAAAGTCCCTTTTTGTGGGGGTAGTGAGACTCAAGGGCGTTCAAGTACTCATCAAGGGGAATACAAGCCTTTGTGTGATCTAGCAAACTTTGGTATTGGTCCAAAATTTTGGAGGCTTCAGACTTGTACTCTTCTATCTTTTTTTGTGCTTTCAGCAACAACTCTTCGACAGGGTCTATGTCCTCCACCCTGGGTAACAATTTAGGTAATGTAAATCTTCAATCCATGTTATTTCTCCTGTCCAATGTAGATCTGCATGTGTCCAAGGAAGATAGACCCACAGGCTGGCAAGATTTAGGCTAGGATACCACTATGAGAGGCCCAATTCTACTTTACACAACAAATAAATATTCAAATTGAAACTCCAACACACAGATATATAAATTTAATATCAACAGGTGTTTACACATAATATCAGATTAATAGTTCCAAATAGTAGATCTATAATGATGACCAAACACAATGACTCACAAGAAACACACAATATTGTCAGACAATCAGTGATTGAAACCTAGGTTTACATAGAACAATTGATATAATTAGATCAGTTATGAGACCCCTGAAGTATCAATCTCAGTTCAAATATATGCACTTAAATTGACATTCATTGATCATGAGCCAAAACAACGGCGATATTCCCTCTGTCTTATATACTTAAGCCTGAACAACCACCTACAAATGACAATCACCAAACACAGTATGTGGAAATGCACCTAAGTAGGATTGAACGATTACTGACACCCAAACTGAAGTTGATAGACTCAGAATCCCAATGATGACACATCAACCTGCAATCATTCGCATTTGCTATAGCTGCGTGTTCACAAAAATGACTCGGCGGTAATTCCTGAAGGCCTCGTTCCTCAATATCTATTATTTCTCCAGTCGCTTAGGTGTCCAGCGCTCAACTTTCCCTACCCCGCTCAATTCCCGAGTAGACTCTAGTGTGCAAGGCGACGTGATCTAGTATTGTGGTGCTTGCGAATGGTGATTGGCATCCAGTAATGGTAGACTGGAATCCTATGTAATGTCGATGTTGTAATGAATCATGCCTAGGAATGTGTCTGCTCCAATTCCAAAATCATGATCTCTGCTCAGGAGCGACAGGCAAGTGTGATGTGTGTGATGAACAACTGTCGCTATGCAACCAAGGACTATGTCCAACCTACACCCGAACCTTGGAGGTTTTTCTCTCCAAAGATTTAATTTTGTTTCTCCAATTCGATGCCCTCCTCAACCAATGATGCGCAATATATAGGTAGTGATGGCGCCTTCCCAAATGGGTTGACCAAACACAATCACCAACTTCTTAATATTATTATTCTTTTAATATTATTTTTAATTTAGCATTTAAAAATGCTTTTTCTTGTTCAATTGACGATTGGATCCAATCAGAGACATTACAAGCAAGGTAACTCTAGTTGAGGTGATGGTTGAGGATTTTGCCCTCCTTTCTCCACGATTGAAATTTCTTCAATAAAGGGTGTGTGGATTGCAAGGTCGAGGACAAGCATATTTGGTAGTCAATGCCCTTGTAAAAGGTTTCAAGCCTTTTCAAAACCTAATTGTTACCCCTTAATCAAAAATATTTTTTTTAATGGTTGGCCTATCTTGGAGTCATTGGAATCTTGCACCATCAAACATGTCTACATAGAGTTAAATGAAGGGGCCAACATTCTAGCTAACTCTGCTATAGACATTAAAGAGGAATATATTATAAGATCTAAGGCTGACCCATGGATAAATTTAAAATGTAAAATGTCCTTTAACATGGATGCACTAATGGTCAAGACATAAGAAGATCAATAATGAATTTATGGTGGATAATAATTATTGGAGATGTGTTGATGGTGGAGATGGCAATTTGAGCTTTTGCTCATTCCCAGCTTGGGAAACCATTCAAGGCTAGATTTTGACCAATATCATAAGACGTGAATTATTTCCGAGTTGGGTGAATAAACAAATCAAAAGGATTGTATATTGAAATCAATCCCTCGACATCATCGACAAATCCCATAGATACCCCCATTCAACTAGTTCTTGGCTAGTGACATATGGCTTTCTTAGGAGGTATTTGGAAGAAGAGGCTAAAGAAAGTTTTTAAAGATGAGGCACAATATTCTTCTATATGCAATCCAATGGGTGTTAGGAGAAGATTTCATGATCTCCAACCACCGTTATATGCTCAATTATGGCATCTCCTTAATGTTCATTGTGATCATATTTGATCTTGAAGAGGCGAAAGAATTGATTTAGAAGATGGTTGATACTATGTCAAAAAGCCAATTCCCTTGAGGGGTTGATGAGGTTCTTCTAGTTGTTGTCTATGGTTTTGTAATGCCAACAAGGCCATTTATTATTACTAGTCTCCCTCAAAAAGAGGCTTGAATGTGTCTTAGCTTAGCATCCTAATCTCAAAAAGCTCAAAGAATGAGGTAGAATCATGAATCTCTATTTGGTTACAATCTAATAAAGCTGGTCCAAAACTTTTTGTTTTATATGTATTATCTAAGTTGACATATGAATGATAGAAGGCAAATAGCATAATTGGGGGTTTTGTCTATTTCCCCATATAGAAGATATAAAGGTAGATTTTGGAATATGCCCACTACAATGGAAAAAAATGATGTAATCTTCTAATGATACTATAATATATCATTTACCTATGAAAATAATTATTGCACTTTCCTAATTTTAATTATTTTATGAAAAGCCAAAAAAAACTGTTGTATTTTACCTTTTTTTAATAATTACTTACCACTTTTAAATGTACATAGTATCATAATCGATTAGTAAGCTATATGGATAATTCTTGGCAACACAATAGCTAATCCTAAAATATACTGCTCGTGTTATTTTCTTCCTTATAACTTTGAAAAACAGTAAAAAGGGATTTTCTTAGATGCTAGTCTCTATTGACCAAATAAAATATTTTGGAAGCATAACCAAGAACTTCTCCTATAAGGTAGGTTTCTTCATATTATTGAAATCTATTAGAGAAATCTAGTGCATTTTAGATTTCCAATACTTGTGAGCTCAAGCTTAGAGCTTTAAACTTACAGCGCTCCCAAGTTGTTCAAGTTAATTATGTCTGGATTTTTTGGTAATGTTATTTCTTAGAACTCTGCAACAAACCCAGTTATAATAACTTACTTTCAAAAATAGGCTGTATGCTTCAAAGAAAAGGATGGTTTAAGGACATTCTTTCCCTTACAATTCACACAGATTTGTAAAACTTTTTATGAATTCCAAATCTGAACCACCTTGGGCTATTTCACTTATCCTCCTGTTAATTTTTAAAGTGTCAATATGACTGAATGGACATTACTAATCAACATGTATACAACGAGAGGACAACACATATAAGTTACTAATTTGTAGGTGTTCAAACAAGCAGAGTAATAAAATCAGATAAGAGACTTTTACTGAAATAAGTACTATTAGATTTTAGTCCATAGTAAACTTTGATTCACAAAATCAGGATATTAGAGCATTACCATTACTACAAGTGTTTCATTTTAGTTAAGCCTGCAATAGTTGAAGGAATTTGTCCCTTCAAAGAAATTTCTTTAAGTATCCTGTAAAAAAAACCAATGTTCGTTGTTTTCAGACGAATCTCCAACAGTAGAGGGTGCAGAAAATAAAGTAGATCTTATGCGCATATTAGTATGTTGTTTCATTTAGCCTTACTGTCCTGATAAAAAAATCTCAGTATCAGCTACAAATTCACAGAAGAGATAAGTAATCTCACAGTTTTTCAAGATTAATCAGTTTTCCAATAAAATTTGGTATTTCACCTGTGAAACCATTGCCAGACGCAAAACTGTATCCACCATAACAGAAAAATTATATGGATGTGCTTGAAACCATTTATGTGATAGATAATAATTTTAACTTCGTAATTTCTTTGTAATGAAGAAATATATATCAAAGAACATGGGTACTTACAATTTTATCCAATTCCGTAGGTTGAAAAATGTTAAGGTATGTCTCCAATGAACTAATTTAAAAGATGAATACCTGCATATGAAAGGATAATAATGATTGCCTGAGACATCTCCCAGATTAGGCTTGGATCAAACATAAATGAATTGACAGAAAACAAATAAGCTCTCACTATTAGTTTGTGCTAAAACACGAGTGGATAGACTACTTGTTGGAGTTGATAAGCTCCTATTAAAATTTTATAGATACATAGTCATACATATTCCATAGTAATGTTGATTCCCAATCTCTTGGGGAAGCATACATCAGGATTGTTCGAATAAAGGCTTCCTGCAGAGAAAATATATTTTTATGGTTCAAACATTTCACACATTTATGGAAATGAAGCCAACATAAAAGTCATATTCTTCCTATAAGAACATTTTCTAATGTTACCAAATTAGTGTGAGAGAGGGAGGGTTTTACAATTCAAACAAGCTTGCAAGATTTCCAAGCTCCTTTGGATTAGGGCCAGATAAGAGATTTCCTAACATAGATCTGATCAGGCAATCAAGAATTTCAATCACAGACATAGTAAAAAGAGCAATCAAGAATTTAAATTTTGCTATATAAGAAGGCATTGTTCCATCAACGAAACACATTAACACAATGGTACTCTAGCACTTAATATGAGAAAAGAAATCTAGAGAGCTTACAAATTTATCAGTATAGGCATGAAACCAAGTTCTTTAGGTATTCTACGGCTGAAGTAATTTTCTGAGAGATCTCTGTCAAAGAGAACAAAAATCAATATCTATAAAGGAAAGCATTAGCCCAAAAATATTCTAATAGAAAAGTGGATTAATCGATGTAATAAGTCAAATGATAAAACTTGAAGATTGCCTGACAATTACAAAATAAACTATTATTTTGCCTGAGTTGCCCTAAGGTCCAAAGTTAGTTTCCACACACGTGCAAAACAGAACAAACACTAGTTGTTCAGGCATTTCTTATATTATCATATAATATGATTCTGTTAGTAAGGTGTGGTGACTTCAGTTAGTTTCCACACAAGTGCAAAACAGAAAAAACACTAGTTGTTCAGGCTGTTCTTATATTATCATATAATATGATCCTGTGAGTAAGGTGTGGTGACTTCAATCAATATTTCTTGTGAAAATCTTGCCATCACCTATTTGACCATTTCTTCAGCTGGCCTAAACACAAATTATAAAATCGTGAAAATTCAATATTGCTCACTTTCAGTCCCACAAGGTGCGATAAATTGGCTAGCTCTGGCGGAAGCGTTCCATTTTACCTTTGGCTTGGGTATGTTCTGCAACAAAATGTTAACAAAACAAATTTCTTCTGTTTCCTCTATACCCGAAAATGGATTATATAACCTATGCAGTACTAACAAATATTTATAGCTTCTGGTAATATGAGAGTTTAATTTACCCATCATTTCTCCCTTATTCATCTTCTAGGGAGATAGTGCATTAAAAGACCTCGTGGAGGAAACTAAATGTTGGGTAAGATAAACTTCCAAAAACATGACAACAGAAAATAAGCAGTGGCATTCGGGTGAGAACAGTCACTATGGAATTCTTGAAAGGTTACAGACAAATCTGCATTAAAGTTCCAATGACAATCTCTTTTACCTAGTCTCTGTAAAATTATCCTCAAAGTTTCAACTGTCAAAGAAAAAGGAAAGGGTATTAAAAATATGAGTCCAGATAAGTGAAAATGCATGTAAAAGCAATGAAATTGCCATGTGCTTTCATTCTTGTCTCTGAATGCTACCTCGATGTGTCCACTTGTGAAGAAGATACCAGATAAAAAGGTGGTGCACACCATATATAGAAGTAGATGGGTCACTGTGAGATTTCATGGAATTCTGAAAAAGAATTAACCATAGCTGAAGCCCCAATGGTTTGAAGTCCACAGCCACCAAAACTGAAAAATATTTCCAGTTTCATAATTCACTGGTTAAGGAATTCACAACACATATGTCGTAACAGACATACAAAAAGCAGGGGAATGCCATCGGAAATGATTAAAAACATAAAAATTAAAATAAAGTAAAGACCAGCAGATCACGGAAAAATCCTGCAATATAGAGAAGCAAGATGGAAAAACAAACCACATAGAAATGGCGGTCTGCCTTGTGCCTCTGAATAAACAACTAAACAGCACGGCACAAATTCACAATATTAACCTCTACAGTGACATATCATTCATAAACCACAATTAAGTAAATGAGCAATACCATTGAACTCTGGCAGCGATCTTAAGAGCTGGACGCTGAGGAACAGTACACAACCCCTCCGTACTGAGCTTATTAAGTCCATAAAACTGCAACTGCTCATCATTCGAAATCCTCTATGCCGATTGCCCAGTCATTGTCAAAGCTTCCATCCAATTCCGTGCACTCGACACCCTCCCAATCATCATCCTCCGCCCTCCCAATCATCATCCTCCGCCTTGTCCAAATGGCTCTCGCCATGCAGCTACCCAGCTCCAAATTCCTCCCTCAAACCCTCTCACTTGCCACGGATTTACTTCCCGTTCCGACGGTTTTCCCCTCTAAACCCTCACTCTCCAGGGTGTGAAACTCCAACCCTCGCCTATTAGGGTTTTGTGGTCTTCTCCCAGGGTTTGAAGATCCAAACCCTCCCTTATTAGAGTTGTACCGCCTCTTCAAAGGGTTTGCAAATTCAAACCCTTGCTTCTCGGAGTATTAACTTCTTTTTCTAGGGTTTGAAACTCCAGAACCTCGATTTTCTTGCCCTATTCCAGAGCTTAAATCTCTGAGTCCTTGTCTATTATGGTTCAATTTCCAAACCTTTGCTTTCTAGGCTTTGAAGCTCAAAACCCTCGTTTCTTACAACTTTGTCACATTTTTCTAGCGTTTCGTGTACAGTTCTTCCGTGTACTCGCTCCTATTCTACATATTCAACCTCTGGCAGCATTTCGGCCTCTCCTGCGGCTTCCGCCACGAAACTGCAAGCCACATCACGGGTAATTCGCAAATTGTCATCTCTGAAAGAAATAACGATGGAAATCAAATTCGCGAGCATGAAGGCGTAGATCAGAGTAATGAACGCGTACTGCGCGAGCTCCACCTAGTCCCCCATTAATTCGGTCTTTTCTCTCTGTTTTTGGAAACTGTCTACGCAGCATACAAAACGGTCATTTGATCGCATTTATTAATTAATTAAAAATAAAGATACAATACATTCTTTATTTTTAATTAATTAATAAATACGGTCAAATGCCGTTTTCCTATTTTTGAGGATTGCAGTTCAAATTTCAGTGCGAAAATAACAGAAACGCATAAACTAGACAGCTGGCGATCAATACTCTTTCGTGCCCTCTGCATGCTTAGACATTGTGCATTAACTTAGCCAGTTCAGTGGTTTCTATTCCCCCAAGTCCACCTGTCTACCTCTATGTTTTGACCGATGTTCTCACTGGGGTTCGCTAGATGTTAATTGACAGCTTGCTCTTACGGTAACTGTTTAAGTGTATATTTGATTTTACATTTTTTTTTATAACTAGAATATATATCCTATTACATAGGCTATATAGAAAACATCGAGAGATATCTATTGTAGGAATCCAAAATAACATTAATATTTATATTTGTGTTTTTGTTATAATATTTTATTTAGTTGCATCATGTACAACTAGCAATTGCACTTTAGGTGTGCAATGGGGTATGTTGAATAATTGTATAGCTTTATTTGAATATGAAATGAATAAAATGCAAATGAGTATAGAAATGAAGAGTATGACTTTGACATTGCTTTCAAATGATTCGCTTATTTTTTTGGCGTGTGACTTTGTTTTCCAAGACTTTGAAGATCAAGAACTATCGAAATAGCTTTGAATGACAGCCCTTGTCAGTCAATGTTGTGAATGTCGCTTGTGGCCCAAGTTGGAAGTGTTAGGCCTTATTTGAATTTGTGTAGACATGTTGGTTGATATAGATCAATGTGTATATAACTTATAAAAACAACACATGAAATAACTAAAATGGAAAAGAGTATACAAATGAAAGGGAACTTCAATTTATTGGATAATATAAAAATGTACAATTTGGATATATATAGAATGTTGAAAATCTTGTGTTTTGATGGAATGTTTAATTGCAAGTATAAGAATGTATGCAATTGAATACAACGGTATAGATATATTTTATATTTTGTGCAATTTTGTCACACGGTCACTTTGAACTCCAATGTATCTATAATAAACAATAGATCTATTTAGTATTTGAAAAATAACTAATATAAAACAGTATGTTGGTGATATCACCATACTGTGAAATCAATATTAACAGTATATAGATCTATTGTGTTACCATCTATTTCTATTATGTCGGTGATAACACCATACCATGAAATGACGAGACCATAAACTGTCGGCAGTCCACCATAAATATAGAGGAAATTAATATATTTTTATATGATTGTTATATCCAACAAAGGCGAGAGATAAACCTTTTAGTTTTGAAATTATAGAAGCTAATAAATGCACTTAATATATATTAGACATAGTAAGGTCTTTATTTTTACCCATTTATCTAGCTTTAAGCCTTTCTCGGGTCTATGCATCTAAGTGGAGTTGTGAGGCCCATTTGAAGTATCTATAATTTTATTTTCACACAAAAACAAATGGAGGACAAAGTAAAATGCATTTTTTCATCTTGATTTTTGACTTTGTTTAAATTAATTACACAAAGGTAGCCCAACAGTACCTTACATGTTATAACACTTGCTTTGAACCCATAGAGCCATAATGCTCAAGGAATTGGCACAACTAGCTTACAAGGGGAAAACACGTTGCAATCCAACCATGTAATAGTTGAATTATGCTATACTAAAGCATTGAAAAACATTCGTACCACACGTAGTGTTCTAAAATATTTATCTTCATTTTGAGGCTTCAATCATTAGCATCTTACAAAGTAATTATTCACTCTTAACTTTACCAAAACCCTTTTAGGAATATTTCTCGGCATATAAGGAGAAATTCAAAATAAGCTCAAAACTATCTATTTTGATTATCTATTCTTAAATGCCCAGCATATAGTCTCACATCTCTGCAAATCTATGGAATCAAAGATGGAGGTTGTAGGACGCATCAATATATATCCATTTTTTATAGATCTCCCTTTAAAAACTTTCTAGACAAAATTGAGACATATCTAGAGCAGAGATTATTACCTAATACTATATCCATACAAGATTATCTTTTTATTGTATATGTATATGGGAACTTGTCAATTATAAGGAAAATTTTGCAAGAAACTCCAAACTCGAGTAACTGAATTGATTCTTATAAATATATTTCTCTAGTTCCAATAACGAGTGACCTTTAGTTTCACCAAGAAGCTTATAAGGAATTTTATAGTTCTATTGGATAAACTTGTTCAAGTGTGCAAGCTTTGCTAAAAAAAAAAGTAGCACTTTCTGAATTACTAAAGCTCATAAATAACCATCTCTTTCAGAATAATGTTGTATAAAATTTGTTGATATCCACAATAGTGCATTACAATGACAAAGAAAGAAATAATATACTGCAAATACTAAATGTGGGTTAAAAAACTCACTAAACTATCATGCTCTTAAATATATAACAATCTATAGCAACCTAAGAGCCCTACAAAGCAAATAATATAAACACACTTTTTTTAAACACGTGAATTAAAAAATGGATTAGATAATAAATATATGACCATGGAATGTCAAACACTACTTTGTTTACTATACAAATTTTGGCGCAATATTAAAATACATGTTTCTTAATTCAACTTCTATAGGTTGTAATATTAAGTGAACTTGAATAAAATGATATCAATTGGCTCAGTGTATTCAAAATTTTCATACTTGCACCTAATGAAAAGAAAAATCAACTCTAGTATAAGGAAAAGATTTTGATACAAATAAAAGATGGGTACTACAACCCACTATCAGACTCCAAATGAATCTTATTCCCATTATGGTGTGCACACATCTCCCTATAAAAAAGATGCTTTGATCTCAAAATTTTCGTCACATCATCCTTGGCCTTGTTAGAAAGATGACCCATCTTCTCAAGAAGAGAAGGATTCTCAACTACCTCACAAGCAGTGCCCCTGCCAAGGACATCATTCAACCTCTTATACCTCTTGGTTGAGATCACTGAACTTATCCTCACATGGCTGGGGAGAAACAAGATGCCCATGCTATTCATCAACTTGGACATAGACTTCCACTTGCCCCTTGTTATAGTAGTGAGAACATTATGCATATTTCTCATTTATTTTGACATAAAACTCCTGACATGAGGCTCTTTTAACTACCTGCATTAGATATACAAAAGAGTATATATATGATATTGTAATCCACTGTTTTTAGATATTTCACTTAGATTAACAACACCTCCATCACACCATCACAATAATGCTACAATGAGTTAGAGCTCAAAGAATAAAATTTTCATTATTGCACTTAAATTATAAAACTAGTCTTTTGGATGCAATTACTTCAACCTGATCAAATGTCACAACCCAACCTAGGTTATCAGAAGATTACACAAAAATCCATTATCTTTTTTGTTTTCTTTTGAATAGTCATATTAGAATTTGTTGCAATGTATACTTATATTTGTTTTTCCTAAGAAGTGAATTAATCAACTAGGAAGACATAATTGTTGTTAAACGGTAACGTCATATACATCTCAACTAAAAGAATAATTTCTCCATACCTGCTTCAATACATCTCAAGAGGAAAATCAGAATCAATTTGTAAAATAACTAAATTAAACTCAAAAATAGATATTTCTGACAAGTTCTTTATATTTTTTGTACATCAAAAATCTAATTTTCTCATAGTTAATCCAAGTATAGGATTGCAAATAGAAGTATGGAGTTCAAAAGATATAAATGGTGATATACATCACATTTTTTGAGCTATATGAACTTTTACATGGAAATACATTGATTGGAATCACATCCTTTGATTAGTTTAGCCTGAAAGAGCTCATTGTGACAACTTCCACAAATCAAAATCTTAGACCAAGCGAACACAATTATGAGACCTAACAAAATTTTTTTGCATGTGATCATTGAGGTATTATTAATGTTGGGCAACTTGCAAATTATTAATGTTAAAAGCATGATAAACATTTGTTTTAGATGAGAAAACTAGCTAAACAAAATTGTTCGCGATCCTTGAGAGATTAAATTGCTCTTCTGCTACAAAAATATATGATGGTATTGGAAATACAAAGCTTATTTATGGTATAGTTAAAACCATGTGAAACAAATGAGATTCATAATGCTAATAAAAGTGAATTTTAAGCAGTTAGAACTTAGAAATTCCTAACATTTTCAGCTACAACCTGTTATGTACCCAGAATCACATGTAAATGGATTTCTTCATCTTATTCCTTAGCACTATGTGGTCACCGTAGAAAAATCCTCGTGATCCTCTTGCTTATTAGCAGCCCTACATTTTGCAGGAGCTTTGAATATATTCGTTGATTGCACAATCATCTCATGGAGAGAAAATAACTAATCAATTGAAGGATGAGGATCCTCTTTCTTTGATGAAGAAAGTAGCCATACTGAAAAGACAAGAATATGATGTAAGAAACAATCATCAATAATAAAAGATCAAAATAAGTCAACTTTTCATGCCCTATCAAATGTAACATTGAATATTGGATGTTCATACATTGCATATTCAACACTAGGGGATTCAATAGCATAAAGACAAAAAGTTTGTTCTTCATACAATTACCAAGTTTTAATTTATTCTAAAACTTGTGATTTGATTCAAATGTGAGATTGTCGTGGTTAAAAAGAACATGGCAGAAAGTCCATTGCAGGACTCTCTGTGATTACTCTGGAACACTTTACAATCTTCTTGGTTGTTTCATCTTTAAATAATATTTTCCCCATATAAGTTTTGTTTAATAAGAGAAAACTCCATAAGCCATTTGTGGGTTTCCATAAAAACATGATGAACCAAGTCAATTGAAACCTTGAAAATAGCTAAGGGCTAAGGGAAAAAAGAAAATGGTAATGAAAAATTTATATATTTTTAAGGATGCAAACTATGAAATATTAACTTACATATAACTTAAAAATTTGACTATCAGAGAAAGGAACATAAAATTTAATCATGAGAATTCCACAAATTCTTCTCAACCAGAGCTTCATTATATCTTAGTGTAACCCAATAGAGCAGGGTGGTTTCTTATGTGCTCAAGAAGTTGTAATGAAACTCGGTGCTTCCATTTGGGTTGCCCTCTTCACAATTACAACCCATCTAAATAAACCTTAATAAATATTATGAAAAGAAAAATTAAACTTGAATCAAGCTTTTCTTATATACCTTATACATCAGATGATAGATTCAGAGGATGATGCTTCTACCAATGCCTCAGTTGCCACCACAAAAGCAACATTCCTCTTTTTCAAGGCATCCTGGGAAAAGAGACAAGAGATAAATAATCAACAATAAAAAACCATGTAGGCTATTGATGATGTTGGGCATGACAAGGCAACTATGCTGAGAGTAAAAGCTTTTGAAGCTATAGATAAAGCAGTTGGTTAGTTGGTCCATCTGAGTTTTGGGGAAAAAAACTCTGTCAAAATAGGTTTCTTCTTTTTGCACCCCTTTTATAAAGGATTTTCTAGCATTTAGTATTTAAATGAGGATACATTTTGACCTTATTTCTATTTCTTTGCCCAATAATTTGGATGTAATTTCCCCTCATATTCCATTTGATCAAAGAAAATGTTTGTGGGCTCTTTATGTTTTAATTTCACAGATTTATGTTGTATTTACTTAACTGTGTTGCTATATACTGCATGTGTTGAGCTCAATCAAGTTGTGAAAACAATAGGAATTGAGACTCACAAAAAGTACCATGTAGTCGTTAAAATTTTTGGGAGATTTTTTTGAGGCTAATGGCCCTGTAATTTCCAAACATTGATCTTTTTGTAATTATTAAATGTTGGATTTAAAATATGAAGTGATGTGTAAAAAGGGAGGGAAGACAAAATGTGCCACCCTAGACAGTCTATCTACATTATAATTTTAAATCCTAAACTATAGTTGCTATACGATTTGAAGAGAAGATTCTAAATTATGCACTATGCCAATTGCATGGGACTATCTGCACCTCCAAAATATTAGTAGTAAGTAGTTGAATGGGACTATACTGCTTGATTGCAAGTGAGCTAAATAAAATTAACAAAATTAGCAAAAAAAAATTGTAAAAGCTAAATCAAATCTCCTAAAAATTGATCACAATAAGCAAAGCTGGTTTCTTCAATTTTCAAATCTTGTTATTACATTCTATAAATAGAAATTTAGATGTTAATGTGACAGAAGGAGGACAATTTTGCATCTTTAAAGTTTTTTTACTTTTTTTTAGTGTATAATTTCTTGAATATTGAGTCGCTCTTATCAAGTTAGTTGGACTTACTAGCCTTTACTCTTAGAGTTGTTCCATGATTATTAGTCCCCTGAATCCTCTTGCTAGATATGTAAAGGTGAGGTGAGGCTATCGACCTCTTATTGTTCATAGGGTTGGGGTGATTCCTTTGAAGAATTAGGTGTAACCCTTAGATCTATTTGAAAAATTTCTTTAATCACAACTGAGCTTTGAAGTCAAGCATCCCAGTAAATGTGGGTTAATGTTGGACCTAGAAGCCTCTACATCACAAAATCATCTTTTTCCCTATTATTATGTTTGGCAAGTCCCCTTTGAAGTCTAACTTGAACTGGATTATAATCAGATTAAAATGAGAACAATGGGAGCTACAGTGAGTCCCAACTTGGTGAATAGTGGCAAGAAGTATCTCAACTTATAATTAAATCAAATTCTCTACCATCTCTATATATAAAAATCGATAATCTTCTTCTCTATAATTGATAATGTTGGTCCCTTGTTGAATCTGTCTATTGGTTGTGAGAATTTCTTGCAAACTATAAATATAAGTGATTTGTGCATCTGTAAAAGTCCCTGCACTCTTATCTCATCATATAAGTGATCCTTAAATGTGTTATATTTCACTGACATATGCAAACATTCCTCCTTGCCATGCTATTCGCAGGGTAGCTAAGTAGCTTGATAGATGACATAAGGTGGTGTAGGAGCATTCCAGGTCTACAAGTAGTCGTAAATAAACCAAAATGAATTTTCTTTATATTTGTTTTTTTTTTTTTGCAAAGATCTTAGTTCAGAGTAATTTTGCTTTGTCACAATTGGATTTTCTAGACCTAGATACCATTTTAACTTTTAAGCATTCAAACAAAAAGACAAAATCATGTGTGTATAAATTAGCAATGTAGATATACCAGTTTGTCATGAGATTTTTTCTAAAGCATGAACAAACCATGCCCACATGTCAGTTTTGTATTTCATGTAATGTGTATTAGGAGGCTTGCCAAATCAGCTATTGAAGGTCTATAAGGTGTGGGCTATGTTATTGTGATTTGCACCAATATATAATGTCATTGGGGGCATCATTATCCATGTTTAGAACCATATCAATTTTAGAGAAATACAAAGAAAAATAAAATCATTTGCGTGTTTCAAAGTTGTGTGTCCAATGCCAAGGTGAGAAATACAACCTGTTGCATAAGAAAAAGAAAACCATTTACATGTTTCATCTTTATCACAACTCACTCCCAACCAATCAATCTATGCATTTCACCACTTTCTTATCTTTAAGACAATTCACTCCTAGCCACTCAACCTCCCATATTTGAGCTCTTCTTTATCAAGAAAAACCCTCAATCTTATGCCAGTGAGGGTCTTATCGAGAGTGGTTGTGAGTGTTTGTTTGACATCAAAGCCACAATGATTAATAAATACATCGTATGGCAACTTTCTCTTTGGCAATGTGGATCTACCAGAAGTAAATGTAGATCAAGTACAACTTATTTAAAAGCATGTTCATTCTCTGGTTCATGCTCAGTGTTACAACTAAATGTAAAAGTAGATGCCATGGAAATGGATTTAAGCTTTGACAGAAAGAGAATCTGGAATGAAAAAGGGGTTGTTGTTGACGTCCAGGGTTAATTATTTGTAAGAGGAAACAAAGTCGTGATAAAGATAAGAAGTGATGAAACACTTAGGTTGAGTGGCTGGGAGTGAATTGTCTTAAAGATAAGAAAGTGATGAAATGCGTAGATTGAGTGGTTGGGAATGAGTCGTGATAAAGATGAAACATGTAAATGGTTTTCTTTTTTCTTATGCAACAGGTTGTATAAGAAAAAGAAATGTGTTTTAAAAAGATCTATTTCAGATCCCTATATCCATCACAAAACACCAAATTGAATAAACTTCAAACCCTAGGTCCTGGAATGCATGGGAATTGCTCAAACAATGAACCCAACAAAACACCTATATTTTTGTACAAAAACTCAGATAATACAAAAGATAAATGAGCAAAACCAAAAAGCCTACCAGATGTTACATAATGCAAGTTAGTCGAAGTAGTAGCTCCTAAAAATATTCAAATAATCTTTTCCCTTACATATTCCCATTCATTCTCGCATCTGGACAAGCACAATAAGCCTCTTGTCTTCTTTGTCTATAACTTCAAATGTCCCTTCACTCCGATGAAATTTGATTGATAAGCTTGCAGAGGAAAACCAAACACTACTATTATAAATAGTTATTGCAACTGAAAGAAGGGAATCATGTTGTGCACTAGTTTTGAGAATGTACCCACTTGCAAATATTATTAAAGATACACCAATGGAAAATGTGCAATGTTGGCTTCTACCATTTAATGTTCATATATTTGGCTGCAAATGAAGATATCAATGGTGGAAATCTTTTCAATCATCTCCCACATCGTGTTGAAAGAGGTGAACCATTGATTTATAAAGTTAGGTTGCTCTCCTTTAAATTGGATACACCTTTGGCATAAATAAGAGTGTCATCATCATTCATTGTATTGTCATTGCATTATATTATCATATACAATAAGAAGCTCCGTTAAATGCACACAAATAAGTTATGAAAGGCCCATGTATATGCATAGGAAAATTATTGGAGTAGAGATAAGGCCCATGTATATTAATGAAGTTAAATAGTTTAAACAACTCATCAAAAGTGAATGTTGCAAAATTTAAAAATACCTACAAAATAGAAGTATAGAATGTTTTTAAATCTTCTGATTAAAAAATATCATGACACAAAGTAAAAAAGATGTTTATTTAGTATTTTTATGATGAAGAGGCTCTAACATTGTATTGCATGTTCTAATTCTCTTATTATATATCAAAAGTCTTGAATCTAGATAATTATTGAGCACAAGAAAAAAAAATTCCAAAAAATTCACATAGCAGTCTTCTCTTGCTTCCAAAAGGCTGTGGTAGTCTACTCTTTATTCCAATAGGTCATAATAATAGAAAAAACACCTTATATGAGTGTAAAATGCCTTTAATAATACCTTGTAATAGCAAGAATGCCTTATATTAGCAAACAATGCTTTCAAATATGCTTTGTAACAACAAAATCGCCTTTAGTAGTTCCTTCTAAAAATAGAAAAGCCTTCAACATTTCCTTCTAGATGTGATTTTGTGGAAATAGCCATAAATTTTATAGGTTTTGGTGTGTTGTTCTGATAGGTGATGGCACGTTGTTCTTGAGGTACCATTGGTATTGATAGCTTTATGTTGTTGCGGTTTGGAGAATAAAGTAGAGGTGAATAAATGAATAAAACAAAAACAAAAAACTTTCGAGCATCTTGTGAGGCATGGGCGTGAGGAGTTTAAAATACCAAGTAGAAGTGGTGCATCATCTAGATAAAAAATAATGAATACAAAATACTATGGTTTTTGGTTGATATGGTTTGCAAGAAAATTAATAAGTAGTAAAATGCAAGGGGAGAATAAGGTCATGCACCTCCAAATGAATGAAAGAATAATTAAAGAAGATGTGTGCAAGGAAGATAAAAGGGTGCGCTATGAATTGTGAGAGTTTTAATTAAATAAATAAAATAAAATTTCATTTGTAAGAGGAGAGAGCAAACAAAAAGGGAGGAGCAACTGTCAATGGAGGCTACGCTTCATCTGCAAGGGGAAGGTCACGACTGGAAGGTGTGGTGCCATCTAGGATGGCTATTTAAATTTTTAAACTTTAAATAAAGACAGAAACAAAAAGACAAGATATGCATCATGGGGGAAAGCCAAAAGGGGCTACGTTGTGAGAGTAAGGGGCGACATGGAGGAGTAAAGAGGAGGTGCACAAAACAAGAGTTTTCAAAATTAAAATAAAATAAAGAGAGATTGATGCATAATTAAGGTAAGGACTTTGTAGAGTACATAATTAAGGCAAGCCGTGCATGATGAGTGTTATGTGACTTTTTCCTCAAAAGAAAATAAATCTATTAAATAACCCTTTAGAATTAAAAAGGGGGAGAAAAATAAAGGATATTATAATCCTTTGGTAAAAGAATATGCATAAACATTCTTTAAAAGGGGAAGCCTAATTATTTATTTAAATAATTATTAAAAAGGAAATCTTTGTGAAAGGGTGTGATGATTTGGAAACCACCCCTTAAAAGATATATAAATCATTCATGTGAAACTTGGAAAAGGACAGACAAGAAAAAAAAAGGAAAAGCAAGTACAACACATTGTGGGAATAGGGTTCCAAGTTAGCAGGCTGTGAGTAGGACGGAGAAAGGGCACTCCTATAGTGGGTGGCCAACTTGGGGTACAAGTGTGTGCACTCAGGATGGTCCTGGCCAGGGCATGGTTTTGTGGCACAAGTGTTGAGCATTGTTCCGGTGGAACCAACACTCATGTAGAGTGGCAAAGTCTGATTTCCTCCTAGACTACTCACAGACGGAAGAGGCTGAACCAAGGACCATTCCAACAATAGTTGGGGGTTTCTTCTGCACATTTCAAAGATAAGTATTAATGTTGATAAATTATCTGAGCAATAAAATTATTTCAATCTTCGAGTTTATTGAATTAATAATTTATTGCATTTAATTTCAAAGTCTTTACTCAAACTTTAAATATTATATTAAAATTTGTGCATAAAAAGTTTTGGAATTAATTTGTGGAAACAATTTAAATCATTGCATCTTAAATTTGGAAATTAGTTTCGTTTCATTTGGTATCAGAGCCTTATCGATCCAATTACTTGGTTGGATTTATTGTTGCAAATAGATATATTAAATTAAAACATTATATACTTTAAAATTTAGGTTGCATTTCTTTTTTACAAAATAGATAAAAAGTTACTATTAAATCCTTGCATTAACTAATTACCTCTCATTTAAGGTAAATCAATTTAGGGTTTCATAGCACATTTAACATTCACTTAAGAATTGGTTTAAATATACAGAGTTATCAATTGTTTTTACTTAAGTTGCATTCAAAGAATAATAATAATAAATTACCCATAGATTTTACCTCTTCAATTACTCTATTCATAAAATTACCGAGATTTATTTAAATTTGATAGTTACCTTATCTATAATTTTCACAATTAATTGATTGAAATAACTTTTTTGAATTTTTTTCACTCCAAGAATAAAAATTCATTTATGCATACACACAAAAGAGATTTGGTTTCTTGAATTCACGGAGCATAATTACCCCTAAGATTTCACTCAATTACCTCTTACCTAAGAGCTCTTTAGTAGGATTTCTATTCATTGTTTTTCATGGGATTACAGTAACTGATTTTTGCACCTATTAATACATGTTTGTCATAGGTTGTGATAGTTACTAAGCTACCAGGACTTAGAAGATCTTGAAACAAAAGTACATGTAACTATTTGAGAGGATTATCATCTAGGTTTATAAGAAAATGATTCTTAGATCTTGCACATGTAAGAAAATTCTGCAGAGATTGTGTGCCTTCATCCAATTGTTGCATCCAGGTCAATTTGTATGACCACTTTGACTTTTCCATTTAGAAAACTACAATATTCTTTAATCATTGACCATAATCAATGGTATAGATGCACTGGGCATTGATATCAATGTCATTGATGGATTGATAAATAGTGGAGTGTATGATTTAATTTACCAATCACCTGCAAGCAATGAAATGTTGCTAAGTAGCCATGGACTTTGCTTTAACCTCAATCATACCTCTTTCAACCGTAACAATAGATCATCAAAGGTACCTCCTCCAAGGTCAAAAAAGAATGTTTCTTTTTCCTTCCTCCAATGAAGCAAAACCATAAGTTATTGCTGCAGTCATGGGTTCATTAATGATCCGCATCACATTAAGCCCCACAATCCTACCGACATCTTTAGTTGCTCGCTTCTGTGAATTGTTAAAATAAGCAAGCACAATAATCGCAACATTCTTCACATCACACTGGAGGTATTGTTCGGCTATCATTTCCATTCTCATCAACACCATGGACTTTGCTTTGCCAAAAATAATAATAATGAACTTCACGTTGCCACTGTATTTTGGATGCAAACATATTACACCATTAGCCCAATCAAGATCAGACATATCAACAACCTTTGAACAAATCTCCACATTGGACACATTTGTATTGATATATGGACACATTGGTATATTGGAAGATAAATTCCTCTTCTCCCAAGTTGTTCCAACAATCTGCATATTGCCATTACGTAGGAGTCAAGAACAAAAAGAATCACTTAAATCATGAGTGATTCCCAATATCAAGTCAACAACAAATTTTCCGCATTGATCCAGGTGTAGTGAATTTGTAAATTTTAACTTAACATAGTTCAGTTTTGGTTTATGGCTAAGGCAACATTTCCCACTGAGGCTTTATCCACGAAATTCACACAGTTAATTCTTATCAGAGCTTGATTAATCAAGTTGTTTGTAGTAACTCTATCTTGTTAGCTTTGTTGAAAGGGATAATAAGGAGTTATAAAGTGTATGTCATTTATCTAAGTCAAGAGAACATTAATATCTTACTCAATAAAATCATGTAACTTTAGGTTAATTAAGGCATAACTTTAGGATGCTATTAAATTTTGATAAAGTTAATCATAAACTCCTTATGCCTTCCAAGAAGCTTCATCAGTGAAGGCTCTTGCTATAACATGTTTTTGTACATATTTGGCATGTCTACTTTTGAGTTTGAAATCAACCCTTGTCTTCTGAATTTGAAATACAAGCACATGACAAGAATAGTAAGAACACGAGTCTATTCAAGAACTAAAGTGCGTGATGGTTTAATTTTTCAATCTTGGTGTAATAAACATTCCTTATGCTTTTAGAGAAAGTAACAAACCCTCCAACACACTCTTCTTTATTTCAAATCTAAGGTTTTTAAGCATGTTATTCAACTACATCTCCACCTAGTCCCATCTAATGGAATTTTTAGTAAGCACTCTACTCGGATACTATGGTGGTAAGTAGCATGTTAGATATAATAGATTATAACTACTCATATTATTTTATTGATTATGTTACACAATACTTGGCAAAAGGTTTATGACACAAAAGTGGAAAAATAAAATAAAATCAAAGTCTTGGTCTCTACCCTCCAACATGGTTGATCATATAGTCTTCATAATTCACCAAACATAATTCACAACTTAATGTGATAACCATTTATCTACAAGAAATTTTTCATGGCTTTCCATTTATGACACTTAAAAGCCATGGATTCAATGAATTTGAGTACGTGTTTGTGTGGACCCTGACACACGATTCGACCATCCAAAATAAGAACAATGTCATCAAATAAATCATAAGTTTCTAGCACCAATTATAACAGTAAAATAAAGGTGCTCACATCCAATACGTGAACCGATCGTCGAAAACATTTCACAATTTGATAGGTTGTAGAGTTGTCCAACCCACTTGATATCTCATTCATGAACAGAGCCCTAGATGAACTACCAACATCTCACCTATTGTTACAAGTTTCTTCTATCCCCCAGAAAGTTCTCTCCTGATTTGGTCACTAACTACGGTATCTCCGCATATATCAAGGTCTTCTTCGAAATCACCAAACCTTAAAATTTTCTTTTGATAGTATTCCTTGCAGCCTCACTATACCACACCATCAATGAGATTTGACATTGTGAAGGAAGAAAAAAATGGATATTGTATCAATGAGGAATCTTGGTTTGGTTTTATGAGAAACAAAATCATTATTCTTGTATGCCTCAATATGGCCTCTCTGCTAGTTACCTAAGCCAATCAAGCACAAAAGGGATAACGAGACAATCACTTTAGTAGTACCAAACTCAAAACTTTACTTTTATTTATATTCAACCAGTAGCCTCCTGTATAAGGATGTTGTCTCGAGAATAAAATTAGTGAATTAAGTATTCGTAATGGTAAAACTTAGTCTTTTATATTAATTTTCTTTTGGTTTTGTGTCTATTTTGAGAGATTTTTTTCACTATGGTTGATATGTCTTTAAAATTGATGTCGTGATTTATTACACATCTATTTTAAGTTACATTGTGGGCCTATAACCCATAGGTCCTTGGATTCACATCTTAAACTTGGAATATTGACATTGTGTTTGGAATAGGTTGGTGAGAATAAAACCATGTTGTTATAAGATATGAAACCAAATAGACTATATTATCATCAAACATGAGGACATGTCAATTTTTGCAAGGGGAGAAACCACCTCTAATTAAAAATAACAATAACACTCATTGCACTTTCATAGTGCAAAAAATGGGTGTATAGTTATGCCATATATGTGGGTTAGATTGACCAAAAATGAGCTATCACATTAGATTTTGTTGGAATAAGTCCTCTTGAATTATTTGTCCCAAAATAACACATAGCCTTAGAATTAACACCTATCTTTACCTATAATATATTTTCTTCCTTTTAGCTTGCAAGTCCTAAATATAGGTTTCAACTTCCTCATAATTATTTAATTATTGAAGAAACAACACATATTCTTTGTCATAAACATTTTGATTAATCTTAAACCCACCATTATTGATTTTGATTGTTTTTTATAGACATAAAAGTAAACACCATGATAGTTATATAACACATTCTAGAAAGGATATTATGTAATATACGTAGTGAACCCTTGGGTAATATGTCATCTTATAAATGGACTCAATTAGATATTTATATCTAGAAATTCTTGACTAATAATTCAACCTTGTGACATAGATGTAAGATCATAGTGAATTATTACCCATACTTAGTGGGTGCTTAATGTTGTGATCTATCATGTGTTGGAGTTTGTGAATTTAAATAGATCAAGCATAGCATTTTAAGAAAAAATTCTTTCAATATCTAACTTAGTTTTAAATGTTGGGGATTCAATAATATTAATATCATGTCTCATATTTAAAACATAGAAGCTATTGAAATAGTTGTAAAATCCTACTTTAGTGATTTCCCCTTATTTACAAAACCTCTTCATAAGATAATGAATGCAATAGTTCACTTTAAAATTAATTATGGGAATGATAGTTAAGCCCAACTCTTTCCTTTAAAGAGGTTTTTGGTGATCTACCCCCTATTTTTCTCATTATACAAACATGTGTATACACATTATCACAAGAAAGTAAGATGTTCCTACATAATGTCTCATGAAAAACAAGTCTTCAAATTTATATGATCCAATTGTCAAGTAGTATCTTAATACACTATTTCCCACTTAATATAGCCTTGAATGAGAATCATCTCATGGACCATGGGCTTTGATGTGTCAAAAATAATAAGGGAATGGCTACCTATAGACATCAAGTGCATTTTAGTTTTATTCTAGATGGGTGCACGCTGGTTACATTAAATGAAGGATTAGTTCTAGTGTTTATCTATGAAGTTTCCTATGTATATTAATAATTTACTATTGATATTCCAAGAAATATTACCATGTATTATTCTATTGTACTTTGATATTGGACTTGATCAACCCAATAACTTTGTACATGTGTCTTATAGACTATTGTATTTATTTTCATTCAATTATACTTGACATATGAAAAAGAAGATACTCATGTAGTCCGGAATGCATGATTATCATCTTAGAATGTATTTTGAGTGTATTAATTTTATAGTTCAAGGATGAGTGACTACATAGTATGGGATATGTATGTCATTTGAATAGGTATATGTTATGTCAACACATGATAATAATTTTGTAAATTTAATGTTGAAGTTACATGTAAGTGATTAAAATATCTATATTAAAGAAAATTGATAAGGTTGAAATATGTGTGAGTAAACACATAAAATACCATTAGTTTCTTTCATTGTAAATTCCTAATATGTGTGTATATATATAGCTCTTGTCATTGCAAAAAAATGTTTTTCTTGTAATACTTGTTAACTTAAAATACAATTGGAAAAGGGAGATATCTATGAACTAAGAGAAGAAAAGGATATAGATGAAGTAAATATATAAAAATTATTATGAAGAATGGTTATGCTCAATATCATTTTCTTCAATTATTGATTATGTGTTTTCTAAGTTGTGATGTAGATTTATCTCGTTCTACTGAGGAGAACAACTAATTTACAGGGGGAGAATTGTTATGTGACTTTTTACCCAAGAGAAAATAAATCTATTAAATAACCCTTTAGAATTAAAAAGAGGGAGAAAAATAAAGGATATTATAATCCTTTGGTAAAAAGAGAGATTAAAGAATATGCATAAACATTCTTTAAAAGGGGAAGCCTAATTATTTATTTAAATAATTGTTAAAAAGAAATCTTTGTGAAAGGGTGTGATGATTTGGAAACCACCCCTTAAAAGATATATAAATCATTCATGTGAAACTTGGAAAAGGAAAGACAAGAAAAAAAAGGAAAAGAAAGTACAACACATTGTGGGAATAGGGTTCCAGGTTAGCAGGCTATGAGTAGGATGGAGAAGGGGCACTCCTATAGTGGGTGTCCAACCTAGGGTACAAGTGCGTGCACTCAGGATGGTCCTGGCCAGGGCATGGTTTTGTGGCACGAGTGTTGAGCATTGTTTAGGTGGAACCAACATTCATGTAGAGTGGCAAAGTCCGCTTTCCTCCTAGACTGCTCACAGATGGAAGAGGCTGAACCAAGGACCATTCCAATAATAGTTGGGGGTTTCTTTTGCACATTTCAAAGATAAGTATTAATGTTGATAAATTATTTGAGCAATAAAATTGTTTCAAATCTTTGAGTTTATTGAATTAATAATTTATTGCATTTAATTTCAAAGTCTTTACTCAAACTTTAAATATTATATTAAAATTTGTGCATAAAAAGTTTTGGAATTAATTTGTGGAAACAATTTAAATCATTGCATCTTAAATTTGGAAATTAGTTTCGTTTCAATGAGAGTAGGCAGGTTAAGGAAGACAAAACAATTAAGATGCAAACTAAGAATTGCAATAAGCAAACATAGTTCATAGCTCATGCTGCAAATATAATGCAATCAATACATTCAAATATTTATCAAATCGCTAAACAAATTTACCCTTAACAAATTAGGCATATTCTACAATATTTACAAGATATTTCAACTAAATTTACTAGGGAAAAAATATGGCATTTGGAAGTTTGGATTAAAGAAAATGTAAACAGAATCAACTAATTTTTTCTGAGCCCTTGAAAATTTTATACATTTCTACATTGTTAATACTTTTTGTCAGATGATTGACCAAGAAAACCAAATAAAATCGAATTCAAAACCTTCTAATTCTTTAGCATAATATAAATGCAAGTATAATTACCATACAAAGACAAGAAAACAAAGTTCAAACCCACTACAACTATTATGAACACTAAACCTGCAAATGTTAAACTTTGACCAACATTATCATAGAAGTCAAATTAAACAAAACAAACCAAGTATTCCTATGTGATATCTAATCATTCTAGATATGCAAACAAAACAATGAAATACCAAAGAAACTAATTGAAAGCATATAAAAGCACATGCAAACCCTATCCCATAGTGGGAGTGGTGCTCCTTTGATATGGAAAGGATGCCCTTTCCCACCCCCTTAATAAGCTTCCAATGTGATGAAGATGCAAAGATGATGAATGTGCCTATAGTGAGAATGTTTAAGATTGTGGATGATTTCTTCATAGAGAAGCCCTCTATAAATAGGGTTGAAGGGTTGAAGAATGAAGAGATTGGAGGAATGTGGGACTAAAGGAGATCCAATGAGAATGTGAGACTTGTCACAAGGCTATTGGATGAGGATGGAGCACAGTTTTGGGAATGTGCATAGTTAAGAGGATGTAAGAGAGATTAATGCATATGGTTGAGCTCATGTAAGAGGATGTGGGTGAGAATGTAAGAGAGATTAATGCATGTGGTTGAGATGTAAGAGAAGTTAATGTTTGGATAAGAAAGTCAAATAAGTTGAGTTATTGGAGGAATATTCCCAAATCATATGTTTTTGTGAGGGAAAATGGGGTAATTAGTTAATTAAAAGAAATTAATTTCATGTGCAAGTGGGTTAGTTAATCAAGGGTTGGGTTTGACCAAGGTTGAGTCAAAAGCTAGAGAATGGGTAATTAGGATAAGGAGTTAATTAATCCAAAATTAATTAACTTGGAGGAATTAGGGGATTGTGAATTTGATTTATTAAATCAAATGAGAGGACTTTAGGGCTTTAATTAAATAAATTGATTTATTTAATCAAACATGATGGACATTAGTGAATTAATCTAATAAATTACTTTATTTGATTAATAGAAGAATTGGTGTTAATTAATCTGAATTAGATGTACAATGTCAATTAAGATTATTTGCATGCCTATAGCTATAATGCAGTCATTAAATATAAATATTTTTCAAAACCTTGAACAAATTTACAATCTCCTACATAGTATGAAAATATATATACAACGTTAATAAAAAGCAGATGAAGGGCCTCCAAATAGGAAGACGTTAATAAAAAATGCTAAAAATCCATAGTAAAATACTAATACTTGGAAGCGTATGTGAGCTAAACTTAGAGAAAGTAAAGACAGTGGTGGTAACATAGAAACAAAGCATAGAGTTGTAGTTAAGACTAGGTGTACATAAATAGAACACAAACACTACCCAATTTTATTCCAAACTTCACTTTTCTCTACTCAATCAAAATGAATTCCATGATGTTGCAAAATACTTCAAAGACATGCATGTACAAGAGATTAAAGCATAAAATTATTAGATTTATATGCAAAGAATGAAGTCACAAACAAAATGCGAACTGCACAACAAAGAAGTCTCTTAGGAATAACATTTAGATCCATAGATGCCTGTAGAGATAGTATGCCATACGTATGTTTAAAAGGCTTTAAAATCCTCTCGCAAATGAGGCTAAATTGTTCCATAGTCTCCTTTCTTGCTCCCTTCTTAAATAGCTATTGTCCTATTCTTCTTGAACAACACCTACTCATAATAGTAAAAAATCTTTGATTTGCCAACCCCGTGTATCTTCTAAAAGAGGTATATATAATGATGTTGGAGAATTCAGTTGTAGATTTGGATCATAACAAGAAACAATTATGTAACTGTATATAATAATAGTTTGCATGTTTTGGCTATCTTTTAGTCACTTCCCTTCTCCCACCAAGTCATGCATACACATTGTTAGAGTAAATTGCATTTATTGTCTTAAGTTTTAACTTAGGGACATTGCATTTAGAATAGTTATGCATTTAATTATTCTTCTGTAGTTTTTCTCACACTGGGAAGTTTCTCACCCATCACCTATTTCATGGCTTTAAAAGCCTATACCATATGTTGATTATTCATCTCATTCTATTCACTCCTTATTTGGTGAAATGGTAGTGTTGTCTCTCTTGTTTCTTGTGAAGGTTTTAGAATTGTAGTTGATATTTCTTAGGTTATTTGCTCTAACATGGCATTAGAGCCACCCAACTATGAATCCTTCTAGAAAGTTTTCATCAGAGTGTGAGATTGATTTTTTTTTTCTAGCATTTGAAATTTTGTAAATTTCAAAATTACCTTCGATTATTCTTCATTTTCTTGATTATTGGAAATGATTTTTCTGTTTGGTGGCTGCAATATACTCTGAGAAGAACTGCCATGTTGATCTTCCTATTGTTGGGCATGCTTTTTTGTTGAGCAAGCCTGAATTCATTTGTTGGGTGCGACTCTTGTTGAAGGCATTTTTTGTTTTGCTCTCTACTCTTTAGGTTGCAATTTCAGTTTGCCCCGATTCCTTTCTTAGAGGCGTCTTGCCCAATATTCAAGGCACACTTTCTAAGAGGGGCACAATTCATTGTTTTGCTAGAGAGGCAAATTTATATTTTTGTGGAAATGCTACATAGACAATAAGGAGACCTATGTATCATTACCACAAGCACCCAATTTTTCACATCAATTGGCCATGATTTCCTTGACAAAGGGCAATTTAGATCTGCAAAGAGGAGACTCGTGGGTTGAGGTGGTGAGTGTCTGAGTTGGAAGCTGTTCCTTTTTTCATTGGTAGAAGCATTTCTTTTTCACTTGTTGAAAGGCATTTGAAGGCAATGATTTGTATTTAAGAGCTGTTTGAGGAGGCATGCTTTTCTTTGAGGCCGCACATCCTTTTTGCTAGGCTATGAAGTTTTCTTTTGAAGGTGTTCTTTTATTTGGAAGATCCCACTTCTTTGCAAAGAGGGCGCTTCCTTCCATTTTGTGTCGTTCTAAAATCTTTTTGCAGGTCATTTTTTCTACCAAAGAGGAATGATTTAAATATTTGGAGGTGCATTAAATTTTTTTAAAAAGAAAACTTTAAAATTTATAAAGTTTTCTCCAAATATTTGATTAGGGGTTTCCTAGTGGGTCCTTCTATCTTCAGTTGTCGAGCATTGTTCTGGGATTTGAACCCAACATTGGCTGCGTAATGGTATTTTTGGCCCTTCAAATATAATTTTATTCTACATCTTATGTGTGAGTGAGACTCATGAGGTTGTTGAGAGACTATCTCTTGCATGAAAGAATTGTGGTGGTGCTTGGTGATTGTGCCTAGAGAAATCTTGGTTTATTCTTGGCTTGGAAAGCATTGATTGGTTGGGCCTATTTTTTTTGTTGCCAAGGATGAACGTGGTCACATGGTGGGACCAGGTGCTTGATCCTAAAGAGCCTCTATATGCCTTTATTTTATTTTTGCATATATTTTGCAAACAAAGGCCATTTTTTGCAAACCACATATCAATAGAAAGGTATTTTTGTCACCTTTACATTGGTTGAAGAATTTCTCTCATATTTTTATTTGGTGGCACTTTTAATCTGTTGAAGTTCAATATTGGTGTTGTTGTGCTCTTTGGAGTTGCTTGGTTCTCAACCTTCTTTTTTTGCATCATTGCTTCTTGTAGTAATTTGGGAAGGCTTCATTTGTAGTATTTGGGAGTTTCTAATTATTGTTGAAGGTTAATATCTTTGAATTTTTAAAAGATTTATTATAATTCTGATAGGCTAGGGTTGGATGGGACACTCACTATCCCATGCTCTGAGTCCTTGTCCTCAAGAAATCCTAGGTGACTCTTTCACCTTATCCTTTGGGTCCTATCTCAGGTATAGCTACCCCTGGTCCTACTGGCCAACCCCACTATCAAGTTTCTTCTTTCTACCAAGCCAATCTTAGTGCTTTGCCACTATCTCACCCTTGGCCCTTATTCTTCCCTAAAGGCCAAATTCTCTCCACATTCATTTGAGTTCTTGCAGGGGTGTGAAAATGTTGTAAAAGCTTCAAGATAACCTATTTAGAGTGCTTTTCCAATCACAAGTCTCCAATTCCCCATCACTTCCACCAAGCCTTTCCTAGGGTTAGAAAAGGCTACTAGCCTAGAGCTCCAATTAGGCCTCTTAGCCCGAGAAAAGTGCAATCTACTCCAAGATCCTCCAAACGACCAAGGTTCTTCATTTGGGGTTTGTGTTTCCCATATCCACACCTTAAAGATTTTTGGGTTTTTGAGCCTATACAATCCGTACACTGCCCATTCACAAAATTGGCCCAAAAACTAGGGTTTGTAAGCTTTCCTAGGCTAATTTCAGACTTGTTGTGCAGTTTTGCACGCATGCCCCACTTGGAGTGGGGACCCTCTTTTCGTGATGTCTTTTGACCTTTGGTTTTATGAGATTTGTCTTTTAAGGTCTTGAAATGTTAGTCTTACTAGTTTCAGTCTTGCCTTAGGGTTTGAATTGGTTAAAGTTGGGTTTTGGTGAGAATCCAGGATTTTCCAGCTCCGGTGGATTCTCCCGGGCCTCGATTCATTGTCTGTTCATTGCTGTATTTTCCAAATCCGGGTTTCTACTTGACTCTCGGATTTTCCTGAACTGCGTCAAAATCCTGAACTTCGTTAAAGTCCCAGTTTCTGCCATATCCACAAAGTTCATGTTCATCCAGATTTTCCGCATATCTTGGGATTTTTCAAAATTCTGTCCTGGGCTCGGGTTTCTGAATTTTTCAGACATAACTTGTCATTCATTAATGCTCGAGGTACCTTTGCTCAAACGTGAATATGGAGGGATTAAATGCTTTTAGACGTCACTTTGATTTCATTATTCACTTGTCTTCAGCCTTGGCATCTGAGTGCATTCCCTGTTCGAGCTTTGATCATTGATCTTGAGCTGCTTGCGTGTGGATTGGTGGAGCGCGGATTAAGGTTTTCGTTGCTTGGGCGCATTTATTTTACAGTCGCCTCTTTGAGTTCGAGTTTTGTCTGGACTAATCCATGGTAGGTTATCATTGGCCTTTTCATCTGTTTGCATGATGATTGAACTGTTCTATGATTGATTGCTGGTCGGCCTATGCTTGGTTATAATTTTGTATTTATCGAATTAGGGTTTGACCCATCTTTTCGTAAAACATCATCACCCGTGCTATGTGCGCTTGTATTTATCTATTTGATGATGGGTGCATCCATTTGGAAGGTGTTCTGGGTCGGGTTTTTTCCCTCTAAGTGCGTAATTTGCTATATTGTGCGAGGTTAGGGTTTTTTCGGTGCTCGGCCCAGATTATGGAATTTATTACGATTTGTCTATCTTGTGCCTGTACTAAACCAGTTCCTTACCTTGTGGGGACTCGGAGTGCTTTGATTCATCCTTAGGGATAGTGTTCCAAACCTTGAGCCTACCCTGGTTTTCATGGCGTGGGGTTTATTCTTTGAAATTAGGGCATCGTCATTTCGCCATGAGGTTTAGTCATTCGAGGTCTTTTGAAATTCAAGTTCAAGTGCATTCTGAATTTTGTTGGTTAGAGTTGATTATGAAGTCATTAGAATCCAAGTGAGCAAGGTTTTACATGTTCATTTAGTCGCTGGCTCGCGTGTTGTTCTTTGTCGGGTTCCCGTGGTGTCCGCGAAATTTCTGCGCACCCAGATTTTCCCGGTTTTGACCATTTCCATGGGGTATAGTGAATTCTGGAATATTTGAACTATCTGCGAAAATCCTTCCTATCTGGACTTTTCTGGTTTTCCTATCTGGTTTTATTTCTTTCGATTTCCTGAAGATAGGATTAATAGGGTAAAGTGCTAAATGATGAATTCTTGTCGCTAATGGATGAATTTCATGATAATCTTATAATATTCTATCCGTACTAATGATTTATTTGGAAAATGGTGTCTTGGCAACAGGAATCCGTCTAGGTCGGATTTCTCTGAAATTCTGCCCCGACTGGATTTTCCCAGTTTACCTTGTTTTCCCAGATTGCTTTGTTTTTCAGATTCTTAGGGATTGATGATTTGTGATTGATTTCAATGGCTTTATATGATTTTATGCTAACCCTTTGATTGGAATATGTGTGATAATTGGATACTCATGACATTCTTTTGTGAGTGCAGGCTGAATCAAGTAAGGCTGTTGCAGGAAAATCCAAAGGTGATACGGAAGGGTCCTCCATTTTAGACGTAGAAAGATTAAGATTGGACACTAAGAATCAACTCCTTGAAAGCAAGATATCTTCAGTGTGGTGTGAGGTCTCAGACATGAATGTTGGAGCATGGCGATATGAGGAGTTTAAAAAGAGAACAGCTCAGAAGGATCTGTCTGTACTAAGACAGGGAATGATGAAGTCCAGATTGGTTCATGTGGCAGGGTTTCCTCCTGCAATCCAATGCTATGAGTTAATACTTGAGTGTGCCCGACAATATGACTTTGACACACAAAGGGTGGTCAGCACTGAGGGAAGGGTCTTGGCAAATTTTAGTCCTGTTTCTATTGCCCAGGCCTTTGACATGCCGAATTTTCCTTCTCTATGCGCTCTGAACATGGACTTGGCCTGAACATATTATGAGAATGATCCAACCAAAGCTCAGCAAATGATTAATTCCTGGTTGGAGAATCCAAAGTCACACTACTCCAAACTGCCCAAGCAATTGCACAGGATTAAATTCAGGTCAGATATATACGATGCAATCACATTCCTGAGTAGGGTAGCGGGTTTGAGAAGTGTCGGGGTGTTGGAAAGTTGGATGGTCCATGTGATCAACAAGATTGAACAAGGAACCAATTACCATTGGGCAAGACTTATTAGTGATGTGATTGATAAGCAATTAAGGGATGTCCTAGAAACAAAGAAGTTCACCATGTCTTCCTATGTGGTGTATGTGTTAGCTAGATTCTACCCATATAGGGGTTTGAATCCACAGGGGAAATTTGGGCAGGATATAGTCTATGAGATATATCCAGAATTACACCTAGGACATTGGGATTACCGAAGAGCCAATGATGCATTCACAATCCATATCACTAGGATGCTTCAAAATGCAGAGCATGTGAGACTATTAGATGGAGTGAAGGAATTGATAAAGAGATATAGAGCCTGGTTCATTCAGTTTCCCACCTTCTCTTACATCAGAATTGATGGATGCCCGGTTGCTCCATACAGGTTACCTAGGTACCCTACTGATCATATTGTGTTATTGGAAATTGTTAGACAGATATGTGAATTTGATGCAATTGTGGAAAAGGAGAAGCATAAAACAGGTTTTGGTGGGGATTTCCCTCTTGGGATTGGCGTAGCGGAGGTGTGCCCTTCCATTCAATCAGCACATGCAACAGGTGATGAGTTGGTGGCTCATGGTCTCTCCTTCCACTCCAAAAGGACAAATTTTAATATCACCGGGGAAGCACAGAATAAGGCTACCAAATAGTACCATCATAAGGATGACCTAGAAGACTATTGGGCCAATATCAAAGATGATTTTGAGGCAAGGAAGAAAAGGTACTCTAAGCTTCCTGTCGATGTCATTAGGCAATATAATGTTAAGTTAATCCCTGACCAACTTGAGGATGATGGAAACTTGGTGCAAGATCATTCATATGAGTCTGTTAAGGACAAATCAATTGGAGAGAAAAACTAGAACGATGGTGAGGTGACTGAGCTATAGGACCTAATGGCTCCTGTTATGAGATTTACTACTTCATGGTTAAAACATAAGGTTTGGGAGTTGGAGAGTGAGAAGGTACCCTGCACCTTTAATTTGATGGGAAATCTCAACCCTATGTCTACTTCAGAAGAATCCGAGGAAGATGACCCCAAAGGGAAAACTAAAAAGAGCTCACCCTTCAAAATAAAAATTAGAGGCCCTAAAGAAGGTGAGCCATAACCAAAAAGAAAGCCAAAAGGGAAGAAAAGAAGTAGAGCTTTGAAAACAGGCAGGTCCTCTGATGAGGAAGGATTTGAAAAGCCAGAAGAGGAGGATGCTCCTCCACCGCCAAAGAAGACAAGAAAAACTAAGGTTTCAAAGAGGAAAGGATAGGATACCTCTAAAGATGATCCTTTGATTGTTGATGTGGAGAGTTTAGGGGAAAAGACAAAGGTTTATTTGAGGAGATCAAGGACTCCATCCCCTAAGGAAACTGTGCAAAAGATGGATCCTCCTCCAAAGTCACCAGTTGTGGAACAACCCAAGGCTACTTCCCCTTTGCCAAGTGTGCCTGAACAAGAGACTCTTGAGGAACATGAGACCAACGGAGAGGCAGAACCTTTCAAGGAAGGAGAGATTTTTGGTGAGGCCACTGGGCTTGAGGTTGAGGAGATAGAAAGACACCTTTCTCCATTAGTGCAATATGAGGATTCCCCAAAAAATAGCAAAGGAGCCGGATCACCTGAAAAGGAAAGCATTCCTGTTAGAACCCCATCGCCGATGCAAGAGGTGGAGATTGAAGTAGGAGATCAAGCTGAGCAATTCCCTGAAAAAGAAGAGGATAAAACAGCAAAACATCATGAAGAGGCAAGAACAGACAAAATTCGGGTGGAACCTGTTGTCCCAGATTGGCTTGAAAAGGAGATCACAAGAAAGAAACAGGCCGTCGTTGAAGACACTCCTTTGGATTGGGATGAGATGCTGTCTAAGATTGGAAAAGGTAAGAAGAAGAAGGCGGCCAAGGTAGTTTCAAGAATAGAAAGGGATGAAGTGAATAACAGGGTAATCCATATTGCTACTCCTGCTACTGATAAGACTAAAGAAGATGTCACTAGTAAGGATTATAATGTGCAGAATTTTAACCTTGGGCCAGCATCTATAGAATAGGATATTGAGGAGTATGAAGGGTCCAATGCACTAATAATTGGGAGATTAAGGAAAGAGACTCAGACTAAGCATGAGCTGAGAAAGGAAAATGAGAGACTTAGGAAATGCTTGGAAGAGGTGATGAAGCCTCTACAATCTCTTCACCCATCTTCCTCTGCTACTCCTGGTTTCTTGCCCAAGGAAACTATTTCTGAGATTGAAAGGATGAAAGCCTTTGCTCAGATTACAATGGATTGGTTAAAGGGTGTGCAGGTGAAAGGAGACAATGCAATCAAGGATATCCTTTCAGTTGGGAAAGATGCAGTCAGGGCCAAGGAATTGTTGGAATATGTGTTATCCCAGGATAAGGAGGATATTGACCTCCTACTGCAGAAATCCAAAGTAATTATGAAATATGGAAAGGATCAGTTGGTAGCAGATGGGATCCTTCCTTCCTCTAGACTTAATGAGCCTTGGGAATGGTTTGAGGCTTTGCAGATTGGGCAGAAGGCCATGAGAAAGATTTAGAAGTGAAAGAAGTTGATAGATGGTGACCTAACTAGAGTGTATGAGGGGTGCATTGCATTTTTTGAGGTTATGACTGGTAGGAGGAAAATTGCTCCTAAATACCTGAGTCTAGAACAGTTAAGGGAATGGTGGCATGATATCTATGCTCCAGATTCTGAGAATGTCATAACAGGGCACCAGTTGGATGATGCAGCAACCTATCTAGCAGTGATGGATAAGTATCAAGCCCACAAAGATGATTGGAATAAGACTGTTAAACAGTCAAGAGAGGAGATTGGAGCCATTGAATGTTGACTTAAGATCTTGCCCTTGCCACCTGTCACCGAGCTAGATAAAGTATTTTTGAAGGTTCAGGGATCATTGGCCCAGAGTAAGGATAAGGGAGGCAGCAATTAATGCCCATTTTGAGATTTGTGCTTCCCTATTATTATAGGGCATGTGTTTATCTGGGCTACATTGGGGAGTGTGTCTAGGCCGACCTTGATGATGTATCGACATTTAATGTGTGCCTTATTTTTGAAATTCTTGAGGCCGACTTGTTTTTGGCTATTTTATTTTGTAAATGTTTGGCTGGGCCGACATGTGGAGAATTTTCTATAAAGGGCATTCTTGCCTCATTGTAAAAAGCTAGAAAGTAATAGAGACAAGTAAGAGCAGAAAAGAGCTAGAGTATTTTGTAGTAGAAGTAGTAGTTAGTTTCTTGAAGCAAATACTGTAACAAAACAGTGGAATTGTTGCAACATTTTGGTGATCTAATACAATTGAAGACATTGTGGTTTTCCTGGTGAAATCTCTTGTGTTATTTTATCTTGTATGGTTCCTATTGTTTTATCTTTCAAATTGCTTAAAGATTTATGATTTAGTGTTTTAGAGTTGGATTAGTTTGGTGAGTGATGTACATGATTTTATATTTGGAATGTTTGTAGCAATCTCTGGTCTATACTTCCAGTAACTATCTGATTGTAGTAGGCTGGTGAAGTCAACCTGGACCATATATCTATTTTGTGCCTAGTTCGATTTTGGATGAATATCTATGATTTGAAAATCTATATACCTTAGAAGATTGCACCGTTCTTGGAAGATTGCATTGTGGGTTGATCAAGAATTGGTTACTTGAGGTTGGTCCATTCCAGATATCTGTTATTTACATTATTCATTCTAGAAATAGTTTAGACCTTATCATATCTTCGCACCCTTATCTTTTGCTATTTGTTTATTACCTGGTTAGATTTAGGGTTTAAGATCATCATATTGCAAAATATGATAAATTGAAAGATATAGTTTGCTTGTAGTAAGGTCCGATTGTGATTACCAGCATTTCATATATTATCTGAGTTGTTTATGCATCGTCATGAACTGACACCTGAGAGACCTTTGGGTGATTTTCAGTAGTTTATTGTTGAAAATAACCTTTCAAGAGAGATAGAATATTGCATTCTGTCTGAGTTTTTGCTGTGTAGAAAACACCATCAATAGATTGGCGCTAGAAGGAGGGCCTGAATGAGCACACTAGATCATTTCTTGAATGCCATCTCTCTTGAGAGATATAGGAGAAATACCAGATCTACCACAGGAGGGGAAGATTTACAGGAATTACAGTTCCCCACTAGGACAAGAAGGACTCGAGAAAGGGGAGAATCATCATCACCCATCCCTTCACCAGCATTGTTCACATCTTCGCATCTAGAAGTTGAAGCCATACCCATCCCTGGGACAGTTCCCATTCAACAACCTCAGCCTATTGTTAACCAACCACAACCACCACCCCCACTTTTGCCAATGGCCTTCCTTGCTAATAATCCATCTCCTTTGTTTTTCAACGCTTACAATGTAATGCCCAAAAACCCTGAACATTTTTGTTCAAAGTTCCATGTCAATGACCCAAACAGGACTGCAGAAGAGCACATAAGGATCTTCCAATCCTGTCTCAAGGATAGAGGGATTGTTCATGAGGATGTTGCCTGTAGGTTGTTCCCTTATTCACTAGGAGAAGAGGCCTTTTACTGGTACAATCACCTCCCATCTGGCTCAATTCTTAATTGGAATGATCTTGAAATTTCCTTTTTATAGAAGTTCAGAATACCTATCAGTGCCAACAAATTATATTTGCAATTCACTAGAGTCAAGAGAGAGGTCAATGAACCCATATCTAGTTTCAATAATAGGTTTCACTGTGCGTATACTAGACTTCAAGATTATTATGTTTTGGATAACAATACAACCTTGGGAGTCTATTATGAAGTGTTGGACAGCCTTACAGCAACCTTTCTAAAGTGGAAACCCAACCCTCCAGCTAACCTAACTGATGCCTACACAAAAGCTGTTAAGCTTAGCACAGATCTGAGGCAACATGTGACTGGACCGTTGCCTTCTTTAGGACCAGTTGCACATCCCAATCAGGTTCAGGCAGTAAATTAGGCACTTACCAATCATACTCCAATCATGAATCCAGTACCTCAATTACCTTTGGTGCCACATCCTGGTCTCCCTATGAGCCAGGTTTCTCCTATGATGAATTTTCTCCAGCAGCAGGCTAACCAGCCCATGTATCAGCCACAACCGAATAACTTCCCTGCCTATTTGCAAAACTCTGAAGTGTTGCATCAGTCTATGAGATCTGCTACAATGCCTGTCTCTCCTTAGAGTAATCCAAACTAGACCCCTTATCGAGATCCAAATAAAGAAAGGATTGATGAAATGGTTGAGCAGATAAAGAAGTTGAATCTATAGGTGACCTACCTAAGGAATCAAAATAGTCAATTACAAGCTACTCAGAAGAATATACAATCCAATCAGAATAGGGAATTTCCATAAGGGAAAAATTTTGACAGAGGACAGCGTAACAAAAGAGGATTCTATAATGATAGGGGATATAATCAGGATAGGGATTACAACAATGACAGAGGCTACAATAATGATAGGATACAAAATTTTGATAGAGGGCAAGGTAGTAGATTAGGATTTGATAAGATGCAATCATAGGGACAGAACAAAACATGGAATACGGGACCCAATAATGGAGGAGTCCCCACCCCATTGGATCAACTAGCTAATCAAGTGGTCAACCAATCTGCAAATTAGCCAGTTAGTCAAGACAAGCCTCCTAGTAGTGTATACTTGGCTGAAGCAGCCTTATCAGGATGGTGTAGGCTTCATAAGATGAGTCAGCATTCAGAGTTAGAGTGTCCAAAATTCTAAACTGTAGCCTCCATTTTTAGTATGAGGTAGAGAATAACGCAAATGGGCAGAAGATTGTTCCCTCCAGCCCTTATGATTCTCCTGTGCTGGTATTAAATCACGCTCCCTTCCTGGCAAGTAAGGAAAATGTACCAGAGGAATAATTTGATTCCTAGGAAGATAAAACAGATTAGATCTGCAATGGGGATGAAGTGGCTCAGTTATTCAATGAAGAAACAATGAATGATAATGGCCCCCTTGATCAGGAAGAAACTTATGTTGAAGAAGTATAAATGTTCCAGAGGTAAGGTTTGAGAGATATGCCTCATAGATGCCCATAGGCTGGGGGACCTTTCACTACTTCCATTCCTCCTAACAACTTCAGTACTCTCCGAGATCCTAATGCTAGCAATAATCCGTCCTATCCACATGTTTCCAGATAATACCTTTCAAAGGAAAGACAGGCTCAAACTGACCCACAGAAGGAAAAGGCTATTCAAGCAGGTAGAGACAAGCTGGAGGAACCTTCTAGGGAAGCTTCCACTAATATGAATGAGGAGCAGATGGCTTCATATGTTGCTGAGGAGTTCAAGAAATTAAAGGTAAATCTTTCAGCATTTGAGTTGTTACGGTTCCCTCCCATTAGGAAGGAAGTTTTAGGTACTTATGGTGCACATCTTGTGTCTTTGGATAAACCTTCTAATGAGCATAACAACAAGATTTCTAGTTCTCAGCCTATGAAAATACAAGATCAGACACACACTTGGACTAACTTTTCCCCTGGAGACAAAGGAAAGGAAAATGACAAGACTCAAGTGGCTCAAGTAGATACTTAGCCAACTTTGTTCCAAGGGAAGACAGAAACCCCACCATTTCTGATCTCTGTGCGCATATTCGGTAAGAATCTACATAATTGTTTACTAGATTCTGGTGCCTCCACCAATGTGATGCCATTTGGAGTTTGTAGAGCTTTAGGAATTACACCTGCTGATTCCTAGAAGAAGGTGACTCAATTGGATAGAAATGAAGTAAATGTGGTGGGAGAATTAAACATGATTCACATGCAAATAGTTTCAGACCCAAGGATTCAGTAGGTTATCAATATTCAAGTAGCTGATATTCGGGATGCGTATGGTTTGATTCTAGGAAGATATTTTACTAAGGCTTTGAATGGTTATGTGTTTACTGATCATTCTCACATGTGGCTTCCCTAGAAATGAGTGCCCAATCAGATCAGAATTGAGAGAGAGCCAAGAATGAAAGACATGATTACAGAGTACCAAAAGACTTCAACAGAAGTTCTAATATCGGAAGTTAGCATGGGAAATTATATGTTGTCGACACAGCATGAGGAGTCAGACTCAGAGGAGGTATTGATGCTACACACGATGCCTATTGATGCAGAAACATAATCCAACCATGTTACTGTTCTGACAAAATCAGTGGAGGAAGAAGAAGAAACTGAAGATAATTAGATCAGCCTATTAGACAGTTTCCAGGAATTCATCGAGCAATGTGTTGAAAATAAAATTCACCTAGGTAGAAGGACAAGCTTTGAAGAATTACTCTTACCTAATTGGTGTAGAGTCCATAATGCTTCCCATTCAGAGTTGGAGTGTTGTTTATGCCAAACAGCAGTAGAACAAGTGCAGAAATGCATGAATCCAACCCTAGCAGTTAAAACAGATATACAAAACCTTGAGGAAGACTATCAAGAAAAGAAGTTTGTCTCGTCTGAAAAACCATCTAGCAATATTAAGCCAAAGGATATGATGAAGAAGATTACAGCTGCTGAGTGTTGGACACTTAGATTTGATGGATCCAAGTCCAAGCATGGAGCTGGGGCAGGGTTTGAACTGATTAGTCCAAAAGGTAAGAATTTCTTTGCAGCCCATAGGCTTCAATTTCATTGCACAAATAATGTAGCAGAATATGAGGCGTTAATTCATAGACTTCTTATGGCACTTAAGAAAAAGGTTAAGATTCTGCAAGTTTTTGGGGATTCTGAGTTAGTAATTAAGCAAGTAAGGAAACAATATTCATGCCACGATAGAAGAATGACTAATTATAGGCATAGAGTGTGGGACCTCATTGAGGGATTTGATGCCTTCAATATTCAATTGATACCAAGACAAAAGAATCAAACTGCGGATTCTCTGGCTCAGGCGGCAAGCACCCTGCAACCGTTATCTTTGTCAGGTTTGAAGAAGTTCACTGTTGAATTGACTCCTGTACCATCAGTCCCAGATAATGTTACTAACTTCTAGGTGTTTGAAAATGACAAGCATATTCTGGACTTTATTACAAATACAGACATTTTTGCCTCTCAAATCATTGATGAAACAGAGCTCCAGGAAGCAGAACTGGATTTGGAAGGAGTGATGAATATGAAGTCTAATACTATTCCAAGGGGAATGGTACAGTTGGAAATAATTTTTGATATGGATAAGATCAAGGATTAGGAACAAGAATCAAAGAAGGAGTCTATCAATGGACAGTGTGACATTTACAATATGGGAACTGAAGATAACGCCAAGAACATATTTATTGGAAAATTATGCACTCCAAAAGAAAGACAAGGAATAATTACAGCATTGCGTAGCTTTCTTGATATAGTAGCTTAGAGTTATGAGGACTTAAAAACTTATGATACATCAATCATAACTCATACTATCCCTTTGAAGCCAGGTGCCAAGCCTTTTAGGCAAAGGTAGAGACCAATTAATGCATTATTGGAACTAGTCATACAGAAAGAAGTTCAAAAATTACTATCTGTCAGAATCATATTTCCTATCAGGCATTCAACATGGGTGGCAAACTTGGTTCCAGTGAGGAAAAAGAATGGAGAAATTAGACTCTGTGTTGATTTCAAAAATTTGAACAGATCATCCAAGAAAGACAACTATCTAGTTCCTTCATTAGATGAAGTACTTCAAGTAGTTAATGGATCTCAGATGATGTCCTTTCTGGACGGTTATTCAGGGTACAATCAAGTAATGGTTCAATATGAGGACAGGCACAAGACTGCCTTCACAACTAAGTGGGGTACCTTTGCTTACAGAAGGATGCCTTTTGGACTCATTAATGCAGGAGCTACATTTCAAAGGGCTATGGATATTGCCTTTAAAGATATCATAGGAAAATGCATCATCATCTATATGGATGACCTAACTGTTTTTTAAAAAAATAGAGGGGATCACATTTCAGATTTGCACAAAGTATTTCAAAGGTGCAGAGAATTTGGCATATCCTTGAATCCTAAAAAGTGTATTTTTAGAGTAATAGAGGGAAAGCTACTAGGACATGTGATATCAGAGAGGGGAATTGCTATTGATCTAGAAAGAGTGGAGGCTATCCTCAAGATTTAGCCACCTGCTAGTAAAAAGGAAATGCAATCTTTCTTTGGCAAGATCAACTTTGTTAGAAAATTCATTACTAAATTTGCTGAAATTGTTAAGCACTGAATGCAATGTTGAAACAGGATGCTAAGATCGAATGGATTACAGAAGAAAAGGAAGCATTTACAGAAATCAAAAGAGCCATTGCTGATGCTCCAGTATTGGTAAGCCCTAACTATAGCAAGCCTTTTCACATCTATTCATTTGCTTCAGACCATTCATGTGCAGGAATGCTAACTCAAAAGTCTGATGAGGGAAATGAGCATCCCATTGCCTTTATGAGTGCACCATTAAAAGATGCTGAGTTGAGATACCCAAGTGTAGAAAAGTAAGCATATGCTTTGGTTAGAGCAGTAAAGAAATTCAGACATTATATCCTCAGGAATAAGGTTTATGCAGTTGTCCCAGACCCCGCAGTCAAGTTACTTCTAATGCAAAATGAGCTAAGTGAGCATAGGGCTAAGTGGGTGACAATGCTACAAGAGTATGATATTGAGATCCAGCCCATGAAGTTGGTAAGAGGACAGGGACTTACTCAGACTATGGCAAAAATAGGTCATGAACTGACTGTTCAGAATTATAACATTAAGGAGGTTTCCCCAGATGGCTGGTATGATGACATAGTTTATTATTTGCTGAACCAATGATCTCCAGGTCATCTTAATGTTGTTCAGAGAAGAGCCTTACGATTGAAGAGTGACAGTTTCATGCTAAAGGGAGCTGTTCTGTACAAGAAAAATCATGAGGGCATTTATTTGAGGTGTCTTGGGAAACAGGAAGCTGAAAGGGTGATAAACGAATTTCATAAAAAATATGGTACTGGCCATGGTTCTGCAATTGCCACAACAAATCAAATTTTGAGGGCAGGATATTACTGGCCCACGATATTCAAAGACGTTCACCATCATGTCAAGACCTGTCACATGTGCCAGACCGCAACAACAAGGGAAAGGTATGCAGCGCTTCCGCTCCAACCGGTCACTGAGGTAAGGCCTTTTGCTTAGTGGGGTATGGACTCCATCGGCCCCATTAACCCATCATCTTTTGTAGGACACAGGTACATTCTCACTATTACTGATTATTTCACAAGATGGACTGAGGCTTTTGCTTGTAGACAATGTACATCTGAGGTAGTGATTGATTTTTTAGAATTTGCTATTCTTAATCGATTTGGATGCCCTATTGCTATTGTATGTGATAATGGTCCTGCTTTCACAGCTTTAAAATTTTGAAATTGGGCTTTTGATCATGGCATTATTGTGAAATTTGCTTCCAATTATTATCCTTAGGGTAATGGCTTAGCAGAGTCCTCTAATAAGAACTTATTGACTATCATCCGTAAGCTGTTAGAGAGGAACCCAAAAGACTGGCATACCCAGCTTCGGTTTGCCCTCTGGGCAGATCGTACAAGACTTAAGTCATCCATCAGAACATCTCCTTATCACTTAGTATATGGTCTAGAGCCAGTATTCCCTATTCAACTCAAGATCCCAACTTTACAGTTTATAAATGAGTTTTATGATGAGGGGGACAGAAGGGAGGCTAGGCTAACAGAACTATTACACCTTGAAGAGAAACGAGATAATGCCCTTGAGAATTTTGCTAAACATCAGGGGGTAGTTACGAGGTGGTTTGACAGGAGAGCTAAAGTCAAAGCCTTTAGGATTTATGATCTTGTCCTATACTGGGATAAACCTCATGATCGAAAAGGGGACCATGAGAAATTTGACAAACTGTGGCTTGGCCCATATCAGATTGCTGAAATACTTGGAGATAATGCCTTCCGTCTGAAGACTCTCACGGGAGAAGATATTCCACTGCCTATCAATGGGCAGTATTTGAAACATTATTTTCAGTCCTGAACTATTTTCAGCTCCCTGCTTTGTATATAGTTAGTTTAGGTTGCTTTCTGTTGTTTTGTTTGGTTAGAGTAGGTTTCCTTTTGTTCTGCTTGTTCTGCTTTGGTTAGAATAGGTTTTCTTTGGTTTGTTTGTTTTGGTTTGCGTCGCTCTTGCTCTTGGTTCCTTCTCTTTTGGGGATTCCTAGTTGCATTTGTATGATAGTGGTGACAAAGTAGGTCTGATGTTCTTGGTATTTCTTTTACAAACTCTAATCATCCTTCCAGGGCATTATTGTATGAATTCCCTGCCCAATGTCACTTATCCTTGTGCTAAGGCAAATGGTTTTCTAGTCAGTTTGAATAGGAATACATTAGGGTCTCATATTTTAAATTAAAGATACCTGAAGTTGCATAAGGTCCTTATGAAGTTTGAACAAGTGAAAAATCCTTTCTTCTACTCTAGTGCCACTGTGGTTCTCATCCCTGAGTGTGAACTTCATTGTTCACAGGTTGAAGTGAAAGCAGTGAAAAGATAAGCAGTATAAAAAAAAGGGGAAATACATATTAAAATTAAAAGGTTTAGATTCAACTCATTAGGGGAATCTGGACATCTCTACCAGGGCTATAGACGCCTGTCTGGCAGTAGAGCTATGTTCAGGAGAATCACAATGATAACCTCGTTGGGGCTATGGATGCTTGACTAGCAGTGAGGTTCTATCCAGGTTACTTTTAGAGTATGAATCTTTATGTAGCTTGTTCATACCAAGTTTGGTTCCTGTTGTAACTAAAGGAGGATAATGAATGCATATGCACACACTTTGACCTTGGTGTAGGAACGTTTGGATGACTAGGGGCTTCTTTGTTTTAACATGGGTGGTGGCAGGATAGGTGAGTTGAAACCATAAGTTTTGGGTTCTTGATTCTATTTTGTCATCGAAATGCTCAGGAGCATTTCCCCAGCAGAGTTGCCATTTGTTGTGCAGTTTTGCATGCACGCCCCACTTGGAGTGGGGACCCTCTTTTTGTGATGTCTTTTGACCTTTGGTTTTATGAGATTTGTCTTTTAAGGTCTTGAAATGTTAGTCTTATTAGCTTCGGTCTTGCCTTGGGGTTTGAATTGGTTAAAGTTGGGTTTTGGTGAGAATCTGGGTTTTGACCTGAATCCGAGATTTTCTAGCTCCGGCGGATTCTCCTGGGCCTCGGTTCATTGTCTGTTCATTGTCTGTTCATTGCTGTATTTTCCGAATCTAGGTTTTTGATTGACTCCGGGATTTTCCAGTTCTGGCGGATTTTCCCGGATTGTGTCAAAATCCTGAACTTCGTTAAAGTCCTAGTTTCTGCCACATCCGCGAAGTTCATGTTCATCTGGATTTTCTGCGTATCTTGGGATTTTCTGAAATTCTGTCCTAGGCTCGGGTTTCTAGATTTTTCAAACACATCTTGTCATTCATTAATGCTCGAGGTACCTTTGCTCAGACGTGAATATGGAGGGATTAAAGGCTTTTAGACGTCACTTTGATTTCATTATTCACTTGTCTTCAGCCTTGGCATTTGAGTGCATTCCCTGTTCGAGCTTTGATCATTGATCTTGAGCTACTTGCGTGTGGATTGGTGGAGCGCGGATTAAGGTTTTCATTGCTTGGGTGCATTTGTTTTACAGTCACCTCTTCGAGTTCGAGTTTCATCTAGACTAATCCATGGTAGGTTATCATTGGCCTTTTCATCTGTTTGCATGATGATTGAACTGTTCTATGATTGATTATTGGTTGACCTATGCTTGGTTATAATTTTGTATTTATCAAATTAGGGTTTGACCCATCTTTTCATAAAACCTCATCACCCGTGCCATGTGCACTTGTATTTATCCATTTGATGATGGGTGCATCCGTTTGGAAGGTGTTCTGGGTTGGGCTTTTGCCCTCTAAGTGCGTAATTTGCTGTATTGTGCGAGGTTAGGGTTTTTTTGGTGCTCGGCCCAGATTATGGAATTTGTTACGATTTGTCTATCTTGTGCCTGTACTAAACCAGTTTCTTGCCTTGTGGGGACTCGGAGTGCTTTGATTCATCCTTAGGAATAGTGTTCCAAACCTTGAGCCTACCTTGGTTTTCATGACGTGGGGTTTATTCTTCGAAATTAGGGCATCATCATTTCGCCATGAGGTTTAGTCATTCGAGGTCTTTTGAAATTCAAGTTCAAGTGCATTCCGAATTTTGTTGGTTAGAGTCGATTATGAAGTCATTAGAATCCAAGTGAGCAAGGTTTTACATGTTCATTCAGTCGCTGGCTCACGTGTTGTTCTTCGTCGGGTTCCCATGGTGTTCGCAGAATTTCTGCGCACCTGGATTTTTCCAGTTTCAGCCATTTCCATGGGGTATAGCGAATTCTGGAATATTTGAACTATCTGCAAAAATCTTTCCTGTCCGGACTTTTTCGATTTTCCTGTCTAGTTTCATTTCTTTCAATTTCCTGAAGATAGGATTAATAGGGTAAAGTGCTAAATGTTGATTTCTTGTTGCTAATGGATGAATTTCATGATAATCTTATAATATTCTGTTCGTACTAATGATTTATTTGGCAAATGGTGTCTTGGCAGCAGGAATCTGTCTGGGTCGGATTTCTCTGAAATTCTGCCCCGACTGGATTTTCCTGGTTTACCTTGTTTTCCCGGATTGCTTTTTTTTTCGAATTCTTAGGGATTGATGATTTGTGATTGATTTCAATGGCTTTATATGATTTTATGCTAACCCTTTGATTGGAATATGTGCGATAATTGGATACTCATGACATTCTTTTGTGAGTGCAGGCTAAATCAAGTCAGGCTACTGCAGGAAAATCCAAAGGTGATACGGAAGGGTCCTCCATTTCAGAGGTAGAAAGATTAAAATTGGACACTAAGAATCAACTCCCTGAAAGCAAGATATCTTCAGTGTGGTCTGAGGTCTCAGACACGAATGTTGGAGCATGGCGATATGAGGAGTTTAAAAAGAGAACAGCTCAGAAGGATATGTCTGTCCTTAGACAGGGAATGATGAAGTCCGAATTAGTTCACGTGGCAGGGTTTCCTCTTGCAATCCAATGCTATGAGTTAATACTTGAGTGTGCCCGGCAGTATGACTTCGACACACAAAGGGTGGTCAGCACTGAGGGAAGGGTCTTGGCGAATTTTAGTCCTGTTTCTACTGCCCAGGCCTTTGACATGCCAGATTTTCCTTCTCTGTGTGCTCTTAACATGGAATTGGCCCAAACATATTCTGAGAATGAGCCAACCAAAGCTCAATAAATGATTAATTCCTGGTTGGAGAAGCCAAAGTCACACTACTCCAAACTGCCCAAGCAATTGCACAGGATTAAATTCAGGCCAGATATATACGATGCAATCACATTCCTGAGCAGGGTAGCGGGTTTGAGAAGTGCTGGGGTGTTGGAAAGTTGGATGGTCCATGTGATCAACAAGATTGAACAAGGAACCAATTACCATTGGGCAAGACTTATTAGTGATGTGATTGATAAGCAATTAAGGGATGTCCTAGAAACAAAGAAGTTCACCATGTCTTCCTATGTGGTGTATGTGTTAGCTAGATTCTACCCATACAGGGGTTTGAATCCACAGGGGACATTTGGGCAGGATATAGTCTATGAGATATATCCAAAATTACACCTAGGACATCAGGATTACCGAAGAGCCAATGATGCATTCACAATGCATATCACTAGGATGCTTCAAAATGCGGAGCATGTGAGACTGTCAGATGGAGTGAAGGAATTGATAAAGAGATATGGAGCCTGGTTCATTCAGTTTCCCACCTTCTCTTACATCAGAATTGACGGATGCCCGGCTGCTCCATATACGTTACCTAGGTACCCTACTGATCATATTATGTTATTGGAAATTGTTAGACAGATATGTGAATTTGATGCAATTGTCAACAAGGAGAAGCATAAAATAGGTTTTTGTGGGGATTTCCCTCTTGGGATTGGCGTAGCGGAGGTGTGCCCTTCCATTCAGTCAGCACACGCAACAGGTGATGAGTTGGCAGCTCATGGTCTCTCCTTCCACTCCAAAAGGACAAATTTTGATATCACCGGGGAAGCACAGAATAAGGCTACCAAATAGTACCATCATAAGGATGACCTAGAAGACTATTGGGCCAATATCAAAGATGATTTTGAGGCAAGGAAGAAAAGGTACTCTAGGCTTCTTGTCGATGTCATTAGGCAATATAATGTTAAGTTAATCCCTGACCAACTTGAGGATGATGGAAACCTGGTGCAAGATCATTCCTATGAGTCTGTTAAGGACAAATCAATTGGAGAGAAAAACTGGAACGATGGTGAGGTGACTGAGCTGTAGGACCTAATGGCTCCTGTTATGAGATTTACTACTTCATGGTTAAAACATAAGGTTTGGGAGTTGGAGAGTGAGAAGGTACCCTGTACCTTTAATTTGATGGGAAATCTCAACCCTATGTCTACTTCAGAAGAATCTGGGGAAGATGACCCCAAAGGGAAAACTAAAAAGAGCTCACCCTTCAAAATAAAAATCAGAGGCTTTAAAGAAGGTGAGCCATAACCAAAAAGAAAGCCAAAAGGGAAGAAAAGAAGTAGAGCTTTGAAAACAGGCAGGTCCTCTGATGAGGAAGGATTTGAAAAGCCAGAAGAGGAGGATGCTCCTCCACCGCCAAAGAAGACAACAACAACTAAGGTTTCAAAGAGGAAAGGTTAGGATACCTCTAAAGATGATCCTTCGATTGTTGATGTGGAGAGTTCAGGGGAAAAGACAAAGGTTTATTTGAGGAGATCAAGGACTCCATCCCCTAAGGAAACTGTGCAAAAGATGGATACTCCTCCAAAGTCACCAGTTGTGGAACAACCCAAGGCTACTTCCCCTTCGCCAAGCGTGCTTGAACAAGAGACTCTTGAGGAACATGAGACCAGCAGAGAGGCAGAACCTTTCAAGGAAGGAGAGCTTTTTGGTGAGGCCACTTGGCTTGAGGTTGAGGAGATAGAAAGACACCTTTCTCCATTAGTGCAATATGAGGATTCCCCAGAAAATAGCAAAGGAGCCAGATCACCTGAAAAGGAAAACAGTCCTGTTAGAACCCCATCGCTGGTGCAAGAGGTGGAGATTGAAGTAGGAGATCAAGTTGAGCAATTCCCTAAAAAAGAAGAGGATAAAACAACAGAACATGAAGAGGCAAGAACAAACAAAATTCGGGTGGAACTTGTTGTCCCGGATTAGCTTGAAAAGGAGATCAGAAGAAAGAAATAGGTCGTCGTTGAAGACACTCCTTTGGATTGGGATGAGATGCTGTCTAAGATCGGTAAAGGTAAGAAGAAGAAGGCAGCCAAGGTAGTTTCAAGAATAGAAAGGGATGAAGTGAATAATAGGGTAATCCATATTGCTACTCCTGCTATTGATAAGACTAAAGAAGATGACACTGGTAAGGATTATAATGTGCAGAATTTTAACCTTGGGCCAGCATCTATAGAATAGGATATTGAGGAGTATGAAGGGTCCAGTGCACTAATAATTGGGAGATTAAGGAAAGAGACTCAGACTAAGCATGAGCTGAGAAAGGAAAATGAGAGACTTAGGAAATGCTTGGAAGAGGTGATGAAGCCTCTGCAATCTCTTCACCCATCTTCCTCTGCTACTCCTGGTTTCTTGCCCAAGGAAACTATTTCTGAGATTGAAACGATGAAAGCCTTTGCTCAGATTACAACGGATTGGTTAAAGGATGTGCAGGTGAAAGGAGACAATGCAATCAAGGATATCCTTTCAGTTGGGAAAGATGCAGTCAGGGCCAAGGAATTGTTGGAATATGTGCTATCCCAGGATAAGGAGGATATTGACCTCCTACTACAGAAATCCAAAGTAATTATGGAATATGGAAAGGATCAGTTGGTAGCAGATGGGATCCTTCCTTCCTCTAGACTTAATGAGCCTTGGGAATGGTTTGAGGCTTTGCAGATTGGGCAGAAGGCCATGAGGAAGATTCATAAGTGAAAGAAGTTGATAGATGGCGACCTGACTAGAGTGTATGAGGGGTGCATTGCATTTTTTGAGGTTATGACTGGTAGGAGGAAAATTGCTCCTAAATACCTGAGTCTAGAATAGTTAAGGGAATGGTGGCATGATTTCTATGCTCCAGATTCTGAGAATGTCATAACAGGGCACCAGTTGGATGATGCAGCAACCTATCTAGCAGTGATGGATAAGTATCAAGCCCACAAAGATGATTGGAATAAGACTATTAAACAGTCAAGAGAGGAGATTGGAGCCATTTAATGTCGACTTAAGATCTTGCCCTTGCCACCTGTCACCAAGCTAGATAAAGTATTTTTGAAGGTTCGGGGATCATTGGCCCAGAGTAAGGATAACGGAGGTAGCAATTAATGCCCATTTTGAGATTTGTGCTTCCCTATTATTATAGGGTATGTGTTGATCTGGGCTACATTGGGGAGTGTGTCTAGGCTGACCTTGATGATGTATCAACATTTAATGTGTGCCTTATTTTTGAAATTCTTGAGGCCGACTTGTTTTTGGCTATTTTATTTTGTAAATGTTTGGCTGGGCCGACATGTGTGGAGAATTTTCTATAAAGGGAATTCTTGCCTCATTGTAAAAAGCTAGAAAGTAATAGAGACAAGTAAGAGCAGAAAAGAGCTAGAGTATTTTGTAGTAGAAGTAGTAGTTAGTTTCTTGAAGCAAATACTGTAACAAAATAGTGGAATTGTTGCAACATTTTGGTGATCTAATACAATTGAAGACATTGTGGTTTTCCTGGTGAAATCTCTTGTGTTATTTTATCTTGCATGGTTCATGTTGTTTTATCTTTCAAATTGCTTAAAGATTTATGATTTAGTGTTTTAGAGTTGGATTAGTTTGGTGAGTGATGTACATGATTTTATATTTGGAATGTTTGTAGCAATCTCTGGTCTATACTTCCAGTAACTATCTGATTGTAGTAGGCTGGTGAAGTCAACCTGGACCATATATCTATTTTGTGCGTAGTTCGATTGTGGATGAATATCTATGATTTGAAAATCTATATACCTTAGAAGATTGCACCGTTCTTGTAAGATTGCATTGTGGGTTGATCAAGAATTGGTTACTTGAGGTTGGTCCATTCCAGATATCTGTTATTTACATTATTCATTCTAGAAATAGTTTAAACCTTATCACATCTTCGCACCCTTATCTTTTTTTGTTTCTTTATTACCTAGTTAGATTTAGGGTTTAAGATAATCATATTGCAAAATTTGATAAATTGAAAGATACAATTTGCTTGTAGTAAGGTCCAATTGTGATTACTAGCATTTCACATATTATTTGAGTTGTTTATGCATCGTCATGACCTGACACCCAAGAGACCATGGGATTATTTTCAGTAGTTTATTGTTGAAAATAACCTTTCAAGAGAGATAGAATATTGCATTCTGTCTGAGTTGTTGCTGTTCAGAAAACACCAACAACAAGACTGCCAGTGTTTTCTCACACCAAATGGATTGGTGGAGCCTCCTCCTAATCACTATTCCTTGCCAAGACCCCCAACTAAATTCTCCAAAAGGAATTTCTCCAAAATCTAAGCACCCCTGCAAGTTATGTGTCTTTCACTCCTAGTCTTCCCTAGCTAGACCCTACCTGGCTCGCCTAGGGCAAGACATTGCTAGCAACTCCTGCACTAAAAAAAAACCTACCAAATAAAATATGTACAACCATGGTTTCTAGGCATTGTTCCTAAAGGGCCGTATAGTTTTTACAGTGGGAAAGTGCTCTAGCACCCCATTTCCTAAACACAGTCTAGTTCAGACTAGAAATTGAGCAAAGTTAAACTACTTACAACAAGTGCTTGCAAATTGAACAAAGAAGCTATCAAATCTCACACAATGCTTGTAAACAACCAACACTACATTCTACAATCCAAACAATAGCAAAACTAATCCATTAAAAGTCTATCAAAATGCAATAATTCAAAAATTTAACTTAGAACGCTATTTTCTTCAATCACATAAGATTCCACCAAAATATTAATGCTTCCAACCCTACTCCATGGTCAATATAGCCCTTAAATAGGCCTTAGAAACAATAAAGTTTCTTTGGTCGAACCTATGGAAGCCCTAATGGCTAAGGTTATAAAACTCACTGTGTTTTTCAACCTTGGTCCATTTTTTTAAAAACAAAACAAGTTGAGCTTCTAAAACTTATTCAACTTTCCACCACTTCTTTCCTAGAGAGAAAAACACCTCTAACACAAACAAGATTGTCAACATGACTGTAAAATAACACAACAAAATTTGAACTTCTTTCTAGACTCCTAAAAAGCCTAGTGTTTCACAGGTGCTCCTGCACCATTCTCCCCCTCTCAGCCCAAACACTAAGGATTGGAAGGAGAGATCAAGGATAGATCAATGCCCTACTTTTTGAACTAAGCTTCATCCACCCAAGTAGCCTTATATTCAAGCTTATTCTTCCACTTGATGAGGTGTTCCATGTACACCTTATGTCTTGTGGCCTTCTTCACCCTTGACTCCAAGATCTTCTCTGCCTGTGGCTTGTCCAAAGTAGGTAAGGATAGGTTGCTGATGTCCTTGAAGATCTCCTTACTATTCTATTCTTCTTCATTGACTGATCCTTTGTACCTGATCAAATTAGCAACATTGAACACTGGGGAAATCCCTAAATCTGTAGGCAACTCCACCTTGTATGCATTCTGCCTATACTTAGCCAATACCTTGCATGGACCCACTCTTTTCATTTGCAACTTGGTTGACATTCCCTTCTGCAACCTTGACTTGTTAAGGTGGACCATGACATAGTATCCCACTTGAAATTGTACATCTTTCCTTGACATATCTGCCTTCTCCTTCAATTTTTGTGTAGCTTCAGTTACTGTCCTCTTTACCTGCTCCTGAATCTCCTTCATGGTCTGATTGAAGTCTTTTGCATGTCCACTCCTATTCTCCATAGATCCAAGGTCTTTGAGCTCACAAATGCCTCTTGGGTGCATCCCATACACAAATTCAAATGGACTCTTCCCTATGGTCTAGTTTACACTGTCATTGTAAGCATACTTAGCTTGTGAGATAACCATATCCCATGTCTAGCCATATTCCTTAGTTAGACACCTTAAAAGATTTCCAAGCACCCTATTAACGACCTCTGTTTGACCATTGGTCTGAGGATGGTAAGCTGATCCAAATGATAGATTGGTACCCAATCTGCTCCATAAAGTCTTCCAAAAATGACTCATGAACTTCACATCTCTGTCAAAAATAATGCTCAAAGGGAGCCCATGGATCCTGAGAACTTCCTTGAAGAAAAGATGAGCTATGTAGCTAGCATCATGAGTAGTTTTGTAGGGAATAAAATGACTCATCTTGCTAAATCTATCTACCACAACATAAACACTGTCAAAACCAGTTTTGGTCTTAGGAAGGCCTACCACAAAATCCATTCTCACACACTCCCATGGTCTGTTAGGAATGGGTAGGGGTTGATATAAACCAGCATTACTAGCTCTTCCCTTAGCTTTCATACACACAACGCATTGTTCCACATATTTTCTAACATCTCTTGCCAACTTAGGCCAATAATAGAATCTTTGCACTAGCTCTAAAGTCTTATTTATGCCAAAATGTCCACTAAGACTTCCATTATGCTTTTCCTGAATCATATTTTCCCTCATTGACCCTCTTGGAACACATAACTGATTTCCCTTAAACAATAACCCACTTTGCAAACTATACTCTGAGTATTGACTATGGAAATGGTTCTCAAAGTTAGAACATACCTTATAGACCTCTCAAAAGTCTTCATCCCCTCCATATAGATCCTTGAAACTCTCTATGCCAATGCTCTTTATCTGTATCTCTTGGACTATTAAAAATCTCCTGCTTAGTGCATCTGCCACCTTATTCATTTGTCCTTTCTTGTGCTTGATGGTGAAAGTAAAAGCTTGGATGTACTCCATCCATTTCAAATGCCTATTTCTCAACTTTTCTTGAGTGTTGATAAAACTAAGTGCTTGATTGTCAGTAAAGACAACAAACACCTTAGGTAGAAGATAATGCCTCCATTTCCTAAGTGATTGAACCAAAGCATAAAGTTCTAAGTCATAGGTTGAATATTTCTTCTTTGCTTCATTGAGCTTCTCACTAAAGAAGGCTATAGGTCTACCCTCTTGACTTAGCACTCCTCCTACTGCCACTCCACTTGCATCACATTCCACAATGAACAACTTGTCAAAGCTAGGTAATAAGAGAATTGGTTGAGTTTCCACCTCTTCTTTCAGTTTCTCAAACCCTTTCTCAACTTCTTAAGTCCACACAAACTTAGTTTTTAAACCACCCTTGATTGTATCTAAGACTGGTGCACATATGCCACTAAAATTCCTTATGAATTTCCTATAAAATTGAGCCAATCCATGAAAACTTCTTACCTCTGTCCCTGTAGTTGGTGTAGGTCAGTTTAGGATGGCTTCCACCTTGCTTGGATCCATCTTCAATGATCCTTTGGACACTATAAAACCCAAATAGACAAGATCTTGCTTAAAGAACTCACACTTCTCTAGATTGATTGCCAATTTCTCCTCTTGCAACCTTCTAAGAACCATCTCCACATGTTTCAAGTGCTCCTCTGCTGTCTTGCTATATATGAGGATGTCATCAAGATACACTACCACAAATATCCCTGTAAAGTCCTTGAGCACTTCATTCATGAGCCTCATGAATGTACTAGGGGCATTAGAGGGACCAAATGGCATCACTTTCCACTCATATAACCCATCATTTGTCTTAAAAGCTATCTTCCACTCATCACCATCCTTAATTCTGATCTGATGGTATCCACTCTTGAGATCCAACTTTGTGAAGTACTAAGCACTCTAGAATCAGTACATAACCTCCATTTACCTCCTTGGTTGCTAAAACTACTGGTAATGCACATGGGATGATGCTCTTTTGAATCAATCCTTGATCCAATAATTCTTGCACTTGCCTAGCTACCTCCGAATTCTGATCTGGTGTGAGTTTGTATGCTACTTTGTTAGGTAATGAGGCTCCAGGTATGAAGTCAATTTGATGAATTATGGCTCTCTTTGGTGGTAGAGTTGCAAGTGTACCATCACTAACTATGCTCTTGTACCTTTCAAGTAACTTATAGACTGCTTCCGATAGGACTGTCTTTTCAGCCTTATCTTCCTCTTTAGGTTGTAACACAACCACATATCCTTCACTCCCTTGATGTAGGTTGTTAAGGAACTCTTTACCACTGCTCAACATGATGTTTGGTGTCTTTGACTATCCTTCTTCTTCTGACAATGACTGCAACTTAAAAGTCTTCCCATCCTTCTTGAATGAGATGGTGTTCTCTTTCCCATCATATATGACACTTCTGTCATATTGCCATGGTCTGCCCAGTAGTAGATGGCATGCATCCATGGGTAAAACATCACAAACTAACTTGTCTTTATATCCTCCAATGGAGAACTCCACCATTACTTGCTCATTCACTAAAACACTCTGCCCTTTGTTTAGCCATGTGACCTTGTAAGGGTTAGTATGGGGTACCTTTTCTAATTTTAGTTTCATTACTGCCTCTTCTGAGATGATATTGTCTGTTGAACCTGAATCCACTATGACCTTGCATACTTTACCAAGTATCTTGCACCTTACTCTAAATAGAGCTCTCCTTTGTTTTGGTTCCTCTTTGACCAGTTGTTTGATCAGGACTCTATTGAACATTAGATTCTCTCCTACCTCAAATTCAATATGACTGACCTTAGATGACTCAGGACTCTTGGTATCCTCTTGTGCATAAGCCACTCTCTTTTTATTGCTTGATGAAGATGCTTTCTTTGGGAATCTATAAGTAGGATGACCTACTTGACTACAATGGTAGCATTTTATGTTTGCAAAGTATGAATTGCTTCTGCCTGCTCCTCTTCCTTTGTTTGAACCTCCTTGAGGTCCTCTACCTCTGTTATATCCACCTCTAGAAGATGCTTCTCCTCCATGCTTAGTGAGTTTAGATTCTCCATGATTTCTTTGGTCATTGCCTCTACCTTGGTAGCCACCACACTGTCCTCTTTGATCTCTTTGATCTTTGCCTTTGCCTCTGCCCTTAGAATTCTGATCTTGCTTCCTCTTGTTCCTTTCCTCAATCTTGATAGCCAATTGGTAACATTGATGTACTATCTTAGGACTCAAAAGAGCCATCTCCTCTTGGATGTTCCATTTCAAACCGTTAAGGTATCTAGCTACCTTAAGACTTTCATCCTCTGTAACATTGGACCTCATACAAAGTTTTTGAAACTCTTTAGTATAAGTGTTCACATCTTGGTCCTTCTACCTTAAGCTTTGCCTCTTCTTGTGTAACTGAATCTCATAGTCATCTGGCATGTATGCTTCTCTTATCTTGGCAACCATTCCCTTCCAAGTAGAGATAGGCTGCTTGCCTTCCTTTTCCCTCTTTTTCTAAATGAATTTCCACCATATCAACGTAGATCCTCTTAGTCTTGATTTAGCCACCTTTACCTTCTGTGCCTCAGTGATATCATCACATTCAAAATGGTTTTCCATTCCCTCTATCCAATCCATGACCAAATCAGGTTCCATTTTTCCACTAAACAATGGTATGCCCTCAAGTACTTTTCCACTCAACACATTTAATGCTTTCAAGAAGGGTTCTTCCTCCAGAACAGGGTTAGGTTCAGGGATCTTGTCTTCCTCTGCAACCTCTTCTTCCTTTGGTATTTTTCCTACCAACTTCACATTGTTCAATGCTTTCTCAAGTTGCTCTATTCTTTCTTTTAACAAATTATTGTCTTCCTCTTGCTCTTCAACCATCTTGGATAATTGTGCATTTTTCACCATGATGGGAGAATCACTAGACTCAACCTCTAACATATAAGATGCTTCCCAAATCTTTAACTTGCTCTGATACCAATCTGATAGGCTAGGGTTGGATGGGACACTCACTGTCCCATGCTCTGTGTCCTTGTCCTCAAGAACTCCTAGGTGACTCTTTCACCTTGTCCTTTGGGTCCTATATCAGGTATAGCTACCCCTGGTCCTACTGGCCAACCCCACTATCAAGTCTCTTCTTTCTACCAAGCCAATCTTGGTGCTCTACCACTATCTCACCCTTGGCCCTTATTCTTCCCTAAAGGCCAAATTCTCTCCACATTCATTTGAGTTCTTGCAGGGGTGTGAAAATGTTGTAAAAGCTTCAAGATAGCCTATTTAGAGTGCTTTTCCAATTGCAAGTCTCCAATTCCCCATCGCTTCCACCAAGCCTTTCCTAGGGTTAGAAAAGGCTACTAGCCTAGAGCCCCAAATAGGCCTCTTAACCTGAGAAAAGTGCAATCTACTCCAAGATCCTCCAAATGACCAAGGTTCTTCATTTAGGGTTTGTGTTTCCCATATCCACACCTTAAATATTTTTGGGGTTTTGAGCTTGTACAGTTTGTACACTGCCCATTCACAAAATTGGCCCAAAAACTAGGGTTTGTAAGCTTTCCTAGGCTGATTTCAGATTGTCAGTGTTTTCTCACACCAAATGGATTGGTGGAGCCTCCTCCTGATCACCAGTCCTTGCCAAGACCCCCAACTAAATTCTCCAAAAGGAATTTCTCCAAAATCTAAGCACCCCTACAAGTTATGTGTCTTTCACTCCTAGTATTCCTTAGCCGGACCTTGCCTGGCTTGCCTAGAGAAAGACATTGCTAGCAACTCCTGCACTCAAACAAAACCTACCAACTAACATATGTACAACCATGGTGTCTAGGCACTATTCCCAAATGTTCATACAGTTTGTACAGTGGGAAAGTGCTCTAGTACCCCATTTCCTAAACATAGTCTGGTTCAGACCAGAAATTGAGCAAAGTTAGACTACTTACAACAAGTGCTTGCAAATTGAACAAAGAAGCTATCAAATATCACACAATGATTGTAAACAACCAACACTACATTCTACAATCCAAACAGTAGCAAAACTAATCCATTAAAAGTCTATCAAAATGCAATAATTCAAAAATTTAACTTAGAACGCTGTTTTCTTCAATCACACAAGATTCCACCAAAATATTAATGCTTCCAACCCTGCTCCAGGGTCGAGATACCCCTTAAATAGGCCCTAGAAATAGTTAAGTTTCTTTGGTCGAACCTATGGAAGACCTAATGGCTAAGGTTATAAAACTCGCTGTGTTTTTCAACCTTGGTCCATTTTTTTAAAAACAAAACAAGCTAAGCTTCTAAAACTTATTCAACTTTCCACCACTTATTTCCTAGAGAGAAAAACACCTCTAACACAAAAAAGATGGTCAACATGACTGCAAAATAACACAACAAAATTTGAACTTCTTTCTAGACTCCTAAAAAGGCTAGTGTTTCTCAGGTGCTCCTGCACCAAATTGATTATGGGTTTTTCATTGCATCCTGTTGTGATTATGTTGGAATGGGGAAACTATAAACAATGGAGAGATGGTATCATAAAAAATATTTGATGGTTTCATTTGTTACCACATCTATATAATTTGGTTCCCCTTCCTGGTACTGATAGTAAGAAATTTACATGGGATTGCAAAAGGGATCATGTCCTAGGAGTTATTACAATGCATATTGATGATGCCACTTTGGATTCTATTGATCATTTTGAGTGTCCATAAACTCTTTGGATTAAAATCTAGGAAATACATGGAGATCCTGATACTTATCCATTCCCAAATGATCTTGTTTTAGATTGTCTTGTGCCTCTTCATTTTTTAGATAGGATACCCCATGATCATGCTACTATGCAGGAGTTTGAAGTGTTGGAATACTTTGAATCTTTAGATGAGGATGACGAGGGTTCTTCAGATGCTCCTTCTCCATCAGAGATAGTTGATGTACCTTTGCCTTTAGTGATTCATTGTGCAGAGTCATTGATTAAGACCCTTATCATTCCTGATCAATAGGATCATTCATTTTGTGTTGATGATTCATTGAGCACATCTAGTGATTCATCAGAACCAGTATCTTATTTTCTTCCTAATTGGGATTCTTATTTGTCGGAAATTGGTTCATTTGTTCGTGGAATCTCACATTTCTAACTTGGAAGACACATTTGAGGGTATATCCCTCCTATTTGATGATAGTTGTGGTACAACTATTGTCACCCCATTTCAGTCTCTGGATATTGTTCAACATTAGTTTCTAGTGTTACCTTGTTTACCACCTTCTGTTGTGATTGGGCATGTTCCCGATTGGTTCGTGGCATCATCTTCCAAGGTCTTAGCGACACATGAGTAGATTTCAGAGACATCAACATACATCTTCATGCTTCTTTCCTTGAATTCTATCTAGAATGGGAAGCATGCCTGCATTTGTATTTGGTTTTGTTTCTTCTTAAAGGGAGACAAGTTGTTTGTCGACACTAGATCATGTTTTGTCTTTAGGCACTTACCATTTTTGCAAGTGATTACACATTGTGGGGGGGCTATATAGTCTCTCTTTTTCCCTCTTATGGGGGTTGTTGATTGTATATACATGATGTATGTAGTCCTTAGGGGGTGTGATTGAGTCCTCCATCAATACATCATTTTTGTTTTGTTTTCTCTCTTTTGGAGAGGGGTTTTTTCCCACAGGGTTTTTCTCCTTTTCTCCGGTTGCGAGAGATTTATTTTTTGCATTGTAAATGTGTACCTAACATGGTTGTGTATCTAAAACCCACAATGCATCTTCATATTTTCATTTGCATTCTCCCTAAGTTGCACTTAAGGGGGGGTGTTAGAGTAAATTGCATTTACCATCTTAAGTTTTAACTTAGGGACATTGCATTTAGAATAGTTATGCATTTAATTATTCTCAGGTAGTTTTTCCTGTGCTGGGAAGTTTCTCACCTATCACCTATTCCATGGCTTTAAAATCATGTACCATATGTAGATTATTCATCTCATTCTATTCACTCCTTATTTGATGAAATGACAATGTTTTCTCTCTCGTTTCTTTCAAAGGTTTTTTGTAGTTGATATTTCTTGGGTTACTCGCTCTAACACATATAATGCCAAAGATTGATAATAAAAAATATTTTCTCTTCTATCATGCCCATATCCTCCTTCCACCATTTTTGGTTAGCATTTACTTACTAACATAATCTTAAAATTGGTACCACTGAACTTATTACGTGATGGGATAAATACAACATCCTTCACCACTTTTTGTGGTTTAACATTAAAGGTTTTGAATGCAATCAAGAATAGATTTAAAATCAACATCCCATGATTTAAAGTAGCTATAAAAGTTGAAAATATAGTTGGAACTTCCACTTAGTGGCTTACAAAGAGTTAAGGAAAGATGCACCATTATCATGATTATAGCCATGGCTATGCCAATTAAAATTCCATAAAAAGAGCCTTTGATGGAGGCTAAAATGCCTCTCAAAGAGATTTACTAATTGCTCCTAATTTTTTTTACCAATTTCAAAATTTAGTTTTTTTAAAGATTTGCATAAATAAAGGGTGATGATTTCAAGAGCTCTCCTTGATTTAAGGCAGAGTTTTTATGAACACACCCAAATTTTTCATTGTAAAATGTCTCTTGATGTAAATATACTCCTATTTTAATAGGTAATGAAGAAATTAGAATAAGGAATTTTCTATAAGAATCACTTGCTTTTGAAAATCAAAGGTTAAAAATTGTAAAGAAGGATGCAAGAACATTGGAATGATCTAAATTTTCTAAAATATTAAAAACTAGCACTTGCATTGAAAGGAGGTGCAATGGTTATGGCGATTCTATTTTATATTAGTATGAGTCAAAATAAAGCACATGTTTAGAATACTATTTTGCATAAAGTATGTTCAAAACTTTAATACTAACAAAAGAATTTATTTCAAAAGCAAGGGATTGAAAGTCATGTACATTAGACTCTTATTTTTGAGGTGTGCACATTTGTTTTTTGTTTTGTTTTGCTTTATATGTATTCTCTAATTCTCTTCATAATACTACGATTTAACTAATTCAATTTAACTTGTATCTTGATTTCTACTCTACAAATTCTCCCATACTTATTTAGACTTAGCTCTTAGTTACTTGATATATATAAAAAATGCTTTTGCATTTTTTTTCTATTCTCCTTGAGAAAATCTTTCTCTATTTATATCCAAACATTATATACTACCTTTTCAATTGATTAAGGAAACCATATTGTACTAAATTTGATATGTCATTGAAACATATTAAAATATTCATCTTGCATATATTTCAAACATACACATATAAACTTTTTTTGTTGTATACATGTCTTCTCTCTGCATTTTTTTTGATCTGTTGCAACATATATAAAAATGTGTATCTAAAAATACATAAAGACTTATTTTCCTAGATTAATATTTCTCCCTATATGCAATTTATAGGGTAATAAAAAAGGTGTAGATGATACTTGCATATTAATATTGAGTGTGCATTCAGATTTACATGTTGATATTATATAGGGGATAACATGCCATAATTGAAATGCTTTATGAGAAAGGAGGTTATTTCTAAGTTTTGTTAACTATGTATTTATGTACAAAAACTATCTATTTGTGCACACAACCCATGCTTGCTACGACTGCCAAGTTGTTTGACATGTTTTACTTAAATTTTAAAAGCAAATGGGAACGCATTTATTAAAGATAGAATGGTCTACAAGATAAAATGGTATTTTCCATATGAATTAAATTCTTGCAATATAATAAAAACTACCCATTTTTTTTTTGTTATTTACAACTTAAATAGTGGGCAAGTTTGTGATTTAAACTTTATAATCAAATAATATCTATATGTGTAAAATAACAAAAACCTTTTGAATTTTTTTTTGACCAAACTACAAACCTTTATTCTTAAGTATCTGGTTAGAAATCTCCTCAAACTAATTAACTACCATGACTACAAAGAGACAAAGCATATTAAAGTCTTACATTTATATGTTTGTAGTATATTCTGGTGGAGGCAAAGGATATCTCTGTTTGTTATTGCAGTATTTGTATGTCATGAAGTTTTTCTCCATCCACTACAGTTTCTTCCACTGCTTTGAACTCACCCCTTTCATATCTTCTCCTGGAAATGCTTCCATTGACTAAACATTGAGATTGTGGTTGTTGAACATTCTAATTGGCATGTTGTCCACCATGAATCTATAGTTTTATGTGATTCAAATTCAGTCATATCAAAATAATAAAATAACAACATATAACCATTAACAAATTCCTTTCATTAATGATCAAAGAGGGAAACATACAAGATGTGTTAAGCTGTCCATAGTACACCATAGAAGTGAAAGTCTTTAGTGGGATCATACCAGAAGTAAATTCTTTGCTCTCTGTCATCTTTACCACAAACTCAAAAGAAGAAAGTTTCAATTTTAATTCATCTTAAATAAGTTATTTTTCATGATAAATCAATCTCAATTCAAAATGAACTAAGACTGTAATTTCAAATACATATATAATAAGTAGTCACATTGCAAGCAGTGTCTCTAGGAACCAGCTTGATTTGCATTTTAATGTTCCCAAACAAATACTTATTCTTCGAAGCCAAGTTCAACCTTGTTATACAAACACACCTTGCATCAATAGAGCTGAATTTTCTTTCACATAAATAGCTTGATTTTACCATTACTTACCTAAATTTTGATTGAGGGAAAGTTGTAGTTCCTGCCCACCATTAAATTAGTTCCTATGAAATATAATTTGGATGAGAGGGAAAAATCTCTTTTTTATTTTGGTTGTGATTGTCTAGCAAGTGTCCACATGCATACAAAAAAGGTTTGAATGAGTTTTTCAAGGGGAAAATATTGTGTAAGACATATAGTATCAACTGCATAGTGTTAGTGTGAAAGAGACTGGATTGGAAAGTGTATACCTCATTTTTTCACAGTGAGAGTAATTATATACCCCACAAACTCTAAAGGCTAACCAATAGCTAAATGGATGAATTAGCAAACATTTAAGCTCTTTCGTAATTCATCCATTCTATTTTTGTTAATAGAGTAAAGTTAGCAGGATATATTCCAACACAATTGAGGTAAGAAAGATGTTTATCCCTTAATTCCAACTATGGTGAGAATTAAATTATCATTTTATTTTAGATCTAGTAAGTAAAATTATTTGATTACTTAAAGCAACACTATTTTGAGAAATAGATAATTGCTTAGAAGACACTATATATCATTTTTTTTTATTCACGTAAATATTGTTTGTATTGATATTATATAAAAGATAAAGCATTAAGTTGCAAATTCCAAAGAATTACACCACCCAAAAAACCCCCATTACCACCCACACCCTACTAGGCTAACGACTATCCTACCTTGCACCCCACCTTATGCCCCTAAGCAAACAACCGACAGACAAGCACGACTATCCCAGACAGGTGGTGTCAAAAAACACACATACAAAAGAATATATGAGAAAACCTATCAATCCACCCACACCACACCCTTGGCTATTAGGAAGTCTCTGAATAGCCTCCACCAGTCAACACCACTAGATGGCTCCAAATAAAGATGATGTTTCAGGAAAATTAAACCACACCTTGCCCGTGCACGATGCCATTGAAGCTCTTCACCCTTTAAGTCTAGAATAAATGGATATAGTTAAATCATCTCACACATAACCATGCATGCTGCAAATCACAAGGACGAGGAACCCCAATGCTTAGCTCGACCATGATTATAACATCCATTATCCCTTCCAAAAGATTGTCCTAGACTAACTTTCTAACAATGAGCGTCACCATGGCTCTTGACACCCCCAAGTCTAAGAGCGATGCTAGGAGCCTAGCCATGATGTTTACATTCATTCTCCATCTGTCATCCATATTCATAAACTCTTCACCCAACAACACCTCCACTACTCCCAACACTAACTCATCCCAGACTTTGATCACTGATTTCAGCCTCCCATGCCTAATCCAATCGTAGAACGCCCAGAGTTTTCTGCTCGACAGAAGACTGATGGGAGTCTCCATCACAAATGACATCGAAAATGAGAAATCCATCACCCATTCATTGCTATAAATGCAAATCATGGTGGACAATCAAATGCCATAGTTACCATGATTCATCCTATTATACCCTGCATAACCACCCCATTCATTTTTGATTCAAATGGATCCCCCTTGTTTGTGTTTTTCCTTAGGAAGCTATTCTTTCTTTCCTTAGTCTTATCTTTGTTGTTCCAGTGGAGGAGGAATGTGGGATGAAACCTTCCTTTGAAATTTTCTCTAAAGTTCCGGGTCAGTTCTCGTTCTAGCTTCGGTTCCTCCTTGTTTTTTTTTCTTCTTTTTTTGTGGTGTTGGGTTTGATCTTAGGTCGTTTTCTTCCCTTGGGCTTTCTTTGTTGTTTCTTGTTCCTGTTTCTTTATTTTTTCGTCAGAAGAAGAGTTAGGATGAGTCTTGAATTTGGAATTTGGGAAAAGTTCTAGGTTTAGGTTGTGTTATGCTTCCACCACTGTTGGGTTTCGCTCTGGTTCGGTCTACATTCTGATCCTGCTTGTGTTTGGTTTTTATCGCTTGTTTTTGGTTTCCTTGTGTCGGGCATGAAATTGGAGTAAGGGTGGATTTGGGATTTCTTTTCATAGAGAAGTTCTAGGTTTTATCCTTGTTCCACTTCTGCTTCTGGTTGCTCTTTGTGGTGTTGTTTCTCTTTTGCGAGGCTGGAAGCGGAATCGAGTTAAGATTCAAAAATTTTCCATGGTTCTCTTTCTTGGTTCGATTATGAGTCTGTGTCTGCCCTACTTTGAGTCCCAAGTGGGTTGAGTGTACATTTATTATTTTGACCCCGCCCAACCAACTGCATTAATGGCATTAAATGCCACTATGCTTGCACGTGCGAAACAAGTTTTTAAACTTTATTCAGGTTTATTATTGCTCATAACCACATTTAGAAGCATTCTTGCGACTTTGAGCTACAACAAGCGTGCAAGTTGTAGGTTTGGACTAAAGGGCATATGTTGGTTCGATTCTTCAATGAACTTCAACCTTTTTGGTGCACTTTGAGGTAGGGTTCTTTTGATGTTGTTTTGTTTTCCCTCTATTATCATGTTTTCTTTTTCTTTCAGTTCATTCTGGTGCATATGGGGAGGATTTTCTCTTTGAATCTTCATCATTTTTCATTTTTTTGTGTTTGGTTGTTGTTTTTACTGTGGTGCTTTGCTTTCTTCTTGTTTGTTGTCTTTTTGTGGTTGTTCGTTGTTCATTTTCTGTCGCTTTCGTGCTTTTGGGTGGCCATTTATTTTTCTCACCGTGCCCTAGTTTCATTAGGGTTTTCTTTTGGAAGGATTTAGGGCTTTTAAATTGGATAAAATCAACTTATTAATCTTTTCAAGTTGGGCTTGCACTGATTCTTTGGTTCTATTAAGGGTTGTGATGCCCTAGTTTTGGGAAATTGACGTGCCGTATAGATTAGGGTTTCTGTACAGCTGGCCATTGCAGTGTCATATTTTGGATTTTTTGAATTTAACCTTGTTTAAATCCTTGGTTTGGAGTTGTCATGATGTCATCTTAATGTAATCGATGCCATTTTAGCACGTACAAAAATTGTTATAAGTTTCAAAGTGCTAGAATGTTAGAGTTGGAATCAGGTTTGAATAAGTCTTTAAGAGTTGGTATTTATGATGGTTCAAGTCTAGATATGGTTCTACTTCCGATCGTTGGTTAAGTTGCAAGTTTCTTTCTCCTTTGATGGAATCGGGTGCGGAATGTGGGCTGAAATTGGAACTGGTGATTAGTTCTAGGTTCAGTTTTCATTCTAGTTCTAGTCTATTGGTGGGTTGATTATAATTTTGGCTGTTGTGTTTAGTTTTTGGTGGAAGCAGAGCCAAAATTGGATATGTATTTGAAATTGTTGTTCATTCTGATATTTGTCTCCATTCTGACTCCGGTCCCAAGTTTGTTTCTTTTCGAGTTCTTGTTCTGCTAGTGTTTTCAAGGAAGTTTGTTCCTAGTTCTTCTCTGGTTCCACCTCCGACAGGGTTAAATTTTGGCTAAGTATAAGGAAAGAAGGGGTATGAAGGGTAAGGTGAAGAATGATAAATTTCATGCTTTTAGGGAACTGATAAGTGCATTGTTTTGAAAGAATTCAAGATTTCAGGAACTTCAGATGTTGCTTCCCATAGGAGCCAACTGATAGAAAGATCCAGGAAAGGAGGGAAGCCCAAGAAGATCAAGCCTAAAAGTCTACCTTAAAAATGAGATATAAGCATGGGGGTCTTGTACCTACTTCTAGCAAGGTGGATTATGACTTGTAGGATATCACAAACACCAACTTGGGACAATTTAATTTTCAAGATAAACTGGATGAGATTTATGCGGAAGAGGTCGTAGGGAGGAACATGAGGAATAGGCAATTTGGTCTTGCACATGTGGCTCTATTTCATGTGTCAGTACAGTGCCCAAAATTGATTCTCACTGCTGCCGGTGCATATAACCAGGCCACTAGACAGTGCATGGATGCACAAGGAAATGTAATAATAGATTTGACTCATCGAATGATCCAATATCCTTTCAATATGCCTACACCAAGAAATCTTGAATATCTAAATGAGGCAAAGGCATTAACAACATTTAATGATAACAAGGAAGCTAATAGGTCCCATATGAATAAGAATTGGATGAGGAAAAAAAAGAAGTCCTTGTTGAAGTTACATGACTGGCCAAAGAGATAAAAATTCACTCAAGAGGTTGGAGACATTATAATGATGCTCTCTCAGGTCTTTGGCAAGAGGGATGCATTTAGTTTTAAGGAATGGATGTTTCCTTTTATCTACACAGTTTTAGAGGGAAGCCAACAATTTTATTGGTCCATGATCATATCAGAGGCTCTCCATAATCAAATGATCAAAGTGAGGGAAACAAAAAATTTCTTTATGACCTCATATGTGGTTTACCTAGCAGCAAGGAGAGGAATTTTTCCTGGACTTAATAGAGTTGGGATCTTGCGAGAGGCTGATAATCAAAAGAAGGTGTGGGATCATTATGATCATCTCACTTTGTAGACATCAGAGTTTCATTTTAGGAGAGTTAATGATGCCTTCCTATATGTTATTATTAATCAATTGACTGGAGATGTAGGTTTCAGGTTAACTAGGGATGCCATGAGCTTGATTTCTGAATGGGGAAGATAGTATATGCAGTAACCCAAGTATACTTACTTTAGGTTAAATGGATTTGATGGGCATCCACACCTACTTCCTAGATACTGTAGCAATATAATTGTATTGATGGAGTTCATTTATCAAGCCTTGAGGGTGAATTGGAGATTCGATACCAAGCACAAGGCAAGGTCTCATAAATTTGTTTTGAAGTTAGGAGATTATGGTTGTGCACATGTTGTAGTAGCCAAGGTTATCAGTGATGAACTAACTAACTTAAGGTTGGGGTTGTACACTGTAAGAATGCATTTTGATCCAAAGCTTAAAATGTATAATTTACCTCCCATTATATTTGAGAAGAATTTTAATATACTTGAAGACTTTTGGGTAGATATCGAAGATTACTATGATTTAAGGAAGAGGAATTATGAGAGACTGCCACTTCTCTTAATGGTTGAGTTCGGTGTTAAAGAAGATATCCCTGATACCTTGGTTGATGATGGAATAACTTTGGATCTGGCTTATGATGTAGAAAATATTGGGACAAGGAATTTGGATCCCATAAATTGGGATGAGGAGACAATTGATATCAAGCAAATTGCTAGGTTAGTTTTAGATAGGAGTATTCAGTGGGTTATGCTAAGAACCAAGGAGCCTACAACCCAAATCTCTAAGAAAAAGAAAACCACCCAATACCAAAGGAATAGGAGAAAGACAACCCTAAAGAAGCAACTTGAATTCTTTCCTCCTATTTCAGGAGAAGAGCTAAACCCTATATTGCTCGCTCAAGAAAGATTGGAAAAGCTGGAAGGGGAAGGCGATCCCACAAATGTAGAGGAAGTTTCCCCTTATGTTGGAATGGATGGTACATTTCAATCTGTGAATCCAACCATTGCTACTTCAGGAGAAGCCTTTACACCAGCCCCTACATTTCAACAAACCGTTGAAGGAGTGCCAGTTGAAATTGTGACAGAGGAACCTAAGTTGAAAGATAAGGAAGTTTAGGTAGAAATTCATGAAGTAGATACAGACTCAGAGGTTACTCCTTCAAATAAAGAGCTTAAAGATGATGATAAAGAAATGGAGGAAGTAGGTAGTGAACATGTCCTCACTCTTGAGGACCAATATAAGTTATTCGAAGAAACTACCAAAGCTACTCAGGAAGAAGCATTAGAAGAGGCTACTGCTGCTAAACAAGAGGCTAAAGTTGTTGTTAAGCAACAAGAGGAAGATATTGCTAAAGCCAAGGCTATAGAATTGGCAAGGGCTCAAAAGGGGAAAGAAGATCTCTTATTGCAACAAAAGGAGCAAGAAATCAAAATGAAAGTAGAAAGTGATAAACTGGTAGGTATGTGCAGGATCATCATGGAAAAAATAGGCCCTTAAGTGGCAAAAAATTCAAAAAAATTAGAGTTAGGAAACTTGACATAAAAATTTGAATAAGTTATCTATATTATTTCAAAAATATGTAGGAAAAGAATCCATAGAAAATTGAATGTAGTTTCTAAACTACTAGGTTTACTTAAAAACAAAAACTATTTGGTGAAAATTTGAAAATTTGAAATGCAATGGTACTTAAATTTTAGGGAAAAAATAAGAAGTAGGTGTCTGTCTGACCACCCTAACCATAATAAAAAGATAATAATTTTTTATACGATTTTAGATATAAGTAGAGGACTTATGCCTCGATGTGACGCATATTTTTTTGTAATTTTTTTCCAAGTAAATAATTAATTATGAATTTTTTATTACAAAATTTTAAAAAATATAAAAAAATCGTATGTCTAACCACCTTAACTTGGTCAAAACTTCATGAAATTCATTTTTTCCTTTTTTAATATTATAATAGACTAAGCATAGAATGCGACACATGTTTTGGATTCAAAAAATGGGATACCGTTTGAAAGCTATAGATGTTTTTCAATCAACCTATCAATCAGGACTTTAGTCATAATTTGAATGGAAAATGAATAATAATTATTTATTAAATTCAAAGTAAAGCATAATTTATATCGGTGGAAATTTGAGAATCTCCTTTAAAAACCCTTTTTGTTTCATCAATTTTGGGTAAAAAAATAGTCGTTAGCCACATACCCATCATATTGCCACTTTTTGGCACCAACTTTACTTCAAAAGATTCATGATTTGGAGGAAAAAGAAAAGTAGAAAAGGGAAATGGAGCCTTTGGAATGAAAATTTAAAATGATTGAGGAAACAAAAAGGAGGAACGTTGAAGAGGAACATTTGCTTAGGGAGAAAGAGGCAAAATAAATAGCTGAACGTGAGCAAGAACCTAAGAAGCTCCAAGATCATATAGTAAAGTTGGAAAAACAAAGACAAGATATGTATGAGAAAAAGAAACATGAAGATGAGAAATTAAGGAAGGAATTGGAAGAAAAGATGTTGCAAGATGAAAAGGAAAAGGCAGGGAGGGAGAGGCAATAGGAGGTTGAATCACAACCTAGGACTGAAATATGGCAACCCCTGTCTCCAACTACTTCATGCTCTACACAATTAGTGACTCCACCTATTGCTTCAACTTGGTTAAATTTGGATCTTGAGAAGAGAACGATGGTGCAACCCCAACCTTTGGATTGGGAAAACATGATGAAAAAAATAGAACAAGAAAGGCCAAAGAATAAGGAAAAAATTCTTCATTCCACTAAGATGACAGATGCTGGTGAGTTGGTGGCAGAATGTGCCATTCCCTTGGTAGAGAAGGACATACAAGATATGCAATTGGTTGATTACCAATTGGGATCAGTAAATTTGGGAAGGCCGACTAGGAATCAACAAATGAATTTAATTGATATAGTAACATCTTCCACTAAGTCAAGAATGATCAAAGATAAAAAAAAGAAGGGTGAGCTTAAGGGTCAGTTGGATCAATTGCATAAATTCCTTAGAGATATTTTTTTGCAAGCATTCAACAAGCTGAAGTGCCCAATGCTCCTGTGTTGCTAAGTAAGAAGGAAGCAGAAGAGTTGATCCATATGAGAGAAAGAGATACTATGCTTGATAAATGGATTGAGCAATTAAACAAGGAGGTAGATGAAACCCTACAAGAATGCTTCAAGACTCATAACAAGGTGATGCAGTTGCTTGAAGAAGCTGGTACTTATGTTGTTGCTTTGGAAGGTGAAGAAGAAGAAGGAAGGGGATACTTGTAGAAGATGAAAGAGATTCTTAAACTTTCAAAGCAAGTATTAATTGAGCAATAAATACTAGAAGAGGGTAATGAAGAGTTTCTAGAGAAAACTCAAAATATCATAAGATTCAAATCTTCTTCTATTTATCAACATAAGAAACTTTTGCGACAAGTAGAAGAAGATTTGAATGAACAAGTAGATGAAGTGGAGGCATCAATTGCTATCATTGCAAATGTGGATATGCATGTGGAGAATACTTTGTCTCTTGATAGTTTGAAAGAAAAGTGGACTAACAGGGTCCAGGAGCTGATGCAAAAGGGAGATGATGATGAGGGGTTGCTCCTAAATCAACTCATCAGTGTTAGGTCATAAGTGATGGCAACAAGGAGAGAGTTAAGGAAAATGAAGGATATTTATGAAATAGCTACTGCTGAGGTGAAAAGAGTAAAATTTGAAGACAGCTGGATTGATGGCCCAGATACAATTACTATTCAATAGGTGTTCAATGCCTATGATGAGTACATTCAAGAGCAAGGTGCAAAGGATGGATTGGCGTAACTTCTTTATAGTTCGTCCCTCAAAACTTGGTCAAACAAGAAACCACTTTTTTCCTTTCTTCCAACAGTAAAAATATAATATCAAGCTCTAGATTTCTTGTAGGATTCCTCTTCTTCTTTGGTGAAATTTTGGATGAAGACAAGCTCATGGTCAGAGGGAGAAAAACATGTAGCAGTGCTTATCTTTCTTGTTGGATCGCTTTCCTCTAGGGATGGATTCCCTATTTTCTAGTTCTTAGGTTTTATCTCTTTATTGAATCAAAAAATATAAAGTAAATAAAGTCTGACATTGTAAAGGTTCGCTAGTTGAAGTCAGATTGGCCACCTTAGAGACTTGATAGAGATTTAGTTCCTAGTTTTCAGATTACATGTAGGATATAATTGATATAGTTTTATTTTAATAAGTTATGCAATTTTAGTTCATGTTTTATGGTTTTAGTGATAATGTCAATGACAATGGAAATCTATATGCCAGTGGATTTTTCCATGCATAAGTGGTTCTTAAGTTGGTGAATATCAATAGAAGAATCTAGATTTCAAATTGTTCCATTGAGTTGTCAATGAATGTGGGTTTATTTATATCTGTTGATCTGCTATTTTGATTAATGAGTGTGTGTGTTATGAAATTTCTGAATGAAAAATATTGTGAATGGTTAATGTAATGGTTCTTTGCACTATGGATGTGTCTAATAGCATGGTTTATACTATGGATTGCATCATGGCATGGTTTGGATAGTTTAAGTATAACACTCATTATATGAATGCATGTCTGGATCTGAATAAATTAACATTTATAATCTACTGTTCCAAACCTTTGATTTATCTTTTTATGCTTCTTCTAAACCCCAAATTTTAGATTAAGTTATAAATTTTAGTTTGTATCCTCTTACTAGCAACCCCCTTGCACATTATGGCCATATTGACCACTTTTGTGAAACAATAACGTTGTAAACCAACATCAAAGACCTTGGGAGGTGATTAGTTTGATAGACTGGTTATCCTTTTTCAGGAGAGGTGAGGTATTGCATCCTACCTGCATGTTGTTTGTCAAATTGGAACATCAACATGTCCTACCACTCACAGACTAGCAAAGTAATTCTACCGCATGGACAACAAATGCTCTTCCAGTTCCGTTCATCTGTAGTTATTAACTGCCACCATCCAACTCCCCCATAGATCATGCCTGTCAAGACTATGTCATCCATCCACCTCAGGATGACACCAATACTAGACCACCCACTTGGAAACTACGAAGACACTATAAATCATTTTACTTGGGCATTTATCTATAATTGCACGTAGAAATCCCCTACTAATAGGTATAAATTATTATGACATCCAAAATAATCTAAGTTGTTTGAGCTCATGGAAACATATTTTTTGTGTAGTGGAGATGATGTAAAAGGCACATTTAATACCATGCATGACATGCTTTCTACTTGTAATAATAACTTGAATATTCTTACTCTAGAGGCAAGATGAAGTCAATAGCAAACCAAGGAACTAATATGTAGTTTATTATGATAAACAATGAAGTTTACCACCCCCTAAAATTAACAAGGTTTATTGGACCTCTCATAGAATTCATGTTTTAACCACCGCTTCTATATTTGAATATATTGGAAAAAAATCATCAAGTTCTCTATGATTCAACAATTATATTCTAAAGATAGGTGATACAATAAATATTTGCGGTGTTATTCCTAATATGTGAAATGTCCTTGGGACATACTAAGAAAAATGGTGTCCATATTTAATTTTATTCATATCACAAAGTTTACAAGTATATTGCTACAAGATAGTAAAGGTTTTGTTCAATTACGAGTTTTATAATTTAGTTAACTGACATTAGTCTTAACTTTCACAATGCTCAGTTTCTTTTTTACACCAACAATATTTGAGAAATAATTGTGTATAAATACCAACTTAGGATTAATTATTTCTCTATAATTCCATTGAATTTTCTTGGTCATATGCCTAAGGAATAATAACTCGAGTGATCTTTGGATCTGTTATCCAAGGCCCTTCTCAAAGGGTTGCCATGTAATGCTACCTCATCAAGAGGTCATCCATCAATGTGCATACTTGACTTTCTCAAAATAGAACATAAAAACTTTAACAATCTCGATCCAAAGGAGATCACAGTCAAACTTCCTGTGTTAGATGTGCAACAGTCACAAACCACATTGAGTCATATATTGTCCATATGCATGTGATCATCTAAAAATTAACTCTAAAAGAAAAAGCCCTACCAGTTACCTCCAAATTTTTTTTCGAGTGTAAGTGGTAGTAGAAAATAATGCTTTGGCACATAAAAGTAAAGAAAAGAGTTAAAAAAAACTTTCCAAATCTAATTGAGATTGTCCTAGGTTATGTTTAGCAAAGCAAAATTATTACCACCTTGAAGTGGCCATATATGGGCCCAAGACCTCGATACAAATTTGGAAGGGTAATAAATATAGGCTATGGTGATTATCCAAGCTTGTAGACAAAGTTCATGACTAATTAAGATCAATGAGCGGACTTTATAGTCTATTTGCAAGAGTTCATGCAACAAAAGATGCCTTAAAATGACATCACAACACACCCTCAAATTGCATTTGGAAGGACAATAAAAATAGGCTATGGTAATTATTGAAAACCTGTAGACAAAGTGCACAAATTCTTAAGATCAATCAATTGGCTTTACAGTCCATAGGTTGCAAGAGTTCTTTAAGCACTAGAAGATACCTTACAATGACATCACAACATCACAACATCAACCCCATTGCACATTTGGAAGGATGATTAATATAGGCTAAGGTGATTATCCAAAATTCATAGACAAAGTTCATGACTGGTTGAGATCAACTTGATTGCAAGATATATGGAGGAAGTAGAGTGGAACAAAGGAAAATAGAAATTCCTTTCATTTGAATAATGCTAGAATTGTTCATGACCAATCTTCATTAGCAATCATGCTAAATTCTTTGCTCTTTTCTGGAATTGATGTGACTGGTGTTTCCACATTTTAGTTGTTATATCTTGTTTGACTTACAACATGCAGGAATTTTGTAGTGAAGAGAATTTTCTTTTTTCCTTCTCTGGGGTAAGAGTTTTAGGCTTGACTAAAGATTCTTGATTAAATATGTTATCTTGAATAGAATCTTTGGTTTGGATTTCAGCTCTTGTATGTTGCGGTTTTTTGTATTAGATGTTTTGCTGAGCTAGATACCAGGCCATCTCTTTCAGAAGGAAAGAAAAATACTGATTCGTAAATTATCTTCCTTTTTGTTTTGTTGAAGTAATAGCACAAACCTTTCTTTCTGATTTCTTAATGGAAAAAGAAATTAAGTATGTTGGTGCAAGGATGATCCGAGGAAAAATATTCACCTTGTAATTAGCCCTATGTAAGTCTTTAAGCCCTATGTTGACAAGTTTTTAGTTGTAAGTTCTAATCTCATGACCTAGGGCGATATATACATACACCTTGCATTCCTTACTCCCACTAATATTGGTACTATGAGATTTAGTTTTGAATTTTAATCTCAAGGTGTATATTTAAATGTAATTTTCATGCTTTATTCCCGCTAATACAATACAAAGTCTAGTCAGACAAGTATTTAGTTATGAGTTTTAATCTTAGGGTGTAGTTTTTTTCACATATACAAGGATATTCATGTTGTGAGGGATGAATGGCTTAAACGAATGGCATGGGTTGCATGCAGGGGAACCTCTAACCTTTAAGTTGTACTTATTGTTTCATCAATATAGCATGGTGTGGTTGGTTTCTACTCTATGTTAGGCCAATCATCAGGTTTAGTACTTAGGATTTTCAGGAATACTTTTGGATTCATACCAAGTTATTAAAAATCTGGAGAATCATTTTCAAGAAGCTCCAAACATTTTAAATTCGCCAATGGAGCATGTTGTGGAGAAAAATAGAACTACACTAAGTGTTTTGCACTAGAAATCTCAACCCTCAGAATTCATTTGGTATACCACTCCAAAAATAATAAAACATGCTATATGCATTAAATTCAAACCATATGATTTGAAACCCTAAAATTTTAAACCTAACAAAATCAAACATAATTTTTTTAAGGTCGCCTACAGATTCCAAAATATTAAAATTCACTGAAACTATAACAAGTGATTTACCTCAAGATTTTGCACAAATTGTGTTGTGGTGTCGATGCTGATGAAAAAAAATGGGTGAAGTTTGGAGGAAAATTTTACGAAACCCTACCACGATAGAATATTTCTCTATCTATTCAGTTGCTATTTCAACCTATCTCCCTTCAATTTCTACTTCAATCTATTCACAATAAACAAAAGTAGAGTAAAAAAATGTAGATTTGAAAAATATAGGAGTTTGAGGGCTAGTGAAGTTCAATTTTATGTGGAGATTGGTGAGATTTTTTTAGCCTTGTTGCATTGTTACAACAACAACACAATGCCAGAGCTTTTAAGATAAGGATTGCAAACCTTATCGGCTGAAATATTAATGTTGATTTGTAAATGCAAATTTTTCAGTTGTCCAACTATTTGATTTTTGCAATTTTCTGGTAGAATTTTTCAGTGGAATTTCCACTCTCTTTAGATTGCTTCCAACTGCATTAGCAAATCATCCTCTTCCTCACCAACCCACTTGTCAAACTTAGGACAACCCATGTTCACAATTTTAGGGGTCCATTGAAATATTATAAATTGAAGATAAATCAAATTTGATGCAAACAAAAACCAATGCCAAATAACATACTCAAAAATTCAGAAAGGTCTAATCAGTGATGCAGGAGCATCCATGGCATAGTGGCTATCCTGTGTCAACAAAAGTGGTTTGATTTTAATTTCAATTTTTGGTGTGCTTTGAATTTCATATTTTTTCTCATGAAATTCATATTTTGTTGAGCATTTTGATGTTATGCCATGTTGTAAATTCAAAATTCAAATTTGGAGTAAATTTAGGTAAAAATAGGGTAAGGTGGCATAGTGGAGAATATGTTTTAAATGAAAAATATTGAAAAAGCAAGAGGGAATGTGTTTCTTGGAGGCCACCAAATTGACTTGTAACTCCCAATTTGAAATTCCATAACTCCTAAAACATAGGTATTTTGGAGGTGGGTGCCTAGTTTCAAAAAAAAAGATTTTTGCTTTATTTAAGAAAGCAAGAATGCATTAAAAGCATTGTCATCCACTCACAACATGTCTTGTAGTTTGAAAGGAATATTTTATTCTATTTTATTAATTAAATTTAATCTATTTGGAGAGTTTTGGAGGTAGGCGTTGATTTTTGGGAGTGGGTTTTGGAATGTAATGAAATTCAATCAAATGCATTCAAATTTCATTTCATGTAAAAGATGGTTTGTGTAAAAGGAAAAATCAATTCATTTTTGGGAGCCCTCTTTCCAGATGGAAGAAGGGCATAGAATTTTTGTTACAAGTGTGAGAAGGTGAAGAAAGTAGCAAAGAGGTCCTTTGAGACCATGTTTGAAGATGGATTTAGTGGAAGATTGATTTTGAAGCTATAGAATGAGGTTTTGGGGAGATGAAGATGGAAGAGTTTGATGAAGGCTTGTGGAAGCCATATGTTGCTGTACTAAACCATTGTTGCAGGTATAAGATCAAACCTAAATCATATTGGGATTCTGTAATGAGGTGCCAATAGGCTTGGCCTATTGTTTTGTAATGTTGTTTTAAATTTCAATGAGAATTTTTATGATTTTGCTTGCATAAATTGGGTGTTTAGATTAGTCCTATTTTATGATGTATAAATTAGATTGGTGAAGGTTGATTATTGGTTTGAATATTAGTTTTGAGACTAATTTTATCAGCCCAAGAGGCTGCAATATTGGTAAAAATCAATTTGGAGAAGATTTTGTTGTTGTTGCAGGCGGTTTTGAATGAACAAACTAGTGTTCATGTTGCATATTTTAAAATATGATTTGTTGCATTTCTAATGCATTTTATTTTGTTGAGAGTAGTTGTATGACAAAGGGGGTATGTGTGTTATCATCTTACATCACTTTAGTTGCTGCTTCAATCTATTCACAGTAAACATGAGTAGAGTAAATGAAAGTAGATATGAAAATATAGGAGTTTGAGGGCTACTGAAGTTCAATTTTATGTGTAGATCGGTGACATTTTTTTAGTCTTGTTGCATTGTTACAGTAACAACACAATGCCATAGTAGAGCTGTTAAGATAAGGATTACAAACCTTATCGGTTAAAATATTAACACTGATTTGTAACCATGATTTTTCAGTCGTCCAACCGTCTAATTTTTGTAATTTTTCAATAGAAATTTTTAGTGAAATTTTTGAGGCGTACGACAATTTTGCTGGGTTGTGCCCACAATAAATAGCCTATCAGCTAAATATAATATATAATTAAAGAAAAAACAACTACATTCTTATTTAGTCTTAGCTTTAAATTAAGAAAAGAGAGGATAAGAATTGTTTTTTTCTTTTAAACTTTTTAAACTTAGATTTTTAGATAAATAATAATAAATTTTTAATAAATATATATATTTTTCAAATAATAATATTAATATAATAAATCAATAAAATACGAATTGATTTTATATCTTTTGAATAGGTTTATTTTATTTTTCACTTTTTAAAGTTTGGTGTTACTTGTAATTTTTAATATAAAAGTTATAAGTTTACTTTTAACAATTTTAATATATTTTAATATAAATATAATAAATCAATAAATACGAATTGATTTTATATCTTTTGAATAGGTTTATTTTATTTTTCACTTTTAAAAGTTTGGTGTTACTTGTAATTTTTAATATAAAAATTATAAGTTTACTTTTAATTTTTTTAATATAGTTTATTTTTTAAAATTTAATTTATTTAATAATATTTTTTTTATTTGTTAGTATTGAGTTTATGTTAATATTGTTTGTAATATATAAATTGTGGGGAAGGCGTTCCCTATATGAATAAAATTATTTGACTTTCATGATGCAAGACTATTGAAAAAGATCCGACCTTTCGATGAATCCAATATAAAATAGATAAAAATAATAATTTAAAAAAAAAGACACTTTATACAAAGAAAGAAATCAAGGAATCAATTTCTACATTTCCACTAGAAGATATGTTTTAAATTCATATTATAAAACTTAAAAAAAAAAACATAATAATTATATTTTACAAATAAAAATAATAATTATGTCAAAGACACTTCCTATATGAAATGGATGACCTGCTTTTTGAAATCAATGGTTGAGAATTGAGGAGAAGGATGCAAGATGATGAAATTAATCTCAACTGTTATTCTCTATTTTTATTTTTAAAATGATGTAACAATTTAAAAGTGAGATTTTTATTTTAAACACAAAGAAAAGGAAAGAAGTTGATAATACTGAAATGAAAAATAGAATTATATTTTATTAATATTTCAATTCTAATAGTTTTCTTTTCTTTTCTTATTTTCAAAAAAAAAAAGACAAAATATCAATTAATTTAATTACCACTTATTGCTTAGAAAAACTAACATCGTAAAGAGTGAATATGTGTTTGGACAAGATTTATTTTATAATAAATTATTGCAATATATTTAAGTAAATATCAACCAATATTCAGTAAACTTAAAATTTCTAATCAAAACAAAAAAGGATTTGATAGCACACAAATAATGTTTTTAGTCAATCAAACATGAAAAACAACATATTAAATTTATGGTCTTGCATTTCTATTATAATTTATCACCTAATTTGTCATATTATCTTAGAACCATAGTGTTGAGTGTTTTAGCACTGCACAACATAGATAAAACACAAGTGTTCTATCTCTCTTGAAAGATGACCTTCCTCAAAAAACTTTAGAAAATGACCCCAAGGTTTAGAATGTTAGGTTTCGACAATGCAAAAAAACTCAGTGATGTATGTGATTTATTGGTAATCACAAAGGGCATTTATGGTTTAACAAGGTTGGAAGCTATAAGACTCAAATGAGGGTTTTATGAAATTTGACGATAAATGTAAACCCTAACCAAACTTCCTAGATTTGAAATTTGGAAACAATATTATCATCCAATATAGCAATTTAAGTGATGCTTATATCCTAAAACTAACATAGATTCAAAGAAATGATTAAAGAGCTAAGGGTTTCATAGAGATTCCAACTTAAAACCTAAGTGCAATCATGAAAATAACTAGCATTTTAGGTGGATAAATCCCCAATAAAACCTATCTCTTCTTTTCCAAGGCAATACCAAAAACTTTACATTAGTGGTGCAATATTAAGAGGAATTTAAAAGATTTTCAAACTGCAAATCATTCAAACATACACCCAGAATTTGGCATAATATGAGTAAACATTCATAGTTGAACTATTGCATTAAAATGGATTAGACTAACCATGCACTGTAACTTACAATTAAAGTAAATCACAAATGGTATGAGCAACAACTTCATAAAACACTGTGAACCATGATTCCCAACTTGCACAAACACAACAAACAATCAATATATTAGATCAAATGCAAGATTATAATCATGATTCCTCAAGAAATTCATTTGAATGCAAAGAAGAGGAATGAAATGAAGAACACAACAAACTTGAAACAAAAATATCAAATCCTATTCTAAAACAAAACAAACTCTTAATCTCTTGAGGGAGTTGGTGCCAATTTGATGTGAAAATTGGCCCTTTCCCAACTCCAATGATGTGATGAAGATACTTGATGAAGGATGGATGCTTGATGAAGAATGGATGCTTGTAGTGATGACTTCAATGGAGCTCCATGTTGAAAATCTGCAAAAAGCCTAACTATGCTTGGATGAAATTGATGATAAGTTTCTATGGATTTTAGTATAATAACTTTGCATGAATTATGGATGGATCAAATGAAGGATGAACTCTTCATTTATAGATGAGATTGATTAAAGAAGAGGCAAAAGGGATGAATGTGGGACTAATCTTCAACAAATGAGAAGAAGCCACATGCCATCATGTGAATGGTTGAGGAATGAGCACATTTTGAAGAATGTGCAAAGAGGAGGGAGATTCAAATTCAAAATATGGCTTGAAGGATGAGGTGAAAGGTGAAGCAAATGCACATGGCTCAAGAAAAGGACATGCAAGAGATTTTAAATGCTTTGTTGGAAGGGACAAGTCCTTTTTGGGGGGAGATTTCAAATTTGAGGAATATTCCATCTTTGATGGCTTTTTTGAATGAAAATAGATGATTTATAAATCAATTAAATTGATTTTCATGTGCAAGTTGCAAAATCTAGAGGATTTGATGGATTAAGACTAAGATTAATCAGGATTTGATTAATTTAAATGATGTTAGTTGATTTGACCATTTTGACTTAGATTTTAGGATTTAAATAACTCAAAATGAGAAGAGAATGATTTAGACCTAGTTAAATAAATATTTTTTATTTATTTAACCAAAGGGGATGATGTTAGATTAAATTACATAAATGTTTGATTTATTTAATTTAATTAGATGAACTTTAGAGATTTAATCAAATAATATGGATTATTTAATTAAATAAAGATAGGAAGATGAAATGACCTAGCTAATTACACAGAGACAATGATTTAATTAAATCGAGGGATTTATTTAATTAAAAGGGGAATTATGATGACTTTAATCAAATAAAGCTATTTGATTAAATGGTTAGATAGAGGGATAATTCAAGATGAGGCGATGTTAGTAGATTTGGATGGAGTGTGTGATATCAATCTGTATATTTTCTATGTTTACATTTTTCCCCTCTTTAAAGTGATGGACTTGTTGCATTGGTTCAAAGAATAACCTTGCCATGATCAAAAGTAAAAAAATTTCTGATTTTTTCGAATGCCCCACTGTTGCCCCAACAAAAAGAATTATGCTGGTATACTACCCCCTTGAGAGATCAAGCGAAGAGGTTTGATTTGAGGGTTGATCTCTCCATAAAGAGGTTCAAGATTAGTTCAACTCGAATATTTGATGTAGATAGATTTGATGATGTAGACAGTCATTAGCCATGGGTAGCCTCATGCCTATTTTGATATATTACACCCACTTGATCCTAATTTGTACCATGACAGTTACATTATTGATGATATAAATGAGATGATTATGATGTTTATATATAATGGATGATATGATGATTCATGGATGATATGGATGCACATGATATGATATGATGATGCTTTTATGATTATGCAGTGGATGATAAATGTATGGTTTATGAGATGCCTAGAATAACCAATCTATATTATGCAATGATGGGGATGAATGCATGTGGTATGATTAATGCTTTCTATATGATATGATATGCATTATGCAGTATGATGACGGTTTGTGGATGCAGGATGGATGCATTATCGATGATTTATGATTAATTGTCATGGTACCATGTTAGTACGAAAGGAAGTAGGAAGAAAATAAGATGATGACATGAGACACCAACAAGCCAACTTTATTAGAGATGATGATAATGATGATGATGATGATGATGATGATTTTCTTACCGAGGAGTTGGGATTTTCAAAGGGCCAATTACCTTATGTTTGATAACACATGTAGGCACGATGCATCAAGGTATAAAGGACTAGGATGGCGTTGCACCTAGTGTGATGGAATTTGACTCGACAAATAGATAGGAGTATTCTTGCTCACACCTGACATACAAAAAATTTGCTAGGATGCACCTCAAAAGTTTCAAACATCTTAGACCAAAACATGGAAAGGTATAACCCATCAATGCAATAGTCAACAAGCTGCCCAAAACACCTTCCACACACACCTAACAAAGCAAGTATTTGCCAAGGTTATATTAAAAGAACATCGAACCAGCACAAAAAACAAAAGATAATGATCATTGCCCCATTCCTTTCTCTCTAAATCGTTTTGATTAGACATCATCAAGAGGTCATTGGAATGAGTACAATAAGATAAATCAAAAGAAGAGATCAAGCAAATAAACAAGCCAATGTTCTTCATACCACAAGCCAAGGGGATGTGTTTTTTTTAGGATGAACTGTATCCAAAGTGATATCCAAAATGATGCCCATTATCAAAATGATATATCCTAGGACATGCATTGTACAAGATGATGATGGGTTGATAAGTTGTTTGATAGGATTTTGACATAAGGTTGAATGACATGTTTGAAAATGATTAGGAGTTTGATTTTGCATTTAAAAATTTGTTTTTTCAATTTTGATTTTACATTTGAAGCTTGCTTTTTGCTGATTATTGTGGTTGTTTTTGTTTGTATTGCCAAAGGATGAAGGTGATGATTGTTTTATTATGGATGATTAATTATTGTAGGTGATTGCGAAATGAGATGGATGAATTTTTCAAATATTTGGATGTTTTTGATGTTTTTGAAATGTTTTGAGGCTATTTTTGGTATTTTCAAGATTTTACAAATGTTTTGATTTTTGATTTTTTGAATGTTTTGGGGTTTTCTAAGATTTTATGAATGTTTTTTGATTTTGTGTCTTAGGGGCTGATCAAAGATTAGCCTTGCCTATGTTTAAGCTCAAAGACGACATAGTTTAGATGACCAAGTTTTGATTTTTTTTTTGTTTTTATGAATGTTTTGGGATTTTGATATGTTTTGGATGTTTTTGGATTTTTCGCATGATTTTGATGATTTGGATAGATGTATGTGATGATATCAGTGCTCTATTTTGGGATTTTGTTGAAAACCAAGCTAAGGTTGATTGATCAGATCAATGGATTGATGATGATAACATTGTTGAGGATACACAACAATGCAAGGACAATGTTAAGCAACACGAGGATTTAGGATGGATATCCCAAGATGATGTAGGATTAATGATGATAACATTGTTGAGGATACACAACAATGCAAGGATAGTGTTAAGCAACACAAGGATATCCTGAGATGATTTTTTGATTGGATTTGATTGATTAGGATTGATGAAGCTTGGTTTGGAACAAAAGTTGTTTTGGATGATTTGATGTGACGTTTGAAGTGCAAATTAGATGCAACTAATATTGATTGTTTGGATTGATGTTCAATGAAAGATGAACCTTGATAAGGAACATCTTGTTGTCAAAAATATGCCATGGGCTAGTGATTTGGATTTTGGCTCACAAATGCTTTGACCAATTTGATTTCATGTTTTCCAATGTTTGTATCACTACATAAGTTGGAAGATATAGATCAAGATTTATTCTCGAAGCAAGATGTAAATATTTTCCCCCAGTGTCTAGAAATGTCATGGATGGGTGCTTGGATAGGTGTGTGGTTGGATGGATATGATAAGCACACAAAAGGATGCCAAGGATCATCTTGCAATAAGATACAATGTTCAAATAAAGAATGCTCATTTGGATAATGCTTCATGGATCAGATAATGATGCATAGGACAGGATCAATGAAAATGGCCCATGTCAAGATGTTTACCATAAACAAGTGTAAAGTGTGCACCAAACTTTTTCAAGATCAAGATAATTTGGACTATGGATGCAAATGGATTGGATAAATGGTTCATGGATGAAATGGATTTATTATGGATGAGATGGATGGAATGCTGTATTTATTATGGATGGATAAGATGCTTTCACCTAAACTAGCACACATAGATGCTTGATTCTACACATGATGCCTGTTTTCTAGGTTTTCATCATGGTACCTTTCCAAAACGCCACTGAAGTGGTTTTCACTAGAGGATGATTTTTTTCCTTATTGTTTTAAATCCTTTTCTGATTTTTTTTGGATTTTTGATATTTTTTGATATTTTTATTTTTTCTGAAAGATTTTAAGCTCATGTTGAACCACTTGGTGGTGTTGATGTAGATGCCCCTGTCATAATGTGCCATTGATATCCTACCTGAAGAAGTTGTTTTGCTAAGATATGTGCACTTGAATACAAATTTTGAGATTCTTGATCTACTTCATTGATACCAGAGTTGACTTTGTCTTTGTGCGCACATCCCGATAGAGTGCCTTCTAAATCTTTATGATAAAGGGTCGTTTCCAATACATGGTCAATGTGAGAATCAAATATTATGTGTGGAGGTGTGGATGGAGTGTGTTTAGGGATAGGAGATGGATTGGTTGATAGTTTGGAACCTTTGACTGTCCAAATATGGGAAGATGAGCAATGATGGGTGGATACGGAAGTGTGCATGTAATTAGGACCAATTTCTTGATATACTTTGTATGTCGCTTGAGAAACCTTCTTTTGCTTTTGTGGAAATCTTTTATGGATACTTTTCCCTTTCTTATTTTTCTTGGGCATAGTTTCTTTGACTAATGGAGTTTGATAGGGATAATCTTTCTTTGTATTCTTTGGTATCCACTTGTATTTGATTTGTCCATTATGCTTCTCTACTTCTTCTACTTTAATAACATTCCTTGTGCTTTGATTCAAATCTTTCTTTTGACGTTGGTCCCAATTCATGGATGGGGTGATGAGTGGATGAAGATTCATGATATGGCTAGTTGTAGTATTGGCATCGGTTTCATCATAAGAACTCTTTGTGCTCCCTATGTTGATGTTTTCTTGAGACATAGTTGCCCCTAGTATGGTGGTAGTGACACCTTCATTCCTTGATTATGCTTGCTTTGAGATATCTTGTTTGGTACACATTGTATGATAGATAACCATTGCAGATGATGTTACTTTGATTTGCTGCTTTGCTGACTCTAGAATATCCTATTCTATCTGACCTGTTTCTTTGAGTGGATAATGTTGGATATCTGCATACATGATGTCCTCAGTATGAATTTGGGATATATCTGATCTTGATGTTGAAAACTCAGTTTGAATATAGGAATCACTAACCTACTCTTTTTGTGTAATAATGTCAGGAGTAAAGGAATTCTATTTTGAATGAAGATAATCTACGTGTCCATCCAAAGAAAGAATCTCATGGGTAGATGGAGGGGTATGTGCTATGTGGATATGATCATCTTGTATAGATAGAAGAGTATCCATTAGGCCATTGTAGTAGCTTGGAGATACAAACTCTTGATCTTGAATGATTTTAGAATTGCTTTCGACATGCTTTGGATCAAATTCTTGACATGGGTTAGTTTCAAAGGATGGATTACTTATAAGGGTTTCTAGGATATCTTCATTAGGAATGGAAAGTGGTTCATTATCCTCTTGATCTTTGAGTGGGCTTGGATCAAGTGTTGAGTTGAGGATTCCTTTAATATCTATAATCATGAGGTCAAAGGGGGTCAACATATCTTGGAAAGGACCATTGCTAGACCTTGGTGAAAGATTTTGATCATGCTTTGGAATAAATTCTTGAGATATGTCCTCTAACTCATAAGGAAATGTAGAGACATTTTCAATATGATCATTGGTCGATGGATCATAGATTATGTCCATGGGATCAAACAATTCTAACACTCCTTGAAATAGATCACTAAAAAATGGCTCTTGATGTATGGTGAGTTGATCATCAGATGGGGTGGAAACATCTTCAAGGTGCTCATTGATGGAGAGATCTTGATCATTTTTTTCAACAATTGAGGTGGATGGATTTTCAATTTCTTTAACCATAGGGTCAAATGATGTTGACATTTCTTGAATTGGATCATTGTTGGGTATTGTTGGTGGATTTTGATCATGATTGAAAAGTGACTCTTGATGTATGTTAATTTGATCATTGGGTGAGGTGGAAACATCTTCAAGGTGTTCATTGATGGATAGAACTTGATCATTCTCCCCAATAGTGATTATCTTTTGATCAATAAGGTCTTGGATGAAATTTTTGAATCGAATACAACTTGATGTTGCGTGTCCCTTTGTTTTGTGGAAATCACAATGGTGCTCCTCATTATACCCTAGTAGTTTAACTAGTGGTTCTTGATAGTTCCCATAGATGGGGAGCTTGATGATATTTTCTTGTACCAATTGTTGCAGGATTGATTTGATTGGTCTCCCAAGTGGTGTGTATTTTCCTTTGTTACTTTGTGAGATTTGTACTTGACCTTGTGGTGATTGATTTTGGAGATGTGGTGATTGATCTTTGAAATGTGGTGATTGATCTTTGAGATGGGGTAATTGGGTTTTTTGTTGATGTTGATCTTGATATCTAACCTATTGACATTTGAGATTTTGTTCTTGATGCGGTTGTGGACACAACTCAATGATTTGATGCCATGGTTCAACCAAAGGAAGAGTGTACTAATTTTGGAGTGAAGATATCTCTTGGATCAATAATTCAATTAGTTTGGCATGTGAAGCAAGTTGTTCTAGCAAAATTTGATCTTGATTTTGAATTTGACTCCCTTGATTTGGCTTTTTTTCAATTAGATTTGGGATGTACACTTGTGGTGTTTGTATGGGATCATGGACAAATTGATTTTGGACAATGTTTTGATTTGGGATGATGTTTAGATTTGGCATGATAGGTTGAAGTTGAAAATTGTTGGTGTTGGGGATCATATTGCCTTGATTTAGGTAACTTTGATTTTGCATGGTGTTACCTTGACTTGGATCAATACATGGAGTCGTTAAAATCTTGTTTGGACTTTGAACAACATTCGTATGATTTGCAAACATATCCATCCCAAAGTTTACCAAATTTGGATTCACAATGTTCATGTTTGGTAAAGTTGTGCTTGGTATATTCACATTTGGCATGTATGGATATGGTGGGATGATTTTGTTTTCAGGAAGACTCATGCATTGGGTGTTTGGTTGATAGATTTTTAGGTTTGGACTTGTATTTAAATCTACCATTGGGAAAGGTGTTCCAAACTTTTGACTAGTCATACTCACATTTGTTGTACCATTGAGGTTTGTAGGAGATAATGATCCCATGTATGGATTGTATAAATGTGAGTTTTGAAAATCAATTGGCATTGTGAGGCTTTGATAATTTGGTTGGTTTAGACCACTTATGATGTATGGATCAAGTTTATATTCCATGTTCTTCTTGTGTTTTGATCTTGTTTCAAAAGTGACCTCTAAGGTGTTTAGGACCAATGATGAGATGAAGGATGAAAGGGGTGAGTGATATGGGTGTTGTTTTTCTTAGGAACTTTGGATCAATGCTAGACTTTAGGATTTTATTTTGATTGGTTTTGATTGGATTTAATGAACTTGTAAACCCTACGATGTTGGATGTGATCTTTAGGATAAACTTGTTCAAAGGTGTGTTGATTTAACTAGAGGTATGAGAAAGGATGCATTCCCATACTCCTAATTAAACAAGGTGATTTTGATTTAGTTTAAGGATGTACCCATGTCTAGATAATGATGTTTCCAAAGCTCTCACTTTTCTTGTGGGATGGGATGATAAATGTTTGAAATGTATGAAGTGTTTGATTTTGATCCTAAATGAACCTAAGAAGGACTTGTTTACAAGACCAAGGTTTTGAAGAACATGCCTTTCCCTTCAAACCAAAAGATCAATGTTTGCTCAAAATACCATAAGACAAAAGATACACAAGCACATCTGTGGGGTTCAATTGATATCATCTCGATTAGTGAATTTCTTTTACCACAAACACTTTCTTGATTGGATTTTCAAACTAAACGTCCAATATCCTAACTTCTTTTCATCCCACAAAGTGCTATGTGTAATTAAAGGAAATCAAGGCAATGGTTACCTAATGTTGACCTTGGTAGAAGCAAATTAATATGTCAACCCAATTACTTAGAAACCTCTAAGGACATAATCCCTAGAGTAAGCAATAGTTCTTGGGTTTTGTCAAAGGTATTTGCTCTAACTAAGGGGTTTGAAATTTTGATTTTCCTATTGAATGTGTGTTTCTCAATGTTTTTGAACAAGCAAGTGTTTTGATACCAAGAACATGCACAACCCTATGGATATGAAAGACTTTACTTATTGAGTTCCCACTTGGACAAATCCAGCTACGCCTACTCTTAGTGAATGATTAGATGCTTGACCCCACTGGCTCCCCTCCACAACACTCATACGGGGCAGCCAAGCATCAAAACCCATGAAAATACCATGACATGCTTTTCATTTCTACTAAGATCCATAAAAACATGGGATGGCTTCAGAACGACTATTTTTGCACCAACAAGTAGATCAAGGATTTTGGCTTTTCTACAACAAGGGTTTTAATTCAGACTTTCCATTCATAGGAGTTGACCCATCGAGGTGAGAGACCATTGTTGCCCTTCTCGTCAGAGCCAACCTCATGATATTGACATTTATTCCAATACCCACATTTATATCCCAGCTGGAAATACTCTTGAGTTTAGAGTGTTACCAGCTGAGTCATTCCCTTGGGTGAGCACTTTTTCCCCAAGGCAGGCCCTCTAAGATAAACAATAGCGAGCAAACATATTCATAGTTCAATCAAACTTCATTTAGAAATAAAGGGAGAACACATGCAATACATTCCACTCACACACAAATATTTGTTCAATTTCAATCCTAAAATGAAGTGTGAAGGAAATCACTTACACAACCTAATATCACCAAAAGTCTTTTGATTCTCAAGATCGCCGTGAGGCGTGAGAGAAGCACATACATCTTTTGATGATATTACTTTATGTAAGTAATTGCAAAACAATGATAACACTTATTTATTTTAAGTCCACAAAGTAAAAGTGAATTCTTTTTAGTGCACCAAAAGAAGTGTGAGATTTGATTGTTCAATTGTTAACCTTAAACAAAGTCTAGTAAATTTTCCTAAGGTTATTTTTAATCCCTTTGTCTTGTTATTTTTAGAGCCCAAATTGAAATCTATTGAGTCCTAAAAGATTGAAGAGATAAAATCCATAAACTCAAGGAATTATAATTTCTTCCAAGAGTGTCTAAAGACACTTGATACAATAAAGAAATGATGTCATAAGAAGCTTTGATTTTGTTTCCTCCCATTTTTTGATTTCCTAACTTGAAAAAGTGTTCAAAATGTTAGATGAGATCAAGAAACAAAAGGATATGGGGGTTAGATGAATCATTAAGCATAAAAACCCTAAAACTTAGACCAAGTTATAAAGTGATTTGAATTTAGGTGAAAAATTGAAAATTTAAATCTATAAAAATTGTGAAAAACCTACATCATTGGATATATTATGAGATTCTACCCTATTTCAAAAAAAAATTCTTCGAAAAAGACCAAAAAATGACCAAGATATGGCCATTTTAAGTTTGCATGAAAAAATAAGAAAGTCAAGCGGTTTTGTTTGTGATGGCGGCTTTGTTTGGGTTTGTAGCAGTGCTATATGGTGACACTGGAGTTCCAGCAGTATAGTTTGAATTTTGGAGTGGTGCAATTTGATTCCAGTAATGCAGTTTGCAGTTTAGAGCGATTCTGTATAGCGCCGCTGGACTGCGGGCAGTTCTGTTTGCTGTAAACACCAAAAACGTGATTTGATCTTTTGGTCTAGGCCCTCCTAGTGCCAAAATGTGAACCATGATTCCCAATTTGCAAAAACACAACAAACAATCAATATATTAGATCAAATGCAAGATTAGAATCATGATTCCTCAAGAAATTCATTTGAATGCAAAGAAGAGGAATGAAATGAAGAACACAACAAACTTGAAAAAAAAATATCAAATGCTATTCTAAAACAAAAAAAACTCTTAATCTCTTGAGGGAGTTGGTGCCAATTTGATGTGAAAATTGGCCCTTTCCCAACTCCAATGATGTGATGAAGATACTTGATGAAGGATGGATGCTTGTAGTGATGACTTCAATGGAGCTCCTTGTTGAAAATCTACAAAAAGCCTAACTATGCTTGGATGAAATTGATGATAAGTTGCTATGGATTTGAGTATAATAACTTTGCATGAATTGTGGATGGATCAAATGAAGGATGAACTCTTCATTTATAGATGAGATTGATTAGAGAAGAGACAAAAGGGATGAATGTGGGACTAATCTTCAACAAATGAGAAGAAGCCACATGCCATCATGTGAATGGTTGAGGAATGAGCACATTTTGAAGAATGTGCAAAGAGGGGGAAGATTCAAATTCAAAATATGGCTTGAAGGATGAGGTGAAAGGTGAAACAAATGCACATGGTTCAAGAAAAGGACATGTAAGAGATTTTAAATGCTTTGTTGGAAGGGACAAGTCCTTTTTGGGGGAGATTTCAAATTTGAGGAATATTCCATCTTTGATGGTTTTTTTGAATGAAAATAGATGATTTATAAATCAATTAAATTGATTTTCATGTGCAAGTTGTAAAATCTAGAGGATTTGATGGATTAAGACTAAGATTAATCAGGATTTGATTAATTTAAATGATGTTAGTTGATTTTTTAGACATCTAAATTTGGACACTTAATTTATCCAAATTTATCCCGTTTTGTCTAAAGCATCCCCTTATTTGCATTAATTAAGTAATATTGGTATTATTTAATAAATATCCTTAATTCTGCCAAATCCCTAAGGTATTTAATTAATAAATAAATACCTTATCTCTTTAATCCTACTTTTCATCAAATGAATTAAATAAATATGAAACTTATTTAATTTCCTTACATGTCACATCCTCCATCATTTTTTTCTAACTCTAATTATTCTCATAATCTCATCATTAGGGATGTGCACATGCCTAATCCTTGATTAGGATGTGTCACATCCTCCAACTTTTGCAAGTTGGCCTCTAATCTCTCTTAGCCACCTAACACTCCTCTAATCCTTCCCAAGGAATATTAAATTCCTTTTTTCTATTCCCCATGTGATCTTTGACTTGTCACATCAAGTCACACGTCACATCCTCCATGATTTCCCACTTGCCTCTAATCTATCATTAATTTGTCTAATCAGGTACTTGCACAACCTTAATCACTTAATTAAGACAACCTAATCCCCATATCATTTATGAAAAGTGTCATAAGTCAACTTCATTAAAGGATTTCTCCTTTTGGAGAAGGCACTCCATTCCCCATGTGAATTCTTAATTCACATTTTAATCCCCCAATGCATTTCTTGGAATTTAAAATTCATTTTCTCATCCCCATGTGGATATTTGAGGAATTTTTAATTCTTCACATGTCCTCTCACCCACATGGGGACAAGGACCTCCTTTATGAGGAGATCTTGTCCAATCCCAAGGTACTATGTAGTACCTCCATGTCATGTACTCTCCTTCCAACTCATGTACACATCATATTTTACAAGCCACTTCACATGCCACATGTCAAGATGTGAGGGCTTGTGAGTTCTCAATTCACTTTAGCCCTACATCTTGATCTTGTTGGCTCAATCTCAACTGTCCATTTCCCTAGAGAGTCCAAAATTCTCTATAAATACCCCCTCTTTTCTCTCATTTTGAGGGGAGATCATTTATGCTAGCCAAACTCTTGCAAAATTTTCTTTTGAGCCATACTTAGCCAAATTCTCATACTTGCATCCATTTTCACTCATTTTCCATCCTCATCTCATCTCATAGCTTGCATCTCTTGCCACCAAAGGAGCTATTGACGGCGTTTGGCACAACAATATGAAAGTAGAATATTGCTACTCTATTTCTCCTGAAAGAGAAAGGCAACACATGGATGCCTTAGCTCCCAAGGTCTTTGTAGTTGGTTCTCAACTGTGCTGATGTTACTCAATGCTCAATGCAACAGTAATGTTCAAGGGGCCTGCTGGTGTTGAGCTTCTGGATTGTTCTAAGATCAAGCATGAAATAAAACCTACTCTAATAGGGTTTTTTAAAGAAATATAAAAAGATAAGTCAGAGTTTTAAAACAAAAAAGAACAATAGTTCATCCAACCTTAACCAAACTTGTTAACTTCAAGGAATTTGTAAACCAAAACTGCAAAACAAAGTAAACTTGTGATTGACACACATCCTCTTTCATTCATAGTGATAATTCACATAACAGATTTTAATTACCATTCAAATAAAACACAAAATAATATTTCATTCCTTGAAGACTTCACAAATCAAATGATCAATTTAAGAAAAATATCATTCTAGAACACAACATGAAGGAGATTAAACTCTGATTGCTTCTACTATTAGTAAAATAGATAAGCAATATTTACAAAGCTGACACAATCACCAGTGTATAGAGAATCTAAGGCTCCAGATTGTTTCCAACTACACTAAGAGAACTTAGAAAATGCATTACAGTCTGTACCGAAATCTAACTGCTAAACAAGAAGACAAGAGAAGCTCTCATTACTAAGCATCAAGATGCAACTCTATCTCCTTTTGTTAACTGACTAACTCCTAATAGTTCTAACTCTAAACAGTTCTCAGTCTAAAATTTCTCTAACCCTAGAAGTTCTAATCTGGAAGTTCTAACCTTTATAAAGAGGCAAGAATTCCTTATATACAGAATGTACTAATAGGAATGTGTTGTCCCCTCTACTAGGGTTTACAAAATATCTACAGATTGTAGGAGAATCGGCCCTCAGATCTTTCTCAGGAAAGTCAAAACTGCATTCAATGTGAAGCCTTGCTGTCCATACTGAAAAGTTATTCCGGGGACAACCTTAGATATTTTGTAGCTACAGCCTTTACTCTCCTGTCTCCGTGTCCATCTTTCGAGCTCTATTGGGGGTCGCCTTGAATGCTCAAAATATCTCCATTAATATTGATCTACCTCCTTGCCAGTGGTCATTACAGTTGTCCCTATGAGTCATAGATCCTTCCTTTGGCCTCCTTTCCATTCTGGACTTCTCTGTACATTTGACCATCTTTTGGAGGCACCATCGAGCCCTCTTGCAGATCTGAACACTGTCGCTTGAGCCAATCCACTGTCATCTATTCTCAGAAGGAATCTATCTTGCTTGCATTCTGTTAGTCTTCTCCACAAGGGTGGTCAAAGGTGGCCCATATTGAATCGCATGTCGGTGAGACACTCATCGTGTCTCCCCGATACGATTATCGCTTTTATCAACCATTGGCATAAAACTAGACAGTCGGTGAGACCTTTCAGTGAGCTATAGAAATCATATCGAGCTCACAAAAACCCATCGGCAAGACCGCATCTTTTCGCTGAGACCACATGGTGAAGCTTTTGTTTTCTTTTGGAGTCTCTCGACATCCTCCTTATCCTCCAGGCTCGGGCTCCTCTTGCTTTGGTGTGACTTTTATAGTCGCCGAGACTTCTCGGTGAGAGTCTAAATCTTCCTCGAAAACCCTTGGGGAACCTTTGTCGGCAAGACTTATGGCAACTCCCTTGCATGTCACCGAGACTCTTTTGTATCGGCAGGACCTTTTGCCAATTTCTTTCACTCTTGCTGAGCTTCCTCCTTGTCGCTGAGACACCATCAGGTTGGCAAGACATCTTACCGAATCCGATCCATCTGCTTAGAGTCTCCCTGAGTTCAGGCTGATCCCACAAAGCTGGTTTACAATTTCTGGGAGGAACTGATTTTTGCTGAAATCACATATTTTTAGAAAATATAATGTTTTAAGCCTTAAAATGTTCCATTTAAAGATTTCCAATTGAAGAGGGTTTGATCAAACTACCTTAAATCAAACCCCCTTGGATAGAACCCCACTTTTTTTAAACCATACCTGTAACAAAGTCTCCTTTACACCTATCAAAATGCTGATAAAAAACCACTTTTGATTTACCTTTTGGGGGATCAAATGAATTCATTTAAAATTTATTTTTTGTAGGTATGTATGCCTTATTATAAGCTTCCCAAAAAGTATAATTTTAAATAAATTTAATTTTATTATTATATTTATTTTTTATTTCTCGCGAATGTAGGTTTTTCACCAAAAATCAAGCTCTATGTTTTGCACGTGGAAAAATAAAAGATTATTAAAAATAAAAAATAAAAAATATTAGTGCACCAGATATTGGTGTCCTTGATCCAACAAAGAAAAATAAAGTGAATTTTGATGTACATACAAAAAAAGTTATGTGTTATACGATCGCGCTATGTCTGAATTATAATTGGTTTGAATTCAAAACTTGATTAAAGAAAAAATATTCAATTAAAAACTATCTAACCAAGTGGAAGCACTAGATATTAGAGTTAGAAATCTAAATTCAAAAGAATTAGAATTTTATCCTTCATGGAAAAAAAGTTATGCATTATACGGTGAGTGTCACTTTTTTAAAATGTTGTTTTCTGAAAAAAACTAGTTTTTGAGGGAGATGGAAAAAGAAGTGCAATATGATTCCAAAAATTTTGAAAAAAATATATTTAGAATCTATAGACAAAATTTCATGAAACTCTAGTTTGCATCATCTTCAAATTCCTCACGGTTTAGCTGCTATAGGTGCCCGAAAGTGAAGATTTAGTTAAAAAAAATTATTTCAGTGTCCAGTTTGGCCAAAAATTGTAAACCACTATTGTGGGATCACCTTCATTCATTTCAACGTGACCTTTGAACTTCGCTAAGACCTCACACTGAGGTCTTGTCCTTCGACGACTTTGTTTCATTTCAGCCAGACCGTATTGAATCGACAAGAGATTATGCCGATAGTATGCCATGTCACCGAGAGCTTATTGTTTCATTGAGACCTTCCATCGAAGTCTCCTTGTCTCAGTGAGAGTTTATTTGAGTTTGAGGAGGGCTTGTTTGATTGGCAAGACTTTTCATGTCAGTAAGACATCACAGCGAAGGCACTTCATTCGCTTAGAGTCTTACCGATTTCTTCTTGTTCTCTCCAAACTCTTTTGTTTCGGTGAAACTTTCCCCCTTCACTGAGACCTTATGGCGAAGGGAGAACCCTTCGGAAAAAATTTCAACTTTTGCCGACCCACGTCATCACCAAGACCTCATGCCAAATGCTGATTGTTTGGCCGAGGTGTTCACTTATGAGTTGATCGGCGAGACACGAAGAACTCACCATGACTTTACTTTGAAGACAAGCCTCTTGTGGAAGTGTAGCTCCTAGTCACCGTGACTATATTTCATCGGCGAGACATTACACCAAATGCCCACACTCTCTTCGAAGACATCCTTGTTGGCGAGACTACACCCATTCGCCGAGACTTCTTGGCAGGGAGAAAACCTTATGCTGATATATGAATCCTTTTGATAGTGGTCAACGAGACATGGAGAGTTCGCCATGACCTCACTCTGGTGATGATTTCTCTTGCTATCAATTGGAATTCCCTAGTTGCTGAAACAATGAAAATCCTTTGCCGATAAGAATCTACATATGACTTTTGATCGCTATGACCTCTCCGAGGTCTTGCTGATAGGAAACATAGATGCATATCGTCAGAATGCACTGGTAGTCAGAAAGACACTTGCAAGGTCTTGCTGACTTTCTTCTTAGAGGAGAATTGTGACCAACTGGACTGAGGGATGAATTCCAACTGAGCCCCGTTGGAAAATATAATCATGTGTAGGATTCAATTCTTCATTCAACAAAGAAACCACAGTAAAGATCATATAAACATAAGTTAATTAATCAAAAATGTCATTGAAACGAATCCTATGTTAGTAAGGTGCCGTTAAATCTTCAAACAAAATGATCATACAAGCAGTTCGGGTTTCAGGTCAGCCCACAGAATCCAAGCCAGGGAGGAATTTTAGAGAATTATGAGTCAGACAGATTCTAGTGGAATAAACATGAAAACACCCATTAGAAACTTAATCCGATCATTATCAATCAAGGAACAACATGTGAGATCTCAAAATAGCATCAAGTACTCATAAAATGCATCATCATGTATTAACTATACTTCTTCACATTCCACCAGATTTTGGGGAAATCCGTGCAGGACGGATTTCCACGAAGAAGAAGACATTCCAGCAAACCCGAAACAAATAGGGAACAATGGATTTCAGGAAAATCCAGGGGAGAAAGAAATCTGTGAAAATCCGGTCCACGTAGATTTTCGTGAAGACCAAAAATCCCCAAACAACAATGCTCAGCTGGAGTTCGAGCGAGATCTAGGAAAATCTGGATGGGGTGGAAAATCCCAAACTCATGAGAAAACCTGAATTCCAACTGAGGCACAACCAAATTTAAATTAGACAAAACAAAAGATAAAACAAGGAGAAACAAAAGAAACCCAAAAACAAAGCAAATAACAAAGGCAAAGAAATCAAAAGAGAAAGGGGGACCCATTTTGTTCTAGAATAAAATGGGGTGGTTATGCAAGGCATAACAGGAGCATACAACATCAAAGATTGAAGGGCCAACCAAATGATCGATTCAAGACAAGGTGAATCCACTCTATTTGTTGTTTTTATTTTGTTTTGAATCCAACTAGGCTAATCTTGAGGTGTAGGGTGTTTATAGTTGTTATTTGCACTCTTTTGTTTGTTGCTCATTTTCTAACAAGTATTTTTGCCCTATCACAGATTTGACCATTTTGACTTAGATTTTAGGATTTAAATAACTCAAAATGAGAAGAGAATGATTTAGACCTAGTTAAATAAATATTTTTTATTTATTTAACCAAAGGGGGTGATGTTAGATTAAATTACATAAATGCTTGATTTATTTAATTTAATTAGATGAACTTTAAAGATTTAATCAAATAATATGGATTATTGAATTAAATAAAGATAGGAAGATGAAATGACCTAGCTAATTACATAGAGACAATGATTTAATTAAATCGAGGGATTTATTTAATTAAAAGGGGGATTATGATGACTTTAATCAAATAAGGCTATTTGATTAAATGGTTAGATAGAGGGATAATTTAGGATGAGGTGATGTTAGTAGATCCAGATTGAGTGTGTGATATCAATCTGTATATTTTCTATGTCTACAAACACCTTAAAGACTTTGCCATAAACATGACAGAACTGAAACTAAATAACTTTCAAAATAACTTGGAAAGTAGGAACCATGCGATAATATGAAGCAACAGAAGAATAAAAAACCAAAATTGATGCCTTCTCCTTATATTAGCTTCAAAGTGTTTACAACAATTCCAGATTCAACTGAAAAATGAGGAAAAACCTCATATTTATAGAGTTCATCATGAAATTAGGGTTTTAAAATCAATGACTCAGATTACATTAAGTTGGGTGCCCTAATTAGGTTAACCAAAAATAGGTTAACATCATGTGATCCTAAGGCCCCTTTGAATTTAATATTAAAAATACTAAATCCCATTTTTAGCATTTAATGCCATTTTACATTCAAAATAATTTTTTTTGGCACTAATTCCTAGCTCGCCCAACCTATCTTTTGACATATGATGGAGATTTGTACTAATTCCCAGGATGATTTGTCCTTATTCTCCTCCTTTGTCTGTTTGCTGCTTCTTTGTGAATTCCCAGAGTTTATGTAAAACATTATTTAATTCTACTTGGCTTGGAACTGGAATAATTTTAATTCTCAAAGTAGTTGAGGCTAACTCAACTTCATAACTTCATATTTCTTTAATATCTTATCCTAGTCCAACTTAGATTCTTGGAATTTATGCATCATGCTTACTTATATATCAACATTCTCCAAATGATCTTCGGTAACATTTCCATCTTCAACATGGATGATACTTTCTTTCCATGATTTCTTCAACAAATCAAGTTTTATAAAATCACTATCGAGAGATTTACTTGTTATAACTTGTAGAAACAAAATACAGCATGCATAAATGTCTCCTAAATCTTTCTCCATATTGGTGCACTCTTCCAAGGCTCCATCCATAATTTCCCTCTTGAACTTAAATGCCTCCAACCACTCCTCGGGTTTATCAATATTTTCAGTGGTGAGGACCTTTTCCTTAATTAAAACCTGTTCAGGAATATCCACCTACGTGCTCAATCTTATTGTGGATTTATCATTGGTAGCCTTGCATTCAGTTGCAATATTTTGTACCATGTCTAAGCAAGCTGAACATCTCTCATACAACTGCACAATCTAAGCATTTAGAGGATTTCTCTTTTTGCACATCCCTTCCACTGAGCTTTGAGCCAGTTGTGCTGAGGACTTCATCTTTTCCCGCTCATTAATGACATCCTTTGATAAAATAATGGGCTGCATAGAAGAGCCAACTTTAGTTTGAAGAGGCTTTACCAAATGCTTAATGTACTTTTTAAATTCATCCACCTGCCTCTGTATCTGCTCCTTGGCTTTGACTTATTTCTTTGGGATTTTCACAATGGTCTCTATTGATCCTTGAAGATCTTTGACCTCTTACTTCTTAGTCGAAGGGCCCAAATTAATAGACTAAACATTAGACTCCTCAGGAGTAATGTCTTCTTTATTATTTTTGATTGTAGGTGTTGCAATGTGAAACACCCTATTAGAATCATCCTTTATGATGTGGGAAATGACCTGTGCTTTCTTATTCTCTTTGGGTTTATCAAGGCTAGCCAAAAATTTGTCCCAATTAGGAACCAACTCCTCAACCACTGGCTTAGGCCTCAAACTTTCCCTTAACCAATCAGGAGCTGTCGATACCTCTACATCAATGTCTAATTCTTGTTCCCTTGGCTCTTGTTCTTCTTGTACACTCTTTCCTTTATCTATTTATATATCCTCATCATGCTCCTTCTTTTTATCAACATCATCTTGCTGATGTAACCATTCATCACCTTGAGGTTTCTGCTGATCATCTTTTGCCAACTGCTAAGAATCTTCAAAAATGATCTTTTCAGCCTCAACCTCCAATTCAGGGGCCTTGGAAGCATCTTCAAATGTTTTGTTTCCTTCTTCACCATCTTCCCCTTCCTTAAAAGGCTAATCATCATCTAGTGGCTCTAGAATTGTATTCTCTACATCTTTTGCAACCTCTTCCTTTTTTGTCTATAAAGCTATTTCCTTCTCATAAGATTCTCCATGGGCTACCTTTTCTAACTTAGCAACAATTTTCTCAATGTTGTCCAGCTTGGGGAAAGGTATCCCACTCCTTGGAGAAGCCTTTCTCTGATACACTATTAGAGGTCTTTCCTTAGAACTCCCTATATTGATAGGTTCTTCTTGGGTCTCTTCCTCAGTTGCATCAAGTGGGATGTCTTCTTCATGCTCAGTTTTTTGCTTCTTTAGTGAAGTAGATTATGTGGAAGCACCCTTATACTTTCCCTGAAATAATCTTCTTCTTTTAGGGGTTCCCTCTAGAATAGGTTTGGTTGGGTTTATTTTCTTCAAAATAGGCTTCCTATGAGCCTCCTCTATCTTTACCTTGGGGTTTTTCTTGACCTTCATCCTCTTGATCACCAAAGGCCTCTCTTCCTCAGATTCTTCTTCTTCATCACCTTCCCAGCCACCTACATTTGATTCATCCTCGAAAGAAGATTATGACTCAAGTTTACCCATCAAATCATAAGTAAGCTTCACCTCATTCGCTTCTAGCTCCAAAATATTGTGAGTAGCCCATTGTTTATATTATTTTATTATAGGATAAGTGATTTCATTCTACTCTATTATCTCTTCCTCAGCCTAATCAATTGGAGGGAGAGGTTAATTTGTAATGTCCATATAATCATGGTGCTGGATAACATCCTCTTCATCTTCCACCTGGTTTGATACTTCCATGATTCTATATAATCTCATCATTTTGAGGGAAAGTCAGGAGAATCTCCTTTTGAAAACCTCAAACTCATCCCTATAGTTATCCCAATAATCTTCAATGTGGGCTTTATGTTTGTAATTTTTGGTGGTATATTTCTATGCAATCCCATAAGGATCAAAATACCTTTGCTTAGAATGAGTAGGAAAGTGGAAATACTCCATTTCCATTTCTAAATGTTGCGCATTGGAGAAGGAAGGACAAGCCTCCCATCCATTCATTTTGATGGGGAATTCACTCCCAATGCCTATTTTATGTAAACTCTTCAATACCTTGTGAAAAGCTTCCAATTGCCTCATAACCTCAAGTATAACCAATTTTTTGTGGGATACCAAGGAAATCTATATGGACTAAGAGGGAACCCATGTACTCTAATATAAGAAAATTTGGGAATTTCAAGAACCAATAGCCATACTTCATAACTAGATCCAAGGAATCTATAGACATTTTGATATGTAGAGACTCTTGCAGTGTTTTGGTTATGTACATAGTGAATGCATCGTTCACTCTCCTATAATGAGAGGTGCTAGAAAAATGCAATTGAGTATAGCATTCATAAACTTTTTCATCTCTAATCGTACCCTTGCAACTCGGCCCTCTATATTTGAAGTGTCGAGCTAGCATATATCACACAAGAAGTCATAGTGAAATTCTTTTTGTCTTGAATCTCTCAAAGTTTCCTATCGTGGTTGTCACTTATCAATTTGGCCCAATGGTAGTTGGTTCCCTTTGTGATTTCATCCATGACATAAAACATTCATTCTTCAAATTGTGATGCCCTTTCCAACCCCATCACCCTACTGAGAAGAGTTATCATGTGTAATTATATTTTACCTTGAAATCACTTATGTGAAATATCCTAGGAAACTTGGTATAACGCTGCCGACGCTTATCTATCCATGCAAAGTTCATCATTTCCAAAGCCTTCTCCAGGTTGTCTACATTTAAAACTTCTTCACTATCTCTAATAAGAACATAACAACCTTTTGATGCGAAGGGATCCTAAATGACTTGACCATTAGTTCTTCTATAAGATTGGCCAATATTCTTTCCTGAGGCCTAATGATCATCCTCCGATCAGAATCACAATACTTGGAGCACTCCATAATCAACTTTGGGCATTAAATGGATGAAGGAAACCCTACCACTTGTGCTAGCCTTGTTTTGACCAATCTCTTTGCTAAGTCAGTGGGGACATGATAGTACATCCTCTTCTTAAAGTCCTTTAAGTCTATGTGTCCCAAGTTGGTATCTCCAACCTCTCCTCAATAGGAGATAATCTTTGTCTCCAGAAGCACACCCTTGAAATCGTATTTCATCCTTTATGCCCTTGGCAATTCTTCCTTTTCAGCTATTGTCTTCTTTCCCTTTCTTGTCTTTGCTTTGCTAGATTTAGGGTGTATCTATGAGCGAAAATATCATAATTACTTGAAATGCGAAAAGAATGAATTATTAAATAAGAGAATTACTACAATAAAAATATTCATATAGGAAAAATATTAGACAATATCATTAGTAATCAGGCCAAAGAATTCACATTCATAACCTTCAAATTCATTCAAAAGACAAGCATCAGGTTTTACATTTATGTAGGAAATATGGGGAATTTAAGCCCTTCAAGAAATCTAGAGATTTTAGGTGTATACATGTAAAAATGGTCATGGTTAATCAAGCTTGTTAATTAATTAAATATAAATTATTTAATTAATCTTCTAAAGTCATCTACATATAAATAAATTTAATTATTTATTTATATTGTTCACTTTTATAATTCTTCTACCTTAATTAAATAAATAACTTTATTTAATTATTACCATCTTCCATATTCCTCTTAATTAAATTAAATAAATTTTATAATTTATTTATATTAATTATCATGTTATTCTAAATTTGAATATTTGAATTCAAATAAAGGAATATTCCTCCAAACACCCTCTTCATCTCATAGTTAAATTAAATATTATAAATATTTAATTTAATACCTTTTCTCACTCCACACATAATTAAATATTTTAAATATTTAATTACCTTCTAAATTCATCTCTCACACATAATTAAATGTTACTTATTTAATTATGTAAACTTCTAAATTCATCCTCACATATAATTAAATAAATAAATTTATTTAATTATGAAATTCATTCCCAACTCATTCTTCAAATGGCAACCTTCCTTCGGATCTAGATGAAAAAAATTGAAGGAGGAAACCTTCTATTTCTCTCTCACCTTTCAAAAATCTCTCACCGTTCATCTTGACAAGCTTGATCTCAACCATTGATCATGACAGCCAATCAAATTCTTCCAAAAAATATTTAAATACATGTGCGAAGCCAAGCATTGGTTAGATACGAACACACACACAATTACGCTTACACATTTGCATCTTTAGCTTTCTGTCAATAATCATATCTTAGCAATAATATTTCATTTTAGCATAGTATGCATTTTAGTTTAAATCTCATTCTCTAGTAGTCCATTTCATTGAGCTTGGCATACAAAATCTAGGAGCAACTTGAATCAATGAAACACTGGAGATAGAGAACAATAAAAAGACTTCAAAGAAGCTGCCAAAAAGAGTTTGTTTATTTTTCTTTCAGTTTCTTTGATATAAAGTTTTATTGAATGTGTTTTAAATTCATTAAGATAAGCATATTTTCATACACACATAAAATGGCACCCACCATGGGGCCCTACCCTGATTTTGACCTTTTTCTATAGAGCATTCTGACAGGTTTCTGTGTTCTGGAGTTCGGCCTTCAGAAAAATTCAATGTTTTAGTGTATCTGATATTTTTTGCGGCGTATATGGGGATTTGATTCTTCTATTTTATAGGTTTTTCAGTGCATCTGAGGACTGTTTCGGTGCTTCTGAGAGTTAATTGAGTGCATCCGAGAGATAGAATATCACATATAGTCTCATTACATTTAGAGTTAAATCTGTACTTAGCTAAAGTAGCGCATTTAAGAATTGTTTTAGTGCATCTAAGGGTTAAATTAGCACATTTAAGGTAGATTTCAGAGCATTAACTACTGTCATTTACATATTTAAATCTGCACTTAATTAAAGTAGTGCATCTAAGGACTGTTTTAGCACATTTAGTATGTTCTGTAGCACATTTTAGGGTCTATTTCTATGCATTTAGGGTCTGTTTCTGTGCATCTAAAATCTATTTCGGTGCATATACTGTCTGTTTCTGCACATCTGTTGTCTGTTTCTGCGCATACACGGTCTTTTTCTGCATATCTAAGGTCTGTTTCTGTGCATCTGAAATCTGTTTCGGCGCATATAATGTCTGTTTCTACGCATCTAGGTTGTAACATAAAAATACGATTCTAAGTCTGACGCATTCCACAGATAAAATCTTTTCTGGTTTAAAATGAATCAATCTAGGATAGTCACCACACTTTGATCATGCAGTTAAAATGAACCCCATGTCGGTTGTGAAGCAATATCTTCACTTAGCTTAAATTATTATGATTTGGTGCATTAAAATGAATCTATTTACTCTACTTGATTATGCTTGAAAGTGGTAGGTGACTATGCTCTCATTCTGTACAAACTAGGTGATCAGAAAGCCAGACCCACTTTATCCTTGTGTAACCCTGATGCAATAACCGAAGTATCCTCTCCCCTTGCACAGTAATGCGATCCTGGGTGTAAGAGAAATGATTATTGCCTCTAGAAATTTGGGCCTGCCTGGGGATTTCATCATCCCAATGCGACTCAAACCGGCAATGGAGCTAAGGCCAAGCTACCTCGACCGGTATACAAATGTGAATCTTAAGGGAAAACCTAAGATTACGAGTGCGGATGTGTCATACAGATAGAGTAGTACTCCCATAAACCTTGTTGAGCTTAACCTCTTTAGGTTGGAGTGCCACCTAAATTGGTGATTAATCTCTTGCCCCATGTATGGCCACTTGAACAGGGGTCTTAAATTAAACACCATTGTTTAGTAAACCAAAAACCTTCTATTTGATAGGGCAACACCAGTCGGTGTGAAGGCATCCACACTGTCACAGTCTGTAGTAGACATGATCAATCTGCCATGGGAGTTTCATGTGGGTTGGAAGCTTGGTTGGCCTGAGAAGAGAGTGCACTGTAAGGGGGAGCCTGTGTAGCCAAGCTTCTAAATTCACACGCTACCGATATGCGGTTGGAGAAACCCGCATGGAATCTAGCAGATATTGTCCTAGCCTTACCATAGGATGTACTTGCCTTATCTGTGTTTGGTTACATTCCATTTAATTTAGAGTGTTTGCTGTGTTTTCATTTACATTAATTCAGATAAAAGATCATCCGAAATGAACATGAAAAACAACAACTGAAATCATTCAAAAAATTGTTCACATCTTTGGTCCAGTAACATACTGATATTTCTCCCATGCTTAGAGAGTGGAAGTCAACAAAATTTTTCAAGAAATTAGTTACCAATAGGATTAAGAAGCCCAAGAAACATTTAGGGTACAAGAAAACATTGCAAAGAAGAAAGTTTTTCTACAAAAGTCGACACGTCTTGCTTCATTACTATGGATTTCTTCATAGATACCAAGATTTTGTTAGGGGATTCACTAACGAGTATGCTGTAGATCCTTTAGATTCTCGAGCTTATTATAAGAGATTAGCTCTATCTCAATGACATAATCTTAATCAACCTCTTGAGTTTGATAATATACCACAACCTTCTATTGAATATCCATCACATCCTAGTCAAATCCTTCAGTAATCTTAAAACCTTTCTTCAAAAATAAAGATCAAATCTTTAAAAGTGCACCTTTCAAACAAATTTCTGATTATTGATTCAACTCCCCCAACAAGATTCTGACATCCTTCATCATTGGAAGCCACAATAAAAAATTAGGAACATCTTTGATCATATCATAGGATTCACATCTTATCAGATCAAGATATCATCATTATCGCACTTATCAGAACTGTGATCTAAGTTTAGAAGAACTATTCAAAATCATATGCCTATCTCCACAAGATCTCGATACAATAAATTGAAGGACGAAATCCAACAAGGTCATACCCAAAACATTCAAGAAGAAGGTGAAAGCAGTAATCCTCTTTACAGTATAAGTTGTAATCCACTTTTCAACAATGACATGGATAATAGAGAAGAAAATCCATTCCACCACTATAGAGAAATGAGCAAAAACCACATAGATAGTGATGATGAGCGAGATGAAGAATGTCTTAGAGAGGCTGAGCAAGATCCCAAATTTCACAAAGCCATAGAAAATATCTTGCAACGTGATAAAGAAAAATATTTCCTCTATCTAGCTGACCAAGGAGCTAAATTGCCTCATGACTTTGATACTGATAATTTGAAGAGAAAACCTAAACAAACACCCCTAGCTGATCTTAGTGCTTTGAATCAACAAATTAAGGCACTACAAGGACAAATTAAAGAGTTACAAGGGGGAACCACAACAAAGAAATATACTCTTGAGGACATTTGTCCTTATCCTTTCGATTGAAGTCTCAACATGATTCCATTTCCCAAACATTGTGAAATTCCAAAATTTGATCATTATAATGGGAAATCAGATCCAATCGATCATGTTAGAGACTTCTGAAACATGACTTTAGAGTTTTCTCATGAGGACACTTACCTGATGCGTTTGTTTCCTAGGAGTCTTGGAGGTCACTCTATGGAATGGCTATAAAAAATCACACCTCCTGTCAAGAAATTTGAAGAATTAATCAATCTGTTTATATCACAATATGCCTACAACATCCAACACCAAATCACTATGATAGATCTCTACAAAGTTGCACAAAAACCTGGTGAACCTTTCATTACTTTTCTTTAGAGATGGAGAAGAATGTTCGCTAGATATCCACATCCTATTCCTGAAAAGGAAAAGATGGTTACCTTCATTAACAACTTGAATTTAGAAATGAGCTATCGTTTGAATTTACATTGTCCTCCCTCTTTTGAGAAATTGATTGAAGATGCTATAACCATTGAAAGTGCTTTGGTCAAAAGAGGAATCATAAAAATTGATAAGGACAATCCTAGCTCATCCAATCATCACAACAATCAAGACAAGTCTAAATTTTGGACTCGCAACAAAAACGTGGTGAATGATGGTGTTGTTGATGCAAATCATGTCTCGATTAAGCCATTTGTTCTTAGTGCTCCTCGCAACAACAACTACAACAACGTCAACTCGATTACAAATCAAGGAAACAATCCTCCTCCTCCGAGGAACAACATGAATCAACATTCTACTCCCAATCAAGGGACTACCAACAATCAAGGTTACCGAGGAACCACTACCAATAACAACTCCTTAGGGAATACCTTGAATACAAATCCACAAATATTTTCATTCTTCTCTAGTAGAAGAACTTACACTCCACTGGGTCAATCTTTGGAATTTGCATTCAAAGAGTTGATGGTTAAAAATTTCATTACCTTGCCACCTCAATGAAACTATGAACCCAGTGTAAAGCCTTCATCATGGAATGAGGCATACTATTGTGACTATCATCGGTGCAAAGGTCATCACACAAATAATTGTCAAGCCTTGAAAAATTCCATTCAAGACTTAATCAAAAATGGCACCATCACAATAGAAGGACATCAACAATCAAATGAAGACCACCAAGCATTTCGAAACCCTTTTCCCAACTATCAAAAGGGTGAGTCTTCCGGAAAAAGTGTGAATCATATTGAGGATCTGATAATCAATCATATCTACACTGATGGTGAATGGGTCAATGTTATTAAGGTCAACAAGAAGGTGGAATATAGAGAAGTCAACACAACAACAAGGGTGCAAGCCAAAGTTGCCTTAAAGGGTGCCTCTTCAAAATCCGCTGGGCCTCCACCTCAACATCAATATGACTTAGTCAACCAACTTCAGAAAACTCATGCTTATATTTCTATCTTAGAACTCTTGAAGATCTCCCCAACACATAAGGAAATTCTCGAAAAGGCCCTCTTTGAAACAACTATATCCATTGATTTGGATGTAGACCAATTTCAAGCCATGGTAGGACACTTGTCCTCACCAACATGCCTCTCATTCTCTGAAAAAGATGACGTTTCCATAACTCATCCCCATAATTCATCATTATACTTAGAAGTCACGGTTCACAAGTTTCGTGTCAGACAAGTTCTAATAGATGGAGGTGCTGGTTTGAACATATGTACCATGAAATTGGTTAAGGCTTTAGGATTTTATGAGGACTCCATTGATCTCATAAGAAAGATTACTATTAAAGCCTATGATGATAAGGAAAGAGCGTCCAAGGGTTTAATAATGCTACCAATCAGAGTGGGACTGGTTATCAAAAATACTTTTTGTCAAGTATTAGACCTCGATCTTGCATACAACATCTTGTTGGATCATCCTTGGATCCACAAAATGCAAGTTGTCCCATCCACATATCATTAATGTCTTAAGTTTCCTTATGATGAATAGGAAATCACAATGTCAGCTGATAATTCAAATATTCAAACTTGTGCCAATATCAAAGCCAGTCAAGATACTTTGGTTCCTAACAATCAAGAATCTTGTGCTAGTACTTCTCTCAAGATTGACACACAAATTAGTCAGTTAGCCAATAGTTTTGACAAGAAATTGAAATTCAAGGACCATGGAGTCGGGGAGTACTCTTTCTGTCTTGCTAATTTACCTACATCACCTCGATCACATGGACAACCTTCTATCACACAACATCAAATATCAGCAGTATCAACATCAACGCAACCACCAACAAAGCCAAGCACAAAGTTTAATGGACAATTCATCAAAGAAAAATTCCCCATGGAAGATCCTGAGGATAGAGAAATTCTAAACTGGCTCTATAAAGATGAAGATGAAGCAGTTTTTAATGTCAAATTACCAAAAGATAGATATGGAAAAGGATATTCAATCATGCAAAAAATGGGCTATGATAAGGGTCTTATCATAAAAAGAAAGGAAGGAGTAGTTGAGCCTATTCACCTCCGAGGACTTGCTATGAAAGAGAAAACCGGATTAGGCTATGATACTAACTCCCAAGAAAGAAAATCCAAACAACTGCATGGCACTCTCTTCACATTACAAGAAGGCTCAAATTCAAGAGAAGCATGTCTGGAAATAGTTTAAAATTTCATGGATAATAACTCTGACACAGACTCTGCTAAATATGAATGGGACAACATTTACAATGATGAGTTCTGGAGGGACAAAGAGGTTGATGTAATACACCGGTATACCCCAACTCTAATCGAAGGTCAAGGTTCAAGGACCAAAACACAAGAATCTGAACTACAAGTTGACTATGATTCTAGTGATACTGAGTCAGATTTAAATGAACAAGATTATCATGAGAACAATATCATCATTGATCCACCTCATACCTCAGATCCTATAGTCAACTCCGTTATGACCATAACCATTGCCGATTTCACGCAACCAGATGACCCGTTATCTTTGATCCATCCTGATCTCATTGATTGGGATTCATTTGAACCTATCGATATACCTATGTTTCCAAGTGATGAATCTATCATAAAATTCCTTTCCGCAGATGATGCAAATGATTATTCCACTAGCAATTTTCGGCATAGAGTCTTTAATCAGGAGAGTGTCAATTCTCCTAGCTGCAAAAAATAAAAATAAAAAAGAAATATCTAATGGTGAAAACCAGAATCTGGCAGTGTTAGATCAAACAAAAGATAAAATAAAGAGCGTATCGGATGGTGAAAACCTTTTTAAGGCACCAGACAATGGGAATCTTGACACTCTCCCGGAGCACTACCATGAGCGATCACCTATTTTGATTGAGCCTACAAATGCTGCCAATCTTGAAACTTCAGACAAACCAAGGATTTTACAGTTAGCTGCATCAATGATAGAGAAAGAAATACTAGAGTTCATCGAATTTCTAAGAGAAAATCAAGTCAACTTTGCTTAGTCTTATGCGGACATGCCAGGTCTTGATCCTGATCTTATCATGCATCACTTGGCTATCAAACCAAGGGTTAAGCCTATGAAACAAAACTCAGAAAGATGCACCCCCATGTTGCATTATTGGTCAAGGAAGAACTGAGAAAACTCCTTGATGTGGGCTTCATAAGATCAATCAACTATGCAGAATGGATCTCCAATATCGTCCTTGTATCTAAGCCAGATAAAAGTGTTAGAGTGTGCACAGATTTCAGAGATCTTAATAAAGCATGTCCTAAGGATGATTTCCCACTTCCAAACATCGACACTATAGTTGATTTGACAGCTGGCCATGCCATTTATTCATTAATGGATGGTTTTTCTGGTTACAACCAAATCAAGATCACACCCGAAGACCAGGAGAAAAGAACTTTCCCATGTCCATGGGGAACTTACTATTGGAACATCATGCCTTTTGGTCTAAAGAATGCTAGGGCTACTTACCAAAGAGCCATGACTACAATCTTTCATGACATGATGCATACATTCATGGAAGATTATGTAGATGACATATTGGCCAAGTCATACACCAGAGAAGGACATCTAGAAATATTGTCCAAAATATTTGCAAGATTGGAGAAATTCAAAGTCTGCCTCAATCCCAAGAAATGTGTCTTTGGGGTCACATCTGGAAAAATCTTAGGATGCATAGTATCAGAAAAAGGAATTGAAGTAGATCCTGCCAAAGTACAGGAAATCATGGAAATGCCTCCACCAAGGAACATCAGTCAATTGAGATCATTACAGGGATGACTTCAATCTATATGAAGGTTCATTGCACAACTGGCTGACAAAAGTCTACCTTTCACACATCTACTGCATAAGAATGTTCCTTTCAAGTGGGATGACAAGTGTGAATTGGATTTTCAACAAATCAAACAATACTTAATGACTCCACCAGTTCTAGTACCACCAAATCCAGACAAACCATTGATCTTGTATATTGCCGCAACAGAGACATCCTTGGGTGCATTGCTAGCACAAGAAGACCATATGGGGAAATAACGTGCAATTTATTACATCAGTAGAACACTAACAATTCATGAGCTCAAATACACTACCATCGAGAAGGCTTGTCTAGTAGTAGTATTTGCTTCACAGAAATTTGGCATTACATGTTAACTCATAAAATCAATCTTGTTTCAAAGATTGATCCACTCAAGTATCTGTTAAGCAAAGCATCATTGATAGGAAGGTTAGCAAAATGGGTAATGATTCTGAGTGAGTTTGACATTCATTATGTTGATCGCAAGGCAATCAAAGGAAAAGTTATTGCTAACCAACTAGCTGAAGCACCACTACAAGCAAACCATCCCCTGCACATTGAATTTCCAGATGCTGATGTCTTTACTGCAAAATTCAAACAACCATGGTCCCTATGTTTTGATGATTCTTTCAATCAACATGGATCAGGGGTAGGCATACTTTTCGTCACCCCCCAAGGACACACCATTCCTTGATCATATAGGCTGATGTTTCCATGCACCAACAACATAGCCAAATATGAAGCATTAATCAATGGACTTAAAATAACACTGGAATGGAGGATTACAAAACTACAAGTGTATGGCGACTCACAGTTAGTCATTAATCAGATCAATGATGATTATCAAACCAAAGATGACAAATTGTTACCATATAAAAAGATGGTTGGCGACTTCAAGAAGTACTTTGTGGACATCAAATTCACAAAAATTCCAAGGCTTGATAACAAAGCAGCTGATGCCATGGCTACGATCGTATCATTGTTACAACTCCCAGAAAATTAGGCTCGCTATGAATTTCTAGTGGAACAATCATTTACACCTGCTTATGACACCCTTGAAAGCCAAATCATTTGCCACTTGGTAGGATCTGATTCACCTTGGTATGGAAAAATTTATGCCTACCTAAAAGACTATATCTTACCACTAGATTTATCCCGTAACCAAAAGCGGAATTTCATCCGCCAATCTTCTTCCTACACTCTTATCGCCATTTTCTCAATGGGGGTTGGATCTAGTTGGCAAGATTTATCCTTCATCATTGAATGAACACAAGTTCATCATCACAACCACAAAGTATTTTACCAAATGGATTGAGGCAGTACCTCTCACTAAAGTGACTGGCAAACAGATCTCATCTTTTATACTCAACTATATTATTTGTCAGTATGGCATTCCCAACTCCATTATTACAGATAATGGATGACCTTTTAAGAATCAGGATGTTGATGAACTTTGTGAGAGATTTCATATTCAACACAAATATTCAACACCTTACTATCCACAAGGGAATGGCCAAGTAGATGCCTCAAATAAAACAATATTGAAAATTTTGAAGAAGACTATGAATGATGCAGGGAAAGATTGGAACGTTCAACTCAATCCTGCATTATGGGCTTACAGAACTAGTATCTGCATGCCAACAGGAGCAACACCATTTGCTCTTGTCTATGGAGCAGAGGCTATACTTCCTCTAGAATTTGAGATTCCCTCACTTAGAGTATCACTAAAAGGTCTCATAACAGATGATGAATACAGAGTTTCCTGACTCCAAGAGCTAGAACTCTTAGATGAAAAAAGACAAAGAGCAGCTGACCATTTGAAAGCATACCAATAGATGATGTCGCAACTATAATCACAAAGTAAAGCCACGTACCTTTCAGGTGGGTGATCTGGTTTTGAAAGAAAACCCACGAAATCAGCAAGACAAAGAAAATAAAGGAAAATTTGAACCAAATTGGCTAGGTCCTTATGTGGTTATCGCCGTCTATGGTTTAGGAGCCTACAAGCTATCAATGCCAGAAGGGGACTTGTTTGATGAACCCATCAACAACATACACCTAAAGAAATATTATGTTTAAGTCAGTTATCATCATTCATAAAAGTCCTGAAGAAATACAAAAAAATTAGAAAAAGTCCTGAAGAAATACAAAAATTTAGAAAAAGTCCCGAAGAAATCCAAAAACATAAGAAAAATTCCTGAAGAAATCCAAAAACATCAGAAAAAGTCTTGAAGAAATCCAAAAATAGTAGAAAAAGTCCTAAAAAAATGGTTACCCTGGTGAAAACCTGGCAAATAGGCATCTCGGTAGAGACCAAAAAATAAAAATAAAAAAATCGTCATACGGTGAAAACTTGGCTATAGGTAGTCTATTGACAAGAAAAATGCAATAAAAATAAATAGTGAAAATCTGGCAAACAAATGCTATTTGTAGCTCTCCATCTATTAGTTCATGTTTTGCACTTGGCTTCACAGCCTTCATTTCATGCATCTTTTCATCATCTTAGGGCCATACCCGCATCATGCTGTCATTATTTGCCTAGAATGATAATGTCTTACTGTGGCTTGATTATTGTACATATTCATTTCAACAAGTTGTGTCAATACTGGGGGCAAACATTGACATATTGAGGGCAACCAACTTTCAGGTTTTTACTGAAACGACTAGACAAGGACATCGAATCCAATCTTGCAAACAAAAAATCAAATCCTATGAACAACTATCCAATCATTGATCCATATCACAACAGTTTTCAAACAAATACCATATCATGACTCATATCGGGATGATCTAAAATCTGAATAATGTTTGGAATAGCAGTATTATATTTTGAACAATGGTTGTTTAATTTTTGATATCATCTCTCTGGAGCACACTCGATGATGTACTGAACTAGAGTGGCGAGGAAAGAGAACGACTTTTCTTTGTCTCCTGTCTTGAGGTTAACTATTGATTTGGTGCAAATATGTCAAGAGACATGATTCCCAATGCATATCATTAACGATAGTTCCACGTTTGCATCAGAAAGGTGGTTAATCTTTGTCTGTTTACGCAAGAAATTATTAGGTCATCTCGATTCACTTATACCTTGATGCTTGTGTTCGCTTGCTATATCAAAACTCATGAAAGTTGTACTCAGGTCATCATTGGTACTAATTTACCCTCTGATGCTTGTACATACTTCCAACATTTTAAAACGCTCTATGATGATTCAAGAAAGATAACAAAAAGCTCAACAAATGGTTGGTTTCATTTAGTTGCATTTCATCTCGCCCATTCTACATATTTGCATACTGGATTTGCATCGGAGTTTTTGAAAGGCTAATAATAACATCAACGATTGCCATGTCTCTTTGGACTATTTGTGGAGGACATTCAAACATTTGTTTCATCACCACCTTTCATCTTCATTATCATTTCATTAATCATTATCATTTAATCTAGGTCCTATAATTTATCATTTATCATTCATTTGCATCTCATTTAAATCCTCCATCATATTTATATCTTATCATTTTCATATTCACTTAATTTTAATTTTTGCATTCCATTTATTACTTTATTTCATTCCATTTTCATATCATTCCCTTATCATTTCAATATCGTTCATTTTCATTTCATTTCTTTTATCATTTCATTATCATTATCATTTATCATTCCATTTCATTATCGTTCATTTCATTATCCCTTATCATTTCATTTCATTATTGTTCATTTCATTCATCATTTCATTATCATTCATTTCATTATCACTTATCATTTCATTTCATTATCATTATCATTTATCATTCCATTTCATTATCATTCATTTCATTATCCCTTATCATTTCATTTCATTATCGTTCATTTCATTTATCATTTCATTACCATTCATTTCATTATCACTTATCATTTCATTTCATTATCATTATCATTTATCATTCCATTTCATTATCGTTCATTTCATTATCCCTTATCATTTCATTTCTTTATTGTTCATTTCATTTATCATTTCATTATCATTCATTTCATTATCACTTATCATTTCATTTCATTATCATTTCATTATCATTTCATTATCATTTCATTTCATTATTGTTCATTTCATTATCACTTATCATTTTATTTCATTATCATTCATTTCATTTCATTTCATTTATCACTTACCATTTCATTTATCATTTCATTATTGTTCATATCATTATCACTTGTCATTTCATTTATCATTTCATTATCACTTCTCATTTTCATTATCGTTCAAGTTATTATCATTTCACTTCATTTTATTATTTCATTTCATCATCATTACAAAACATTACATTTCATCACATATCATTTACCATCTTATCATACATTCCATTATTATTAATTATTTCACTTCATATCATTATTCATATCATATCTTTAATCATCCTATCATTTTTCATAACAATTCATATTACTCATTCATGATACATATCGCAACATTCATTGTCCATCATATTATAATTATTTATTTGCATTTGAAAATCCAAAAACAAACATTCCATACATGCATTTTCATACCATTTTACAAACAACATTTTCATAAAACATATCCAATATCCCATGCCACATTTTCATAATCACATCATAAGTCATCCACCTGCATGACATCATTAGTACACATCATCCATTATTTTTCATCATCATAATAAAAACATCATATCAAATCATCTTGCATATCATGTTAGCCATCAAATCATACAAATGCATATCAAAATCCATAACATATCGAAATAAATGCACATCACATCATCCAAAATCATCACCGCTGCATATCATCACTCATCATAAATAATACAAATGTCCAATGTCCATGGAAACTGAAAAGTTCAAAGAGAGATACATGGGATATGATCAAAAATCAAATATACATACTCCAAAAATGATATACATGTGTGAAACACATCACAACATCAGAAACTAGCTGGTCGATGCCCCTGATGGAGTCGGTCCAGAAGGAGGTGGCCTGCCACTAGTACCTACGTCTGGATCCTGCCAAGGCCCAGTAACCCCCATGCTTTGTGTGGCCATCTACGACCTACTCTTGGTCCTACTACGAGACTGTGGAAATGGCTCCCTATGCTTAGGGGAACACAACTCCTCGTATCTGACATGGTAGTACTTTTCCTCCCTCACCATCTCCATGCCCTCTGTAATCGCCTCCCGCAAGGATGCACTCTCTACAGTGCCCATAAGCCTCTGAGCAATGCCCTCGGCATCCATTGCCCTTCGTCTCAAAGCATCCCTCTCTATGATCAACTGGGCTATCTATGGGCTTGGGGCAAGCTGAGATACCTGTGTCAGTACTGGAGCCTGAGCCTGTGCCTATGTCAGTTGCGACTGTAACTGCACTATCACACTCTGCACCTAACCTAGCTGACCCTAAATAGTCTACACCTAAACCTGCAAAGTGGCTATCTGTGCCTGTTGGGAAGAGGAGGAAACCCTAATAATGGTCCATAGTCTGCCACCAGATCTAGGCCACTATACAATCTGAGCATTGGCTAAGCCATCGAACCTCTGCCTCACTGCCCTCTTTGCCTCCCCTCCATCATCTCCCCCATCATCCCAACCATCTAAGCTGTCATCATCCTTGCCACCCTCCTCCTCATCTCTACCACCCTCCTCATCTTCGCTCCCCTCCTCCTCCTCTCCTCCACCCACCACTTGCTCTCCACTAGCCACACCCTCCTGTCTCTCCACCCCTAGCTGCTATACTACTACAATGGGCCTTAGCTCATCGGGGCATGTAAATCATGGGAAGTGATGTGTGTGGAAATACACTAAATACTCATCTGACATCCCTGCATCTGTCACCTCTGGCCTATATTCCCATACCTCAGGCTATAAGCTGGAGTACTCTGTATAAGCCACCTACTATGTAATGCATTGTCCCCATCCAGGATCATCCTTGCACCGCCCATAGTGAGCAACGCCCTATGGCATCCCCTGCATGAATCCGTATTTTCTTTGAACTTGTAAGGCCAAAAATCTCTCAATAATATACGGGGTCTGTCCTATCAGATATCGGGGTATACAAACAAATGGCATCTCCAAATGATATGTGTCCCAGGGGTCGCAATCTATATACAACCTCCATATAACTGCATCCACATCATCTAGCACATGCCACCAGTACTCCAACTTGCCCAGCTTGGGCTGGGCAAGTGCACCTGAATATGCCTCTACATACAGCCTACCTGGTGGCGTAGCCCTGGCACACTCTGGCCTCGTAACCTCAATATACTCCCATGCCCAGATCTAGAGCAGAGTCACACCACTGGCCAAACTCGTCGATCCTCGGTGTACCACTTGATGTAGGTCATGATACAAATGAGCCAAAATGTAGCTCCCCTAGGAATACCTCCGTGGCTGAGTCACCATCCACTCCAGCATCCTACCCCACCCAACTAAAAATCCCTTTGACCGATGGTTCGGTCCAAGGAAGCCTCTAATGAATGCACCCAACACTACAACTAAGGTTGGATATCTACTGAAATCCACCCACGACACCCAATATCCTGCTATAGACATATCACCGTAGACCCTCCTCAGTGCCTCAATCCCTCCTATCTCTTTGTGGTCATAAACCACAAGGGCACCTACCACGAGAATCCCTAGAATCTTGTATATATCCTCAGGTGTCATAGTCATCTCACCAGTCAAAAAATGAAAGGTGTTATGATTAGAGTGTGACCTCTCTGCCAATGCAGTCAATAGTCCCCTGTTGACTTGAATCCCTTGCAAGATAGTCAACAAGGATCCCAGCCCACAGGCACCTATCCATTGTATCTCTGCTGGAGTTAGCTCTCCTACCCAATCCCAACATATTAGAAAACACTCTCTAATCTGGAGGTTATCGAAAACCTCCTTTTTTTTGGTCATCACATGGACAATTAATTTGACTCATACCAATGACTCATATCATGTGCTCTATCTATCAAGTGAACTATATCAGTGACCCATATCAAATTAACCAACGAATCATATCAATTTATCATATTAGTGCATCATATCAGTGACCCATATCAGTGACCCATATCATGCAATCAATCATATCATGTAGTCATGACTATGTCTATCTATCTGAATATCAAAATCAATCTACTCTATCATCATTATACTATTTGTTTTTCTTTTTCAAGAAAGCAAATTTATCAAACAATCTAATCATTTTGTACTTTAGTCATGAATACAAATACGTTTGAAAACCATCTTTTACTATTTGGTTTCTATCATAGAAAGAAAATTTATCAATCTATCTACTCTTTGTTTTTCATTCATGAGAGGCAAAGTTATCAAACAATTAGTCAATCAGTCACTTAGGCAATAAATCAATCAATCCACTCTTTGTTTTTCATTTTTGGGAAACAAAGTTATTAGCTATACTCTTTGTTTTCTATTTGGGGAAGCAAAGTTATTAGTTAATCATCAGATTTTCTATCATTTTTATCCATATCAGCATGATGGAAAACTAATTTCTCTATCTATTGACCAAGGAAGCAATGTACACCATCATTTTTCATCACAATTGCATTCTGCCAAAATTTTCCCATATGCGCTAATTTGTGCCTCTGATGCGCTAAAACTCGAAAGCCCTAAAACTCATTATGCACACTTTTTGCATCCTAAAAGCACTAAATTTTTTCCTATAAGCACTAAAACCCTATGTGCTAAGATATCCCTCCAATGCATTATTTCATCATCTAGACATGCTAAAACCCTGAATGTGCTAAAACACCCCGCAGATGCGCTACTTAATACCCTAGATGCGCCAATACACCTCTGTTGCGGCCAACTCCTAAATGCACGACTCTGTGCCCTAAATGTGCTAAAGTTTCCTAGCCAGACTGCACTCCTATTAGCGCTAATTTGCACTTCGTATGTGCTAGAACACCTAACTTTACCCTACACCTATATGCGTTAAAAAACATCCTATATGCACTACAAAAAAATTTGAATGTGCTGAAACAGGTCCGTGAATCCACTAAAACGTTCTCTTTTGCCCTAATTCCATGTGAAAAACTTAAATTTTTTTGATCAAAATCACAAAATTTTGAATCATAAAGGGTTTAATTGACTCATTGGTGGTCCATATGCGGCTGGTCTCTGAAATCGATGGGCTCGCTTGAATCTATGTGTGTGAAATGGAATTGGCATCTTGCTAAGTCACTGTCAAAGCATCAAAATCACTATAGTAAAAAGGTGAAAATGACTTCCACTTTTACCCCTTTTACCTTATATGGGTTAATTAAGGTGGGTTGTTGGTGACATTTACTTTATTTTTTACACCAAGGGCATCTTTTACACCAATTATTGGGAGTTAAATCATTGAATCACCAGCAGAATGTCATCATCCAATCCAGTGTTTTTGTTGAAACTCATATCTTCATCCGTGATTTATGTCCCGAGGGGGCATCATCAGCATCAGCATCAAAAACATATTAGGGGCAAAAATTTTATTTTCTTTGAAGTAATGCATTTCACACATCACTTCAATGAGGGGAAAAATGTATACGTCTAAAAATGGTCATGGTTAATCAAGCTTGTTAATTAATTAAATATAAATTATTTAATTAATCTTCTAAAGCCATCTACATATAAATAAATTTAATTATTTATTTATATTGTTTACTTTTATAATTCTTCTACCTTAATTAAATAAATAACTTTATTTAATTATTACCATCTTCCATATTCCTCTTAATTTAAAAATTAAATAAATTTTATAATTTATTTATATTAATTATCATGTTATTCTAAATTTGAATATTTGAATTCAAATAAAGGAATATTCCTCCAAACACCCTCTTCATCTCATAGTTAAATTAAATATTATAAATATTTAATTTAATACCTTTTCTCACTCCACACATAATTAAATATTTTAATTACCTTCTAAATTCATCTCTCACACATAATTAAATATTACTTATTTAATTATGTAAACTTCTAAATTCATCCTCACATATAATTAAATAAATAAATTTATTTAATTATGAAATTCATTCCCAACTCATTCTTCAAATGGCAACCTTCCTTCAGATCTAAATGAAAAAATTGAAGGAGGAAACCTTCTATTTCTTTCTCACCTTTCAAAAATCTCTCACCATTCATCTTGACAAAGTTGATCTCAAACGTTGATCATGACAGCCAATCAGATTCTTTCAAAAAATCTTTAAATACATGTGCGAATCCAAGCATTGGTTAGATACGAACACACATGCAATTACGCTTATGCATTTTCATCTTTAGCTTTTTGTCAACAATCATATCTTAGCAATAATCTTGCATTTTAGCATAGTATGCATTTTAGTTTAAATCTCATTCTCTAGTAGTCCATTTCGTTGAGCTTGGCATACAAAATCTAAGAGCAACTTGAATCAACAAAACACTGGAGATAGAGAACAATAAAATGACTTCGAAGAAGCTACCATAAAGAGTTTTTTAATTTTTCTTTCAGTTTATTTGATATAAAGTTTTGTTGAATGTGTTTTGAATTCATTAAGTTAAGCATATTTTCGTACAAACATTAGGTACTTAGGAAATCAGTGATGAAATAACGTCAGGGACTCCCAAAGGTCATGAAATCCACAACGTTAGTAGTCTAGAGGATTTCCTAGGTTCACGAAATTTGTGAAGTTAGGAAATCCTACAAGCAGTCATCATTGGGACATTTGGGATCTTAAATCAAGTTTGCAACATCTCATTTCGGCTCACTAAATTTGGATGTAAAATCAAGATTCAACATCTTAAGAAATCTAAGAAAATCCAACATTTTAAGAAATCACTTCATTGCAAGTGTAAAGTCATGGAGCAGTTGATTCATGTTGAATATTTCATAAGGATGAGGAATTCACAACAACTGGAACTTTCAAGAATTTCAGAAAGGTTGGAAATCCATGAGGGCCAAGTATTTGGGAATTTCATGAAGGTGAGGAACTCGTGAGGGAAATTTTTATCGGGTATTTTGAGTGCTCGGGACAAATTTGTGATGTAGTATTTGTCAAGTTTTTCAATCTATAACAAAATTTACGATGGCATGATTGTCGGGCATTTCCTATAGTCAAGGATTTCATGGTTGAGGGTGACCAGGGATTTCATGGATGAACGAAAAAAATGTGATGATTAATATAGCATGTTAAAATAACTAAGTATCGCCATGATTCAACTTTGTGTGCTCATTGGGGATCTTCAAGAGACAACTTAAATGCTTCATTGAATGAAAAATTCCATGATTGAGCAAGGGTTTATGAAGAGCTTATCACAATCATGTGGATTTTCAAACCAAATGCAAGTGTGGGAATGATTGAATATCAATAACTAACATAAAATGCTTTCCTCATTGAAATATAGGGTTTAATTGTGGCCCCAACACACATTAATAACTCACTTGGTTTGCACACCTCACCCTATGAAAAATGACCTAGGGCTCGAAATATATGCATATAGATTTTTTTGGGCCAACACTGTTATTAGGGGTCAAACCCTAGCCATGAGAAGAGTACCCACAAATGTCGACATATACAAGGTTAAACCCTAGCCAATGATTTCTCAGCTCTAAACTCAATCCTTGACTCTCACCCACCCCAAATCATTTTCAAATGCATTTATAACCATTATGCAGTGTGTAACTCAACCTTGGGCCAAAATGAAATCATACACACTAACAATACACGCAAACAAGGTGCCCTAACCCTACACTATTCTCAAACGACTAAGAGATCGAAAGAAATTGCATTGAAACCAATAGAATTATAAAAGGTGCATGCATATAATGAAACATTCGCATGTAAAACCTCTTTTAAATTAGAATGGACATGGGAAACTAACCTTTAAACTTATAGAATGATGGGTATGAAGTACAAACCAGTTGCTAAAGCCATCCAATCCATGGCTCAATCCCTCAAAAGATCCCACACAAATGACTAGAAGCCTTAATTTTGAAGGTGCTCAAATACCCAAATAAGAATTTTGCAATATCAATAATGAGTGACCAAATAATCAAGGAAAAACATTTTAAACCCTCACACCCATCACCATTAATGTACTCTTAATCATACCTTAGTGTATTAAACCATTGACATGACAGTTTTATGAAGCATTGGGGATTTCACTTCCTCATGAAATCTGTGAGGTATCAATCATCAAAGATTTCAAACTAGCCCAATATTAGTGATAGGAAGAAACTCGATGATTTCACCTCAAGAAATTCATGATAGGATGTTCCATCAGGGATTTCCAACTGACAAGAAATCCATAACAAACAAAACATCAAGGATTTCATGTAGATAGGAAATGTCTGAAAAATTGAGGTCTACGGATTTCAAAGATGAAAGAAATCCGTGGGGTTGGGACCATCGAGCAATTCAAGGAGACATGAAATCTCTAGAATTAAGCCAATTGAAACCTAAGGAATTTCTAATGATGACTCTCAATAAACTTCGACCCTTAAGACTTGTTGTAAACCAAATTCACTTTCCAATTCAAGTTATTTTCATAGGCTCAAGAAAATGAAATCATCAAAATTTCAAGGACCCATCCCTTAAGGGGAAAAAAATAGCAACCTAAAGTGGGATCAGAAAGAGAGGATCCCCATCTTGGGTAGGGCATGTGTGAAAAATACATAACAAATGGTTACTCTGCTGGGAAATGTTCCTGAACATTTCAAGGATAAGAATTCATCCAGAACCTAGAATCTCTGGTTAGCATCAAAATCAAAGTTTCACAATATACACTTAGTTAATGGAGAAATGAAATCATTAGTTGAATCCATTTACATTATATCTCAAATGATTCCTTAGAAGATCTGAGGTAAATAATCACTTAACCAAGACATGCTACGTAGATAGTCCAACTCCAAAAGTAACCTAGACATTGCCTCACTGCCAGTCATGCGCCCATAACCCCGATGAGGTTGTTGCTACCATCCCCACAAACATCGCTCCATTTCTAGTTGAGCATCCATAGCCCCGCGATAGAGTTATTCACACACCCCTCTTGTTGCTCATTAAATATTTCTTTGATTTTCATTCTTAGCAAATTTTCTCTTGTAGGTTTGTAAGCAATGAAGGCTATTCTCAGTTTGGAGATTGTAGTGGTCACTGAAGTGGATTTTAGATTTTTCACTTGCCAAAGTGTTATGATATTCACCACAAAGCTCCCAAGAAATATTAAGAAATATGTGCATTAAGGTGATTAATACAAGTGTAAAAGGATTCAAATAATGATTTCCCTTTGAATCAAGTAGGAATTCAATTAAGGAAACTTGATTACTAGAACTAACAAAATTTTTAGGGATAACTTATGAAAGATTATGAAAGAAAAAAATGTGAACATTCAACATAATATCCCTTTGACTATGCAAAGCACCACCACTAAATAAAAAATAGGAAAAACCCTCCTACTCCTGAAGAAAAACAAAACGAAAGAAGACCCAAAAAGAAAATGAACCTAAAGTAACATAACCTACAAAAAACCACCTAAACTAACTATGTACAATGGAATTGAGTTGTAATAGCTCAAGCAAGGAAATAGTGCTTCAAATACTACCCATTAATAAGAAATGAGACATCTTCTCCTGTGAGAGTTTTCAAGCGGTAAACATTATCTCTGAGTATTTTATAAACTTAAAAGGGGCCAAGCGAGAGCTTGTTGAATTTACCATGTTCACCATTTCTTTTGTGTGCCTTATTCCAATACAAGACCAAATCAGAAATTCTGAAGGCCTTAACCTTAGCTTGTCGATCAAACCAATACTTGAAAACTTCTCGATGCTTCACAAATTTTTCTATAGCTTCATCTCTTTTCTCTTCTAAATGCAAGATTTGTGTGAGGCAAGCCTCTAACCTTTCCCCTTTGTCATAATATTCATTAATGAATTGCAAGGTGGGGATTCTTAGATGAATGAAGAATACTGGTTCTTGACCATAAACTAATTGGTACGGGGATGTGCCAAGGGTAGCCTTTTGACATGTACGATCAACCTATAAGGCAAATCATAGTTGAGTATGCCAGTCCTTGGGATTCTTATCCAACAATTTTTGTATGACAGTCAGGAGATTCTTATTGGTGGATTTAGCTAAACCATTTCCTTGGGGATAATAATTGGAAACAAATTTTAAAATAATGTCATAATCAAACACCCAACCCAAAATTTTAAGGGAAGCAAATGTGGGGCCATTATCACATACCAATGCAAAGGGACATCCAAAATGTGTAATAATATTATCTTCAAGAAATCTAGTAACAACCTCTACTATATATTGCCTATATGCAATTGCTCTAGTCCATCTAGGATAGTAATCAATAGCGGTTAGAATATACCTATCACATAGAGGAGGTTGGGCTGATCATGCCAATAAAGTTGAGTCCTCATTGGGTAAATAGTCTCACCTCGGCTATAGGTTGTAACGAAACAACAACATGCTTTTCTTTGCTAGCAATAGTTTGAAAGATATGTCAAGTGCATACATGTGCATGAACATCCTTAAATAGTGTAGGCCAATAATATCCAACATGAAGGATCTAATTTTCTATTGAGGAACTCGAACCATGACCAGTCCCGAACTTGTCATGAAATTCCTCTAGCACCCTAGCAACTTCTTGCTTCCCTAGACATCTTAGATAAATGCCTTCATAATTCTTCTTATAGAGTATAGACCCTTTTAGCATGAAACTATCACTTTTGAGCCATAAGGCATGTCTTTGTACAACATTTAGATGTGGTGGAAAAGTTTGATTCAAAGGTAGTACACAATACCATCATACCAATCATCAAGGGAAACATCCTCAAGATTATATTGTTGTGTTGTAAGCTCAAGGTTTGTTTCAAGCATCGTGCGAGTCAGATATTGTTCTCGAACCAATTTCATATATTGGATCTCTAAATCATACTCCTATAACATGGAAACCCAATATCCCCTGCACTTTCCAAGCTCATTCTACATCAACAATATCTTTACAATAGAATCTGGAACAATGGAATGTACACCTTGCTTCTTATAATGTAATGTCTAAGTTTCTTCGCAGAACACACCAATACATATGCTTGCTTCTCTACACTCAGGTATCTCAACTCTACATCTTTGAGTGGAGCACTCATGAAAGCTATAGGGTGTTCATCCCCTTGTTCTTGTTTCTACGTTAGCATTCCAAGATAGGAGTTCTCAAACACAAAATAATAAATATATAAGGGATGTAAATAATCTAGGCTTACCAAGACTGGGGCATCTACAATAGCCTATTTGACCTCCTTGAATTCTCATTTTACTTCCAGCATCCAATCAATCTTAGGATCTTTTTTTAGCATTGCATTCAACAAATTAATTATTTCTGCAAAACCAGTGATGAATTTATGCACAAAATTGATCTTACTGAAGTAAGATTTCAACTCCTTATTGGCAAGTAATGGTATGTTTAGGTTGGCTTGTATATGATTGAGGTCAATTGATATACCTCTTTCCAAAATTATGTGACCAAGTAACTTTCCCTCTGTCACACTCAAAATGCACTTCTTTGGATTAAGTGAAATGCCAAACTCTTGACACCTTTGAAATATCTTATGCAAATCCAAAATGTGATCTTCCCTCCTTTTAGAAAATACTGTTAAATCATCCATATAGATGATCATACATTTACCTATCAGTTCCTTGAAGGAAATATCCATCACACATTGAAATGTTGCTCGTCGTTGATCAAAACAAAAGGCATACGTTTGTAAGCAAAGGTTCCCCACTTGGTGGTGAATTTCATTTTGATCCTATCCTTGTATTGAACCATAACCTAATTGTATCCTGAATAGAAATCTAGGAACAACATCATATGAGAACCATTCATGAATTTTAGAACCTCATCCAAGGAGGGCATTAGGTAATTTTCCTTTTATGATGCCATATTAAGATTACGAAAATCCACACATAGGTGGATTTCACTATTCTTTTTCTTGACTGGTACCAAGTTGGTAACCCAGGTAGAATGCCTCACAAGAAATATGATACGCACAAACAAAAAATTATGTATTTCTTTATAAATGATCGACTCCAACAAAGCATTTATAGGTCCCTGCCTTTTCCAAAAAAGCTTTAAATCAACCTTCAAAGGAATTGTATGTGTGATAATAGAAGTATCATATGCTTTGATATCTTCATAGCTCCATGCAATGACATCCTAATATACATGGAATGCTTTGATTATTCCTTTTCTTTCAACGGAGGTACAAACCTTACCAATAAAAACATTCTTCACGTTCTTTGAAGTACCCATATTGTAGGTATCACACTAGCTATCCAAAAATTACTTCTTCACTTCATGACTAGCTGATCAAAATCAAATATTCTTTCCAACTACACCATATCCCTTGGAATAGTTTTTGTCTTTAAATTTATAGCTCCTTCTAGATCCAACTCTGCTTCTTCCAGTTCAATTTCATTAATGATTTGTGTAGCGAACACGTTAGAGCTAGTAATGAAATCAAGAATGTGTTTATCATCCTCAAAGACTTGGAAGTTAGTGATATTATTTGGCACCAATGGAGTGGGAGTAAGCTCAACAGTGAACTTCTTCAGGCCTGACAATGATAACAACTGCAAGGTACTTGCTACCTAAGCTAATGCATCAACAACCTAGTTTTTGCTGTGAGGAATCAGCTGAAGAGTAAAGGCATCAAAAAATTCTATAAAATCCCAAACATAGTGTCAATATTTGGTCATTCTCCTATCGTGACATGAATATTGCTTTCTAACCTACATTATTACTAACTCAGAATCACCAAATACTTGAAGTGAGCTTTGGCTTTCTTTTGTAACACCATCAAAAGTCTGTGAACTAGTGCTTCATATTCAACTACATTATTGGTGTAATAGAATTGTAATCTATGAGGGTCATAAAGAATGTTTTACTAGTTGGGCTAATTAGCTCAAAACTAGCTCCAGATCCTTGCCCTGACTTAGACCCATCAAACCTTAAAGTCCAAAACTTGGTCAGGTGCATACCTTTTTTATGGTTGGAATTCCCTTTAATCTTCATCACTGGGATTGACTTAGAATGACTTTGCTGCATAGGTGACCATTCTTCCTGAATTTTCTATTTTTTAGCAGTGAGGCCAAAAGGACTAACCTATTTTTTATCTCTTCTACTATAGTCTGACAGAGGCAACATTCAAATTCTAAATGGGAAGAATCGTGGATTCTACACCAGCAAGGAAACAAAATATCTTTGAAGTCTACTCTATTTCCTAGACTAATTTGAACATGTACACATCTTCTCATGAATTCCTAAAATACTTCAAACAACCCAATCTCTTTGTTTTTTTGAGAGTCACCATCATCATCTAATTCAACACATACCTCTGTGTTGTTAGGAGTTTGGGTCAAATCTTTGGGCACATCATGGAACATCAACACCTCTTCTTCTTCCTCCTCCATAGCTATGGGAATATAAGTTCCCAAGTCTATTTTTGAGAACAACACTTTATTAGTCTTATTATACTATGTGATCATATGCTTCATCCCTGGTTTATGTTCAATCTGAATCTGGTTTAGAATCCCTTTCCAAGGGAGCAACATGTGTGAAATTGATTAGTTGGAATATAACCATTGAGTGTCTTGGTCCAATCTCTACTCAGGTTTAAACCATATGCATTTGGAATGTTGACAACCTGAATGTATTGATTATTTGTTGTACTCTTGGATCTGATGCTAATTACATGGGTATCCTATTTAACTCCCTGATGACATATAATTCTATCTTATCTAGCTATGTAACCTTTTGATGAGGAGTGGGAGTAAGGCCTAGAGCCTTACATACTGCAAGAGGCATAACATTTGTAGAAGCACCCAAATCCAATAAAAAATTGTGCAGATTATTTTTAAATATATGAAGAGAAAGGAGGGGTTTTACGTCTATCTCAGACTAAAATCACTGAAGTGTCTGCTTGGGAAACTTAAGCCTTTTCCTTCTCTTTGATTTTATCTTTGTCCAAGATTTGTCGAAGCATCGGTTCATTATCGATTGTGTTAGATGGAACTTTCCTTGTTTCTACATCTTGTGAAACCTTTGGCTGAGTGGTTCCATTCATTGATCTAAAAAAAGCATTTCTAATTTCAAGCACTCTTAACAATTCAAAAGCTAAAAGACCCACCTTTATTTTCTTCAACTCCACTACATATTCTCCCATTTAGGAAACTTCATACTTGGATTGATCTACCCTAGTGAAATACTATGTTGGTACCTTAGGAAATGAAGGATTGTTGCTCGCATTCGAATCTGGTGGGGCATTGAGATTATTCAGTGAGGTAGAGGTAGTGAATGGACCTCTAGCTTGCATATTTCATAGGTTATATGGCGTCTTTCTCTAATTTAACATATGGAATTCCTCCTTTTTAGAGTGATTAATATTGGAATCAAATAATTGAGAACAAGACTCCTCATTGTAGATATCTTCTGACTTAGTAGTATCTTTTGTAGGCTCTGTGGTCTTAGGTTCATTGTCATCTGCTTTAGGAAATGGAGGTTGATTTACCACCATCACCAAATCATATGGGTCAGAAGGAACTATCTCACATCCAGTTGAGCTATTTGTGTTCATGGCATTCTGCACTTCTAATTGAAATATGTTGGTTACAATCTGCAACTCCGGACAATCAAGTTCTGAATGTTTATTTGTGTTGTGTATCCTACACCATCCTGATAATGCTGCTTCAACTAAATAAAACCCTCCGGATGTCATCTCAGAATTATTCAATGGGTCGAATGGCTTAGGGACTCCTCCATTGTTAGGTCGAGTATTCCATGTCCTATTCTACTTTGAGAATTCTAACCTTGCCTACGCTCATAATTTTTCCCTGACATTTAGCCAGGATCTCTATTGTAGTTAGCCTAAAAGTTATTTTGTGAAGCTTGTAGTTGGTTATTATGATTTCTGAGGTAAGTCACCTTAGTAGAAAGCTTCTTGACTTGCTCTATCAACTCATCATTTTGATCCTTTTCAATTGTAGTTGTAGTAGGAGAATTTTTTTGAAGGTACACAGGCCGAGATGTTGCAGAATTTTGTTAATAAGTAAGTACTTAAAATTTTTGTAAATAGGCTGGCATATTATAATTCTGCATGTAGGTAGGGATTGCGGCATGAGTCCGACTTAATGGAGCTCCTAGGTGAGGTACTATTGGTAGTTGAGGAATTGAATTCATCATTGGAGTGTGGTTGGCTAAGGCATGGGTCAAACCTTGAATCTATCTTGGATTTGCAAAATTTGAACCTAATGAAGGAAGTGGGCCTATTAAATGCTTCAATAAATCAACACTTGCTTTAACCACTTTAGCATATGCATCCACTAAGTTTTGTGGGGGAGGAGTCATTCTTTTTATGAGGGCTATAGTGAGATTATCTAGGGCTACATAGTAAACTGCTCTAGTTGAGGCATCACTTACAACATAAGCATCTTGCAACCTAGTATATGCTCTATGGAATCTATTGTTAAAACAACTTATAAGTTCATTTACTTCCCTTTTGATTGACACAAACTATTTATAAAAATCAGTGGGATTGATGGGAACCTTGAACATCTGCAGAAAAGCATTTTTCATAGCATCCCAATCCCCTATTGACCCAAAGGGTAAATGGATATACCAATAAAAATCTTCCTCCCCAACGAGTATGGAAAGAGTTTGCAATGCACATCCTGATGTTCAATCACCTGGTCTTTAAGGGTTGCCTAAATTTTTTATATGTTCTTTCGTAGTCCTATTAGGATCGTTGGTGAAGAATTTAGAGAAGAAATTCTCTGGATTCTTTGGAATCTCATGGTAGTCATTGAAACAGAGGGGTGGTGGGTTGGCAGCTAACCAAGCCATTGGTGGAGGTGCCCACGGGTGGTACTGGCTGTGGTACAAAAACCAAAATATGTGAAGAGGATGAAGATGAAGTGGAAGAAGTATATGATGTAGAACTAGAAGATGGAGAAGGAGGAGATGAAGGTGGAGTAGATATGAAAGGTGGTGTTGAAGATAAACTCTCCTCTTTTCTAGCTCTCTTAGCTCGTGTAGGGGTTTTTATCTCTTGAAACTATCCTTTGTTGGGTGTAGATTTGAGTACTCTTCATAACCTCTAAGGAGAGAATATTCCTATATGCTCCATCTTTGCTCAAACAACCCTCCTTCTAACACCAATTATGTTGATGAGTGTTTTAGCACTACACAACACGAATAAAACACAAGTGTTCTATCTCTCTTGAAAGGTGGCCTTCTTTAGAAAACTTTAAAAAATGAACCTAATGTTTAGAATGTTAGGTCTTGACATTGCAAAAATAGCTTAGTGATGTATGTGATTTACGGGTAATCACAAAGGGAATTTATGGTTTAACAAGGCTGGAAGCTATAAGACTTAAATTAGGGTTTTATGAATTCTAAAGATAAATGCAAACCCTAACCAAAATTCCCAGATTTGAAATCAAGAAACAATATTATCATCCAATATAACAATTTAAGTGATGCTTATATCCTAAAACTAACACATATTCAAAGAAATGATAAAAGATCTAAGGGTTTCAGAGAGATTCTAACTTAAAACCTAAGTGCAATCATGCAAATAACTAGCATTTTAGGTGGATAAATCCCCAATAAAACCTATCTCTACTTTTCCAAGGCAATACCTACAACTTCATAGAAATGGTGCAATATTTAGAGGAATTTAAAAGATTTTCAAACCGTAAATAATTCAAACATACATCCAAAATTTGGCATAATATGAGTAAACATTCACAATTGAACTATTCCATTAAAATGGCTCAGACTAACCATGCACTGTAACTTACAATCAGTAAATTACAAATGGTATGAGCATTAAATTCATCAAACACCTTCAAAAATTTTCCATAAACATGAAAGAACTAAAACTAAATAACTTGAAATAACTTGGAAAGTAGGAACCATGCAATAATATGAAGCAAAAAAAGAATAGAAGACCAAAATCAATTCCTTCTACTTATATTAGCTTCAAAGTGTTTACAATAATTCTAGATTCAACTAAAAAATGAGGAAAACCCTCATATTTGTAGAGTTACCATGAAATTAGGATTTTAAAATCAATGGCTCATATTACATTAAGTTGGGTGCCTTAATTAGGTTAATACAAAATAGGTTAACATCATGTGATCCTAAGGCCCCTTTGAATTTAATATTAAAAATACTAAATCCCATTTTTACTGTATCTTATCCTAGTCCATCTTAGATTCCTAGAATTTATGCATCATGCTTACATATATAGTAGCATTCTCCAAATGATCTTCAGTAACATTACCATGCTCAACATGGATGAATTTTTTTTTCCACCATTTATTTAATAAATCTAGTTTTATAAAATCCCCACTGAGAGATTTACCTATCATAACCTCCAAAAAAAAATACAATATGTAGATATGTCTCTGAAATCCTTCTCCATCTTGGTTCACTCTTCCAAGGCTCCATTCATAATTTCCCTCTTGAACTTAAATGCTTCCAACCACTCCCTGGGTTTATCAATATTTTCAGTGGTGAGGACCTTTTACTCAATTAAAATTTGTTCAAGAATATCCACCAACATGCTCAATCTTATTGTGGATTTATCATCAATAGCCTTGCATTCAGTTGCAATATTTTTGTACCATGTCTAAGCAAGCCGAACATCTCTCATACAACTGCACAATTTCAATAGTCAGAGGAATTCCCTTATCGTATATCCTTTCCACCCAACTCTGAGCCACTTGTGCTGAGGATTTTATCTTTTCCAGCTCATTAATGTCATCCTTTGATAAAATACTATGCTATGTAGAAGATCTAGCTTCAGTCTGAAGAGGCTTTACCAAATGTTTAATGTATTTTTTTAATTCATCCATTTTCCTCTGTAGTTGCTCCTTGGCTTTGACTTCTTTCTCTAACCTTTGCACAATGGTTTCTATCCTTGGAGATCTTCAACCTCTTGCTTCTTAGTCGAAGGGCCCAAATTAATAGATTGAACATTATACTCCTTAGGAGTAATATCTTCTTTATTCTTTTTGATCATAGGTGTTGTAATGCGCAACACCTTGTTATTATACACATCCTTTATGATGTGGGAAATGAACTGTGATTTATTCTTCTCTTTGGGTTTATTGAGGCCAATCAAAAAATTGTCTCAATTAGGGACTGCCTCCCCAATCACTGGCTTAGACCTCAAACTTTCCCTTAACCAATTAGGAGTGATGGATACCTCTACATTGATGTCCAATTCTTGTTCCCCTGGCTCTTTTTCTTCCTGGACACTCTTTCCTTTATCTATTTCTATATCCTCAACAGACTCCTTTGTATCAACATCCTCCTACTGATGCAGTCGTTCATCACCTTGAGGTTGTTGTTGATCATCTTTTTCCAATTGCTTAGAATCTTCAACAATGATTGTTTTAGCCTCAACCTCTAATTTGGGGACCTTGGAAGAATATTCAAATGTTTTGTTTCCTTCTTCAACATCCCCCTTCCTCAAAGGGCCGATTGTCATCCGGTGGCTCCAAAATTGTATTCTCTAGATCTTCTTTTGCAACTTCTTCCTTTTCTATCTGTGCAGTTATTTCCTTCTTGGAAGATTCTCCTTGGGCTACCTATCCTAACTCGGAAACAACTTTCTCAATGTTATCCAGCTTGGGAAAAGGGATCCCACTCCTTGGATAAGTCTTTCTCTGATACAATGTCGATGTTCTTTCCTCAGAACTCTCAATATTGATAGCTTCTTCTCAGGTCCCTCCCTCAGTTGCATCAAGTGGGATATCTTCTTCATGCTTAGTTTGTTGCTTCTTTAGTAGAGTAGATTTTGTGGAAGCACCCTTATTCTTTCCCTAAACTAATCTTCTTCTTTTTGGGGTTCCCTCTAGAATGGGTTTGATTGGATTTCTTTTCTTTGGAATAGGCTTCCTTTAAGCCTCCTCTTTCTTTACCTTGGGCTTTTTCTTGACCTTTTCCCTCTTGATCACCAAAGGCCTCTCTTCCTTAGATTCTTCTTCTTCAACACCTTCCTTCCCACTTGCATTTGATTCATCCTTGAAAGAAGATTGTGACTCAAGGTCATCCATCAAATCATAAGTAAGCTTCACCTCATCCACTTCTAACTCCAAAATTTTGTGAGCAGCCCACTGCTTGGAGTATTTTATTACAAGAGAAGTGATTTCATCCAACTATGTTATCTCTTCCTCAACCTAATCAATTGAAGGGAGAGGCTTATTTGCAATGTCCATTTAGTCATGGTGTTAGATAACATCCTCTTCATATTCCACCTAGTCTGAGAATTCCATGATTCTATATAATATCATCATTTTGAAATTTTCTAAAAGGGCATGAACCCTTATACAAATGTAAACAAAGCATTTAATCCCAACTAAAAACATCCAAGCATGAATGAAAAAAGGATCTAGGACTATGAGAAAACTAAGAGCCCACTACCCAAACACTACCTGGAATCCTTAAACCTAACCTAGAAACCCTCACATCCAAATTAAAAAATTACATGCAATCCTTAAACTTGACCTAAAAAACCTCATACCCATAAACTAGATGTAAGGGTTTGACACAAGATTTAGAAGACCTTTCTTCCTTTTTTGTATTACTATCTAGAAATAAACTAAATCACACTCATTATTAGGACTAGGCATGAAAGAAAGAGAGTTTGCCTTTTCTACCATAATACGAGCCACAACAAAGATTGAATGAGCAAGAAAGATCCAATAATTTCTATCTAGATAGGGGGTAGACTAAAATAGCTCAATTAGATCATTCATGAATGATAAGTTAGAGGCACATTAGCCCAACCCAGTATGAACAGGCATAATAGGCATGATCTATGAATAGGGATCAAGTTCAACCGCCACAAGAGAATTTAGCTCAACCAAATGTGATTAAGCCATGAGAGAGTGAGTTTGGAGGAGTCTTAGAGATAATGACATGTTAAGGAAGAATGGTCCTCCATTAAGAAGTAACCACAAAATTTTTACACTTGGGCCAAAGATACACTAAGCTAAATATCCTATATCAAGGCATTGAGAAAAATAGAATGACAAGCCCTCATAATCCAATAGTTTAACCTAGGGTTGAACCTCCACCTAAAGAAAAATATCTACAAGCAGATGCATATATAATTCAAGATCCACCAAGATGTGAGAAAAGGTCATCTATGAGAAAAATGAGGTATCATATTCAAGTATTAGATAATGATGTAGTGCATTACCAATAGCTTCATAGCATGATTCTAACCAAAACTATATTGGGAGGCAAGATATTATACCTAGATGAGCATGATATTATAGGATTTAGTAGTCAAGCTGATTTATAGGAACATGAGTTTGAGCATGAAATAATGTTGACCCCACATCCAAAACTGTATATGGAGTGCTAAATCCTTTTTTTCAATAGAGTTGAAATCCACTATAAAAGCCCCATTGCATAGGGGTAAATATTCATTTTTCCTACAATGAGGGGTGACCAAGACTTTAAGAGAAATTATGGAGTTTAGGGAGTTTGAACCAAAAATGATGAAAGTGGCCAATCAAACCATTTTCTATAGAAAATTCTTCTCCCTCAACCACCTCTACCACAAAAGACAAGATAGGAGTAGTCCTAGCACATGGTAGAGCCTTGACCATACTTCAAGGAAGAGAACATCCCCCAACATCAATAGACATGGTAGGAGAGGTGAACACAACCGCCACATTTCCAAAGGTGCAATGATCCATTGCATCTATTTTCTTTCTCACTTCGTTGAGACCAACAGGCTTTAGATTAGACTAAGGAGCACTGTTAAACATAGGTATGCCATAACTAGTGTTGATACTATGCTCAATAGCCAAAGTAGAGCTAGAATAAACCCTACTCATTACCTCATGATCCTTACCGAAAATGATAGTAGCTAAGTTTTCCTTAGGGTTAAAATTGACCCCAATGCAAGCAACATCCTTCTATGTGGAAGAAACAAGAATGTATGCTTAGGAGAGAGTGGGACAATCCTCTTACAATTCTAGAGAAAGGGCATTGAAGTGCCATTGCTAGTAATAGTTGGGAAAAAATGACAACCAAAAATATTAGTTTAACAAGTGAAAATTACATACCTAGCACTTTTCTCCCTTCATTTTTAAATTCACTTTGATTATGTTAGCCTTTATGCAATAATTGCCATACAAGTAACATGTCTATGCATTAAGATTTCACATATTTCGTGAACCTAGTTTGACTTTTCCTTTATCTAAAAACTAATTCCAATCTTATTTTACTTATTTGCCTACCTAGTTTGAAATCATAACACAAAATTGAACTTGGTATGATTTTATGATGTACCATCCTTTCTAAAATTCAAAGAATTAAATTAGTTACACATCATTCCTTTCCAACTAACTACTATGTACAAACTCTCTTTCTTTCAAGATACACCAACTTTTTATTGACAAAAAGATTGGAAAATAATAATTCTAACTAAAATTTCAACCATATTATAATGTACCATCCTTGAACTTGGTGTGATTTTATGATGTACCATCCTTTCTAAAATTCAAAGAATTAAATTAGTTACACATCATTCCTTTCCAACTAACTACTATGTACAAACTCTCTTTCTTTCAAGATACACCAACTTTTTATTGACAAAAAGATTGGAAAATAATAATTCTAACTAAAATTTCAACCATATTATAATGGTATTGACTAACTATATAAAACACTTACTATTATGTCTACTTTTAAACATTTTAAAATAACATACTAATCACATAAGTGAGATTTCATTTGGTACACTCAAATTTATCTTCAAAATGTCACTTTATTCACAGAGACTATGGGACCATGATGATAGGTAAAAGAGGAGGAATGTTAGGAAGCAGCTATCCAGCCCCGTGCACTGGAGGTATAGATGGGGTCATACATCATGCATCCAGATGTCCAATCAGTAGTTAACTTAATGTTGAGCAGCAGTATCATGAATCCAGCTGCTCAATCAGCAGTTAACTTAATATATGACCCCATCCATGCCTCCGGTGTATCACGGAAGTGAATAACCGCTTCATATTAGTGTGATGAATATCGTATACACCACATTTACCCTAGCCCACCTATTTTCCATGGTGTGCACGGATTTAATTGTTCAGTCATTTAAGACAAGTTAGCTGTCAACTTGCAGCAACGTATCTTCTTCGCAAGTTAGATTTTAGGAGAAAGATGAAAAAGAAAAAAGTGGAGCAAACCAATCTTCATCTATTAAGAAAAATAGTTTAAGACATATCCAAGAAATTCTCTTAACCTTCGTTTTCATGGTGTCTGCATTTTCTAAGATATCCAAACTGGCGATGACTGTTTACTTAAACATTAAGTTATCTAGCAGTTATTATTTATATAATAATAAATAGTTAGGTTATTTTTATTGGCAATATTTTATTTTACTGTTCCAGAATTATTCTGGAATATTATCATGTACCTAATGTCTCAATCATTGATATTCGAGCACCTTAAAAGAATATTCCTACCTGTAAGCTTCATTGCCATGGGCTAAACCTGTAGAAAATTTCAGACAATTTCTAGACGGTTGAAATTCGCATAGTTGTGATTAATAAGAAAGAATAACAGTATATTATACCAAGGTCTCACGTAACGTAGAGCTGTGCACGCAAAGGACGACAGCGCTCAGGACTTACACTCAACAAATCCCCTTCACTCTCATTATCCCTGTATAAATATGTTGCTGCTGTTGTTAAGATCTACAATTTCTGTTAACATTATCTGTCTTTGCGTGAATTGACAGAGAATTTATTAGATGCTAAAAAGATTTGGAGTAATGGGTGAGGTTGTGGGCCTGCGCTACTGTGTATTGGTTGGTGTGGCGATAATAATGGCTGTAACTCCTGCTCCTGTGCAGGGTTGGGGGAAAGAAGGACATTATACCACGTGCAAGATTGCCGAAGTAAGTCTGTATTCAAAATGGAGCCTGTGAAATCTAGACCATAATTATTCTTTATTAGGTAGAAGAGGTATTCTTTAATGACATTCTAAATTTAGATCAATAATTTTACTTGACGGTGAATTGCTTTTGAATTGGAGCTATGAATCAGAATACAACCCTTCAACAATACCACTCCAACGAGGTTTGAACTTTGGTGGCAAGAACAACAATGCCACCATTAAATGAACACACCATACCAATACCATAAAATATAAAATAGCTATCTACTTTTAATGAATAAAAATATATAATTTATAAATTAATATAGATAATTGTAAATATATGTATTTAAAACATTTGATAGCTATTAAAATCAAGGTATTTATATTGAAAATATCATTTAGGATAGATAGGTATCTTGGAGTTATATCTTTGCGCATATTTGAGATAGATACATTTAAAATATTTATATGATTTTGTATAAACATAATTACCCTATTAACATAGTGCATTCATCTACTCTATCCTCTCCTCTAATAGATTCCAAAAAATGTCTATACACACTCGATAAAATTATATTATGAACAATTATTAGACGAAGGAAATAAAAATACATCCACAGATAGTTCGTGCAAATAGATGTATACAATATATGTTGTTAATATTCTACTAAAGTGAATTGGAAAGATAATCAACTTGTTAGTATTCACCCCAATAGAGATTATGAAAGTGAACCAGCCATAGATCATGCTAGAAAAGGATATGTGAGAAAATAACAATCTAAATTGGCATTATAATCTAATCTTAAGTCCTATTTTATATATGAATAGTTTATGTTTTTGTTTAACAAATATTAATTAGCACTTGTTAGACTTTGATCTATAAAAATTGAAAAATTAATCTTAAATATTGAGAAAATATATAAGATGTTATTAGTTTACATTTCCAATTCCAAGAAGGTTATAGAAAGCCATATGCAAGTAATAAATTCAAATATTAAACCTCTTGTTAGGAAACTTTTATCCATAAATACCACATGTGACAAGGTTTTAAGTTTATCTTAGTTCTTCAATATAATATTTATTCTTTGTAGTATTTATTATATTGAAAGGATTTCTATAGAGGTAACAAGACACAAACTATCATGTTGTGACCATGTACATAAAAGCTAAAATGTAATTGTCATATAATTTTTGAAACGAAAACTATAAAATCGATCTTCCTAACATATTCATAAAAAAAGAATTCAAACAAAATCCAACTCGTACAAATATCTTACACAATACCTACATATTATTTGTTATACGAATTTAATGATATTGCAAAATAGTCTAAATAAAACAAGTTACAATCCTATCAAACAATCCATACAAAACAAAAAAAATTGAGATTATAGTTTTAATATTTAGACATGAGTGTAATAGAACTAAGAATATAGTTTTGACATCCCAATGAAATATTGAATCAATTCTAGAACATATTTCAATTTGGTGTTTTATGGCTTAAGAGATCAATATTATTGAAGGGATTCATTATTGACATCCCAAGATATATGATTAAGTAGTTTTGTTTATATTTGAACGAACTAACTTGCATGTTGATATTTTGAACATGGGTGAAAAAATTGAAATCTTTCTATTATATAGAATAAAAAGAGCTACATTAGACCTCTTTACGAAAATAAGAGAGATTTCAAACTTATTATACCCAAAAACCTATTACTATTATAATAGAAGTATATGACAAATTTATTAAGCTTAACTTTTATATTTTCTTATATATAAATTTTTAGATTGTTTAAATTTTAAAAGCTCATAAATTTTAATCTTATAATCAAAATTAAAATTAATTAGTAACTAGATTAAACTTGGAATCACGATCTAACTACAAATTATAATTTTAATCCCTTAATTTTAAGTATGACCAAATTAAATTAATACTACACATTCACAAAATTTCCTTACCTTATGATGAGCTCCCCTCCCCCACAAAGATAAATAAATAAATAAAGTTTTTTTTTTTCAAATTATAAAATGAAAAATTAAATAGAAGAGCTTAAGTGGAAAATCATTAAGGATTTCATAAGGAAAACTTGTTCAAATAAGAAGATATATGTGTTCAAATGTAGAAATGTTGAATATTGAAAATGTAAACCTCATTATATCATTTTTGACAACATTGACATAACCTCCCAAATATTTTTACAATGAGTATCACTTTATTTTCTATCTATATTCAAGTGTTTTCATTTTATATTTGTGTTGATTTAGTTTTAAATAATTTGTATTTAAAAGTTTTAGCATTTGAATATATTATTTTGCAGCCGTTTTTGAATGAAAACACTTGGAAAGCAGTGAATGAACTACTTCCACATTATGCACAAAATGATCTTGCATCTCTTTGCTCATGGGCGGATCATATTCGATTTAGATATCATTGGGCTAACTCATTACACTTCATTGACACACCGGATGACATGTGTGGCTATGACTATTCTAGTAAGTAAATTAATTATTTATAGTTTTTTTCAATCATTTTTTAAAAAAAATATTAATTATTCTTGAAATAGTGTCTAGATTCAAAATTACAATTATTTCTAAATTAGGGTCTTGCATTATATAATTTACTTATAATTATATTTTATTATTGAAGTAAATAATCAAATATTAATTTGTGATGTATGTTGAATGTTAAATATCTGACAAACAATACAAAATTAATAGTTCTTAATTAAAGATCTAAACAAAATTAAATGAAATTGTTTGATAGATCTTTTTAAAGACATCTTAGGCATAACTTACATGTAATTTGACTGAAACTTGGAACATCAAAATGAATTTTTATAACATAAAATATGTAATTTTAGTGAAGTAGAAGGTCAATTTATTTTTAACATATATACAATATAGGAAATTGTTAAAATTTCACAATCTCGTTAGGGTAGATCCACAATAGTGTGTCCCTCAAGTGTGGGAGATTAGAAATGTGTGTGGTTAAAGTTATTTTTTTGAAAACCACCTTCATTCAAAGGTGTTTGCATAAATACATTTGAGCCAAGTTATTGTTTGAAGGATTTTAAAAAATTTAATATTAAAAAAAAGTCATGGAAAAGACCTTCATTTGAAGGTACCTTTGAATTCATTTGAATAAAGGTCCTTATATGGACCTCTCAACCTTCCTCAGGTTAGATTTTTATGTTTCAAATATTGGGTGGGCCAAAAAATGAAATTGACATGATAAGATAGTTTACAATATTGTATCCCTTAGAGTAATATTTTTTAAAAGTATAATTTTAATAAATTTAATTTTATTATTATATTTATTTTCTCTTTCTAGTGAATATATATTTTTCATTGAACATCAATGTATATGTTCCTCATATGTGAAAAAATAGAAAAATAGAGATTTATAAAAATATCAACACACTAGGTATTGATGTCTTTGTTTCAACCAAAAAATGTGAATTTCAATAAATACATAAAAAATATATGATATGGAATAAACCTATGTATAAAATATAATTAATTTCACTTAAAAAGATAATAAAAAATAAAATATGCAACAAAAAAATCTATACACTAGATATTTGTGTTACCAATATATGTTTAAGAATTTATAATTTATCTTTTTGTAAAAAAATTATGCGATATGGAATTCAAACCACACTTTTAAAAATATTTCTAATTATAGAAAATAAGTTATTAAGACTTACATAAAAAATTTCACAAATCATTAAAAAAAATAACATTTAGAATCTACACATGAAATCTCAAAAATCACTAGTTCACAATGTTTTCAAATTATTAATGATTTAGTTGCTATAGGTGGCAAAAGATAAAAAATTGGTTAGAAATACCAATTTCAATGTCTCAATTTGACTAAAAAGGTGGGACACACTATTGTAGGATCACCCATTAAAAAAATATAAGATTGTTTAGTTTAAAATAATATATATTTTAAAGCATTTAAAAGAGATTTAAGTATAATTTTGAATTAAACAATAAATAAAAAATATTCACTTCCATTATGTGAATAGAAGAAGAAATTTAAGATTGCATACTAACCAAGAGTTTTATTATATTTTTAATTCAAGCACACAATCTGAGGTAGGTTCAATATTTTACTTATGTGATAGAAATATTCTTTTCATGGAAAATGTTATCTCTATTGATGAAACCTTCATTATATATCATTTCATATAATTTAAATAGTAACTTATTCCTACTTAGGAGCTCATCCACCTTACTCACCAACTTACCTTAGTTGTTTGCAAGATCATTCAATTGTTCTTAAATCACATCCATTTATTTCTTTAGTTTTGTGTTCATTTGTTGAGATATTTGATTAGACATGAGGAAGATTTTCCATCTATAACAATATATTAGATAACAATCCACACATCACAATATCCAAAGGTTGTATATATTAAAAATATAGTTAAATAATTTAAATATTTCATATATATTAATAATAATGTATACATGATTTTTATATTCAACTAGTAGAGAGGTAGTGATGTAGGAGCATTCAAATCCACAAGAAAATATGCAACACCAAAAAAAATTTCTAGATTTTTTTTCATTTTTTTTCTTTCCTTCAATAGTATGTTTTATTGTCATTGGCTTCTATAAAATTTATTCTTAGGAAGAGCTAAAGGAAGGTTGCATGTTTAAATGTATTTGTTTTAAACTTGAAGCTATGCTAAAAAATATTTATAAGTTGCTACAAGTCTCTCACAAAAGGTAGAAAGGTAAAATTATGTTTCTACGAGGGATTATTATGGATTGAGCCACTATAGGAAGACTGGATGTGTTTTAAATGTTTATAGTTTGGTGTTAGATGACAACAAAATTTATAGGGGGGTTGATATATATATTAATTTGAGTGATATATTGGTGTTGATCAAGGACAATTCATTATTATTTCTTTATGCAATTTAAATAATTGCATATTGAATGTTATATTTTAAGCCTTTTCAATCTTCCAGTTGTCAACTTCTATACTAAGGGGATGTTGAATTTTCTATAACTAATAGATATTGAATAAGTAGTCTTTCAAAATTTCAATATCATTTATTATTTAACAATGACTCAATAAATATCCTAAAATACATGCCATATTTTTTGAATTCAATTTTCTTATCATGCACATTGACAAGATAATGACTAGTTTCTAAGAGGATTGATCTTAGAGTACACAGTTTTAGAATTTTAGTGAGCTATAATAGGTCACACCATATAGTCTATTCTATGGACCAGGTGTGCAACATGGTCTAGCCCTAGATGGAAGAACATTATGAATAAATATTACTAGAGATTAAGGTGATTTATGGTGGTGACTGGATAATAGATTATACATATGACTTTATATCAAGATTAAACTACATAGTTTTTGAGTTAAAATAATTGATCCATATTTCATGATTAGTGGAACACATGAACCCAAAGCTCATTTTCAATGATTTTGACTAAAAATACTACATAGCTAGATTCTTATACAAATATATCATAACTTGACATGGTACAAACAATACTTCCTACTTGTTAAAAGATCCTAGTATAAGTGTCAATTTGTGGAACAAATAGATTGAATTGAAGAACATGACTATACATTTATGATATGTTTTTAACTTAGAACAAAATATATATAAAATTATAATACATGTAATTTTATCCTTGTAATATCTCTTTCTTTCAATTTTATTAATATAAATTTTATTTTATATAATATAAATATAATATATATTGATCGGTAATAGGATTTTTTTATTACATAGAAATAAAAATACTTCACTAACTTCATTTTTTGCATCACCAACCAAAAAAGCTCACCATCTACCACTATCAAATAGTAAAGCATCTAAACATGCAACATGACTGAAAAAGAAACCCTATCCAACTTGTACCAGATTTACTACTTCTGTAACTGTCATGGATTCTACCCCAAAAAAAATACGAATAGTCTTCACCCATCAACTAAAAACATACTAATATTTTTAACAAGGATTAACCCCCAAAAAGCCAAAAAAGATTACTGTTCAAATGCAAGTTCTGTAAAAAGCTAATAGGAACTACAAATTTAACTCCTATTACCCACTTCAAAACCAAATTACTTTTTTTCCTTCGTCTTCCACTTCCTCGCCTTCTTTCCTTTTGCTCCCCTATGGCCTGCACCTACTTTCTCTTGCGCTTTGATGCATTTTGTCTCCTCTTTCACTTGTGCTTTTGCCTCTGCAATGATGGCTTCCACTTTCATTAGCCCTATGAAGAGATTCAGTGCTTGCCACCCTAGCCTAGCTTCTTCCCTACAATGTCATTTGATTCTATCCTCCGACCATAGCACAAAAGGTACACACCCTTCTACTCCTTCCAATTCCACATTTTGAAAACCTTCCTAAATGTCCAGGCCTTGTCCTGGAACATACCATTCAAGAATTGAGTCTAAACCTTACAAGAAATCCCTTTCCACAATTGTCTCCATCACTTCTTAGACTGTGTTTGTTGATTCTCCTAAGTCTAGGCCCCATGCTACAATCAATGAGTACACATCCATGTTGGTCCTGTATCTGTGCCTCAGGTTACCAAAGGATTTCCCTATAATGATTCTCACACTTTGCACCAGCCTCCTGTCTGTGAATAGAAACACCCCCATTAACTTTTGGTTAGAGGTTGCACCATAAAATGGATGTAATTGTCTCTTCAAATGGAGTGTAAAGTTGGCCTCCATTTGCAATTTAATGCAGCTACACTGACTCCACCACCACTCTCTCTATTTTCCTTCTTCACCATGTTAAACACTATGATTATCTCTGTTAATCAAGGGCCGAGTTGTGGTAATGCTCTTAACTCCACACATACCTCCTTAATTGCTCCTCATACTAAGGGTGCCATTGCTCCCAACCTCATTGTTCCTCCAATCTTGTTCACTTACACCAACCTACCTGCAATCATCCCTTCATAAATGCATCGTCCTTACCACCTTTTTAACTTAATCCATAAACATCACATTTCTCAAATCTTCAATTTGTAGTTCACCAATTTCTCTAAACAAAATGGCCCAATTCGATAAAATGTCAGCCCCTAAATTGCCTTCTCTCCTTATGTGGCTAACAACAAAATCTTTGCAAGTGTTTAATTCTTCCCCAATTTTTGCAATTGTATTTTATATGTGCCATGCTCCTATTTCTCTTTTCATTATTTCTTGTACAATAATGAGTGAATCACCTTCCAAGTGTAGTCTTGATGCTCCCAATTTCTTTCCCAATTTAGCTCCTAACAATGCTACTAATGCTTCAACTATGTTATTCGTGCCCTCCAACAACTTCTTAGCTCCTAGAGCTACTACATTCCCCTCCCAATCTTGGATGATGAATCCTACTCGTGAGGGTCCAAGATTCCCTTTTGAAGCTCCATTGAAATTAACTTCCACCAACCTTCCCTTGGCTTTTCCCATCTGATCACCAATGCCAACTTATCAGATGGTTTAGCCCAACTAGGCCCCTTAATGGGCCGATAAATATATAATAATATATTAACATGATGAAATTGATCATTATAAAAAAATCAAGAAGATTGATTAATAAAAAATATCATAATGACTAGGAATGGTATTCGGTATGAGAGTAAATAATTTATTAAGTGTTAATTTTAAAAATAATTCCAAACTAATATTAATATCAAAGTAAAGAATTTATTGAGTATTAATCTTCAAAACAATTTCAAATAATTTAGAATTTCAAATTGTAATCATTGTTCATGTTTTTTCCAAAATTAGCCCCTTAGTTTTTAGTAACACTTATTTTTGTGGGGTCTACTAATTTTTTATTTTTAAGTGTATTTTAATTATGTAAATTAAAAATTATTTTTAGTATATTATAATATAATATTTAGTCAAAATTCTCAATTATTTATCAATTAAATAACTTTTACTAATTTTCAAAATATTGTTTATATTTTTTATTAATTATTACCACTTGCACATTTTAACCACCATCCTTATCTCAAAAAAATAGTTAGTATTTATTGTAACATTAACAAATGTCATTATTTATAATTTAGAAACAAATTAGAACTAATATGAGAATAATTATAATGGAGCTATTAATTGAGATATATATTAGATTAGTTATTTCTTAATATTTGTTTTGATTGTTGCAAATAGGGGATTGCCATAATGAACAAGGAGTAGAGGGGATGTGTCTTGAAGGAGCCATAAAAAATTATACTTCCCAACTTGTAGCTTATGGTCGTAAATCTCATGGAAAACATTGTAAGCTTCTCTTTTTTGTTTTCTTAACTTTTTTTAGGTTTCTTCTAAATTATATTTTTCAAGAAAGATGCACATTTCTATTGAAGGCTAATGTATAGTCTTGAAATTTACAGATAATTTAACCGAAGCTTTATTATTTTTGTCTCATTTCATGGGAGATATTCATCAGGTCATTTCTTACTTAATAAATAGTCTCTAGCAAGAAGCATCATATATCATATATATTTTATTGGATGTAAACCCATTAACGAAAATTACATATGAGGGAGACAGATTATTTTTATTTTTTCATACATATTTCAAATGCTCATTTCTTGTATTTAAAAAATTATTCATAAGTGGTTGGATACAATTTTTTTTTTGTTGCAGCCTTTACATGTAGGATTCACTTCAGATAGAGGTGGAAATTCAATAAAGCTACATTGGTATCATAGAAAGAGCAATTTACATCATGTGAGTAATTCCTATTGATTTTTCTTACAATTTCATAATTCTAGCATGCTTCTTCCATTCACATTATAATACAATAATTACAATGCGATTTTGTTTTTCATTAAGAAAATATAAAATAAAATGTACTATTAAACAAATTTGTCTTTTTTCTTTTGTTTATCTTTCTAAATTTAAATGTGAACATTTTTTTTTAATATTTTCACATATATTTTTATCTTTAAATATCATTACTACATGATATATTTTATTATTGAATTTTAATGTGTTCTTTTCACACAATTTTTTTACATTCATTACTTTTTTTATTCAAATAGTGACTTCCATAATTAATATGCATGCCTATTATGTACAACCTAGTTACAAATTACACTCAAATAATAAAGGTCCTATGTTTATATTCTAGTCTTCCATGGTTTTCTTCTCTTTAAATGTAAAAAATTTAGCTTATACCCAAAAATGACTAAATTGTCATTCTAGATAGTGTTCTAGGTCGGGATTGTGTTTTTTTAAGTATTGTGGTCCTTCCTTTCATTCTATGTTAGTTTTTCTTCACGTAGAAATTTATGTGTTAATATAATTCTTACAAGTATATCATTTAAAAAAATATATAGTTAAGATTTAAATGACAAGAAATTTGTATTGAGTGGATATTTAATTGTTGTTATTGTGTTTTTTTTTTAAAGTGGTGTTATATTAGAATCATAATTTTGAAAGTGAAATATAGATGATAAATTAAATATATTTTTGATAAATGTTCTATTTTATTTAATAATATATTTGTAATTAACATTCACATCTAAAAGAGCTCGCAAGATCAAAGGATTATCAACAAGCATAAGATGAAACCAAAAACAATGATAATATATCCAGCTCAGCTTGATACTTTTGAGATGATTAGAAACTACAATGAGCCTTGCTTATATAGGCAAGGAGAAGGAAACGAAGATCCACCAAAAGTGGATAGGATAGGAGGTCAAACACAAAGATAGGGTGAGACTCCTATCCACACAAGAAGATAGTGTTTACCATAAACTTCCTTAGCACGATTGAGTTAGTATTAACTCATAGAGTTATACACCAACACCCCGCTCTTAAGCATAGCTTAGGTGAGTTTATTAAAACATGAGTCCCGACTGTTTACCATTTTAGGTACTCATTTACAAAGAAAACTCTCAAATAAAGTGGAGAAAGATAGAAAACCCAATGGGAAAAAACTATCCTCCAAAAAGAGAGCAATAACAATCATTTTAAAAACAAGAGAAGTAATCTTGCAATCACTTAGAGAGCATGTCCTTTTGACTTCTCTTTTTCCTTTTTAGTGTTTGTAGATGACCAAGATCCAGAATTTGCAATCTTACTTTCCTCAATGATTTGAGTAAGATCGTTTATTTGTTTCCTCATACAGTCAAGAGCATTATGCCCTAATTTCTTACAAAAGGAACATTTGACATATTTCTTAGTATTTTCCTCCTATGATTTTCTCCCTTGTATTTCCTTATCTTTTCTTTCTTATCTTTTGTTTGTCAATCCTTCAGATTTTACACTTTTTGCTACTAAGGCATGTGGCTTGTGGGATACTATGGCCCCCAATTGGATAAGTTTATCTTGTTCTCTGATCAAATCAGCAGTAAAGTCATCTATATTTTGCATAGACCAATTTGAACCCAAATCCCTCTTTGTAGAGTAGAACGTTGACAGAAAAATTGAATAAGAAGATCCCAACTTGGAAAGAGTTGATAAGATGAGTTGGTCATCTTTCTTCTCAATTCCACATTCCTTAAGCTATTGGTGAAGTGACTTAAATTTGGTGAAATATTCTTGTAATGTTGGGTAATCACTTGGACTTAAGTTGATTAGTTCATTTTCTAGCTCATGGCCTTTAATAACATCAACTTTCCCAAATAACTTTTCAAGAGCTAACCATACTTCATGTGGGGTTTTCAATGCTTCCACATGAAATAGTAGTTCTTGTGAAAGACATAAACACAAGAATCCAAAGGCTTGGTCACACTTATTGAACCACTTTTCCTTGTCCTTGACAGCATTTGGTTCCTTTTCAGTACCCATTGTAACTCTATACAAACCTTTGTTTTTGAGTGTAAGTTGTACTTGCAACTTCCACTCATGGTAGTTGAAAGGTGTAAGAGGATTAATCACTTGATTGGGCTCCATGCTTGATTAGGTTTACAACTTTTTCGGAACTTGAGAAAAGAAATTCGGAGTATTTTAATCACAACTATCTCTAATATACCCCCCTTTTTAAATATTTTTGATTTTCCTCCTTTTTGACATTTTATGTTAGTGTATGTATTGCTTACAAAAGAAGGTGAATATGACACTTTATATTTAGTGCAAAATCACCAAATTTTTTAAAAAGTTTGCAATTTAACACTAACTAAGTTTGCATTTACAAAGGATAGGAAAACAAATATTTTTAAAATAGTTTAGAGAGAGGGTTATAGAAGAAAATTAAACCCTCATGGGCTGAAAAAATCAGAGGCTAAATACCCCATATGACCACAGCAAAAGCATAAAATCCCACCTCCCCAACATAGAATCGTGCCTCTTATTGACTGAATTCGCAACAGAAAAATCTAATTTGCAAAAGAGATATCAGAAATCTCGGATTAGAGATTCACAACATACAAATTGTACCTCCAATTGTCGGCTACTATGGGCTTTATGTGGCCTACAAAACTTGTGGCTGAGCAGGGGTTTTCAAACACCACCTGCAATAGCAATTTCTGTCCTTCCAAAGGAAAAACACGCTCACAGAGGGACTCCAGATGGATGAAATCATTGCAAGAGAGGAGAATCGCATGCTAAAGACAGGAATCACTCCTCACAACTCTTGCGCCATTCTTCAGCACCTCCCCTTAATGCGTCAGCCACTCTTCAACAGCAAAAATTGGGCCTCCTGAACATAGATTAGTGCACAGCTTTGTGAAGTGTTTTGGAGGCAGCAATCTGTGTGGCTCTTTGAAGGCTGAATCTCTACCTTGGAGGGATGATTCAGAACAAAGAGGTCGCTGTATTTACCAAGCAGTCGCTCCTCTCCAGCTCATCTTAGGTCAACGCTTCATGAAGAAGGCCAATTAAAAGGGCAGCAAATGATGGAAGGCCGAGAGTTTTGGATCTGATGCAGGCCTTATACCACCGATGAAGTAGTGACCAGTGGAGTAAAAGCTGAGATCACTACAAATCGCGGCCTTTAATAAAGCCACCAATGACAGAGAACGATGCGCCTAGCATGAACTGCGCCTGGCAGAGGTATGGCGTTTGACTGTGAGCTGGGCGGCAGATGTAATAAAAACAAAATAAAAACAATTGTTCATCTACACAGCTTGCTGGAATCCTCATCTGCTCTGATACCATGAAAGAGCCCGCAAGATCAAAGGATTATCAACAAGCATAAGATGAAACCAAAACAATGATAATGTATTCAACTCAGCTTGATATTTTTGAGATGACTAGAAACTACAATGAGCCTAAGGAGAAGCAAACCAAAATCCACCAAAAGTGGATAGGATAGGAGGTCAAACACAAAGATAGGGTGAGACTCCTATCCATCCAAGAAGATAGCATTTACCATAAACCACCTTAGCATGATTGAATTAGTGTTAATTCATAGAGTTATACACCAACATCTTATACAAGTCTAATTATAAATATTATATTAAAAATTTTATTGACGACTCTCTAAAGATTTTATTTGATATCTTAGTGGAAGAAATATTTTCATGAAAAAATATCTCATGTTCATGCTAGATTCTTGTATTCTAAGGCTTTCATTTAAATTGATTCTTGTATTCTAAGGCTTTCATTTAAATTTATCTTATTCATTCAATATATTGCACAAAATGCTTATATTTTCCTATATTTTCCATCTAAATATCATGATAAATCAATATTACTTTTGAAAAACAATAAAAAAATAATGAAAATTTTCATCACATAATTTCAAACTTCATCTAATATTCAAAAACATATTCTCTTTCTTAATCTCATGTCTAAGAAATTGGAGCTCAAAGTGTTCAGATTATTTTGAGTAGATGCTTGGATTTCGTTCTATTTAAAGAGTAAATTAGTTCTATTTAAAAATAATAGTTTGAGTTATAATGAGATTTTAATGTATGATTTATAAACCATTCAAAAATTTAAATAGATTTTTTTTTTAGTGAAAGTGGAATGCATTACTTGTCCATTAATTTGGGTTTGTATTCTTTAACCAAAATTTGAACCTTAAGTATTATTCTAATCTATTTTAATAATTTTTTGTTTTATTGAAAATAGGTTTGGGATAGTGGGATCGTTGAGACAGCCATGAAACATTTTTATGGCAATGATCTTGAAGTTATGATAGAAGATATTCAAAGAAATATTACTGTATGCTTCCTCTCTTTTTTATATATATTTAAAATTAATCATTCTCTTCTTCATCAAAAGAATCAATTAGACTTCTCATCTCATATATAAAATAGTTATCTTTATGCTTGTAGGTTATTATCTCTTAAATAATTTTTCTTGTTTTAAAATTTTATATTGTCTTCAAAATAGAAAATTTGGTCAAATGATGTAACTACTTGGGAAGAATGCGACAGTGATGACCTTACTTGCGCTAAATTGTAAGTATTAAAATATACTATGTTCACCATCAATCACAATTATAACATCAATAATACCATGTAATTTTCTATTTATTAACCTTTTAGCCAAAATATGGGATCTCCAACTTTCAATGAAACATTTCTATTCATAGTTCATGAAACACTTTGAAATGTTATAAATATAAAATATGTAGGTGATCTTTGTATTCCTAGAAAAAGAATAAATTTTGTAAGTTATTTATATATAATATTAATTGCTATATACTTTGCATGAGATCACTTTAGATATTTAAGTATTAGTACTTTGTATATAAGTTCTAGTATAACATCTTAATTGATTACTAATAAACAAGAATTTGGATTGATAACTATAGGTATGCAGATGAGAGTATCATTCTTGCTTGCAAGTGGGCTTACCAAGATGTTGAGGAAGATGATATTTTGGAAGGTAGATTGATCGATATCAAATTTTAAAACTTATTCATATCTTCTTCATTTTCAAATTTTATAGGTCATAACTATTTATACTTTCCTTTGTAGATGACTATTTTCTCTCACGTCTACCCATTATTGAGAATCAACTTGCAAAGGGAGGCATAAGGTTGGCTTCAACACTCAATCGTATCTTTGATTTAGAACAAGACTACGCTCTACATTCAGAGTTATAAAATAGCATGGGATTTATAACATGTGTACTATTCATACTCATGCACTACAAGTAGAACATAAATAGAAATACATGTATATTATTGAACTATATATGATATTTTTAAAGCTTCCCTAACATACATTATTCTAATTGTGTGCTTGTGGGATCATCACATACAAGTTTAGATACCTAAAATAATACCATCATAATATGTGTTACACTAATCAGTGTATAATTGTTTAATATTAACTATCTACATGTATGTAATTTTTTTCATAAAAATAAACGATCCATTGAAAATAATTCTTATTATATTTCTAATATTTTTTAAATTTTTTATTAATATAAATTAATTATTCTTTCCTTTTTTTATCTTCTATATAACTACTTTATAATCTTAATTAATTAATTTTTTTATTGTTCTTTATATAATATATATAAAGTCTTGTTAAAGTCTTTTTATTTGTAAAAATTACGTCAAATAATTGATTTTACTAATAAAATCAATTTTAAACCTCACATTACCTTTATAGTAATTTGATTTGCTATTATAAATTTAAAAATACACATCAATTTTATTCTCTAATTTTATAAAAATTTCTTGTTTCCTCTTTGTAAGATTTTGAAACACTCTTATAGATTTTTAATATAAAAAAATAAGATTATTTTATTAATCAAAGTGAGATTGTATAAATATAACTAAATAATCTATAAGATCCTACCCATATAGTTAAATTTTTTATAGTGATGATCCATTAAAAATGAATTTTATCCATTTTTTTAATAAAAAGGTTTCTTTACTAATATAAATTTGTTGTTCTTCCCTTGTATCTATCTACTTTATGAATGCATTATTCTCTTGATTAATTTTTGTTATCCCTTAATTTTCTTATATATATTCTATGTGAAATTCTTTTAATCCCACACAACATGGATTTGAATATTTTAATGTGGCACATGGTAAGGAAAAATGGATAGTTAATAATATGATGATTTCAATATTTATTAGTAAAATAAAAATATGGTTTTCTTAAGGATAATTTAATTATATGCATATAAATAAGTGTGAATAAAGTTAGATTAATTAATGATAGATTTTCATGCTTATAATTTCACTATCTAAACACAATAAAGATTCAAAGTTTTTTATTTACATCACAAAAAGAGATATAATAAAGGAAACACCTTTGCACTTTTGATGACATCATATTTATGATGAAATCTTATGTGCCTTGCATACAAAGCAAGAAAAAGGTGTATGCAAAAGGTCTAGGAAAAAAATTCTATCTCCATCTCTAATTGAAAGGAAATTAAATTGGTTGAAAATTTTCTACAATAAATAGGTTTAGATCCAAGGTTATATTACTTAAATTAAACTTAAGAAAGTAAGTGTAATATATTATTAACATAATTTCTTAATCATAGTTGACTAAAAAAAAACATGAATCATACATCTATAAGATTATAAAAATTGGAAATATAAAAGGAAAACAACTCTATGAATATCATTCCTATTTTAAAGTAGTTCAAAAAACTAACAAAAAATAAATCATAAGGAAGTATATTATATTCCTAATTCTATTATTAGTCAACAATTAAATTTTGATTTGATCATAACCAAATTACTTTATAAATTTAATCCTATGCTAAGATTATTTTAATACTCTAAAAACTAAATTTAAACAACACTGAATAATGCTATCTAAACGTATCTAAAAACTATTGAGTTTACTATAAATTAGAATTAGAACCAGAATAATTAAATAACACTTAATTAAATATTTGATCTCCTCTAAATTTGTTTGATTATAGTGGTTATAACATTGAGTTCAAAAATTCAAAGTTTGTTGTCAACCTATAGTTGTGTTGTAGTGCCCCAGTGCTAGTTTGGTTGGTCAATTTTGTCTGTATGGCATTTGTTTTATTCGATTTAAGTCATTTTATTAATGCTTGGGGATTATTTGTTGCATTAATATAAATTTATTTATTATAAGCCATGGTATAAGATGAATTAGAACCTAATGAAATAATATAATATAATAAATTAAATATGACACAAACATTATAATAAAATAAAATAAATAGATAATAATATAATAAATAAATCTAAATGTAATGCATTAACTATAGGTTATGGCTTGTGACGATTAAATTGTAACCATTGTTTGAAGATTCTCAGAAACTGAAAAGAAATTGGGGGAGCATGAAAACAAATTCAAAACAAAAGACTTCAAAAATGGGAAAAAAAAGATAGCAAAAAGCAGTTACCTCATAAACTTAGAGATATTGCAACTGTAAAACCCCATCCTGCAACCTAGAGGACGATGCAACACTACGAAAGCACAACTATTTTTTTTAAAAAAAGAGTAACAATGACAAGTGAAGTAAACTACTCTAACACATACATCTCTAGGCCACACAACGTGTCTACATATGAAATTCCAAACTTAAAAATTATTCTAAAACATAGTACATGGAATTAACTCATGATAACAACATACACCAAAGTAGTAATCCATTGCAAATTAAGTCTAACACATAGAAATGTAATGAGCATATTTCCACAGATACAACACCATATAAACCAAATATAACCCATTTAATCCAATGATAAATAAATCATACTTAATGTTACAATTACATTACAAGGGTTCTCCTTGATACAAATAAGGATTAGAATTGCATAGTGTCCACAGTTACAATGAGAAAGAGAAGTACAAATCCATAGAACCACACGAGCTCCTCGAACAAGAAGATCCTTCCATCATGAATAGGATGAGAAATCAATAGTGTAAGGAGTACGCCACCCAGCCATATGGTACCTGAAGGCCCAACTCCCGTGCTAGGCGATAGTAATAGGTAACCAAGACAATTGACTACCTCTAACACAGGCAATGTACAAAACCACACTATACCAGTAAATACAAAAATAGGATTACATTGCTTCCAGAATCATAGAATCAAGAACAACCACTATACAAAACAAACCATTGTTGTTATAGGAGGAGTGTCATCACAAAGGTTGCATTGGTTATCTTAAGGAGATCTTCCTAGGTCCCAACCCCCATCTTGGGTTATCCTAGTAACCTCTTACAAACTCTAGCCCCACATGCACACCAGTGCAGAATCGATTATCTTTTGAGAAGACAAGATAACGATCTTGCCATTCCATGCCTTCCCAACTCATCTCAAGTCTAACATAAGCCCTTGATCCAATGAGCGAGGCTAATTATCAAGTTAAATATGTTAACTACCCATTCCCCTAAAGTAGTTTATTTAATTCCACTGATTACAGTGACTTCCAAACGAGTTATCCTAGGACCACTTTGTGTCTTGGTCCTTGTTGAAAGCCACTCCCCTATCGACATATTTCCTAGAGATCCTGATTTTTGCTAAAATCACATATTTTTAGAAAATATAATGATTTAAGCCTTGAAATGTTCTATTTAAAGGATTCCAATTGAAGAGGGTTTGATCAAACCACCTTAGACCATGCCCCCTTGGATAGAACCCCACTAGTTTTATACCATACCTATAATGAAGTCACCTTTACACCTATCAAAATGCTAATAAAAAACCACTTTTGATTTACATTTTTGGGGATCAAATGAATTCATTTAAAATTTATTTTTTTGAAATTATGTAGTCCTTATTATTAGCTTCCAAAAAAGTATAATTTTAATAAAATTTGATTTGATTATTATATTTATTTTTTATTTCTTGTGAATGTAGGTTTTTCACTGAAAATCAAGCTCTCTATTCTCCACACGTGGAAAAATAGCATATTATCAATTTTTTTTTGAAAAATATTAGTGCACCATATATTGAAGCCTTTGATCTAACAAAGAAAGAAAAAATGAATTTTGATACATACAAAAAAAGTTACGCATTATACGGTCGTGCTATGTCTGAATTGTAATTAGTTTGACTTCAAAACTTGATTAAAGAAAAAATATTCAATAAAAAAATACCTAACCAAGTGGAAGCACTAGATATTAGAGTTACAAATCTAAATTTGAAATAATTAGAATTTTATCCTTCATGAAAAAAATTTATGTGTTATATGGTGAGTGTCACTTTTTAAAAATGTTGTTTTTTGAAAAAAACTAGGTTTCGAGGGAGATGGAAAAATAAGTGCAATCTAATTCTAAATTTTTTGAAAAAAATATATTTAGAATCTATAGAAAAAATTTCACAAAACTCTAGTGTGCATCATCTTCAAATTCCTCATGGTTTAGCCGTTATAGGTGCCCGAAAGTGAAATTTTAGTTACAAAAATTTATTTCATTGTCTAGTTTGGCCAAAAATTGTAAACCATTATTGTGGGATCAACATCCCTATAGATGTCCAATACTAAATCCATCTACATGCACTACCTAAGGAAATCTCAAGGCGACTAACAAAAATAACAACCCTGTCATAATTATAATTTGGAACACTTATATTTTCTCTACAACAAATATTCCCCACCATGCCCAATTACATAACATTAGAAATTAAAATAAACAATCTCAGGTAATTAAAAGCACTAGTATTCGGATTTCTTAAATCAAAACAATCAATATCGCATATCTAAAATACACCATTTAAACATAATTCCTAATTATAGGTCAACAATGAATTTAAACTAAATGATTACTTTCTGTTCACAACTACTCAGAAGATTAACTCAAATTCATCAATAAAATAATCAATTACTTCAATTTAATTAATCGTGCTTTTCAAATAATCATTGTATTACTCACACATTAAATAAATATATTTAATATGTATATATAATTAAGTATAATTATATATATCTACATATTAATATATTATTTAATTATAAAATTAATTTTACTTTTTCCAAATTCCATTTTAAAATAATTACAATACAATTCTCATATATATATATACAATATACACATAAGATATAAAATACATATTATAATTAATATGTATATTATATATTATATGTATAACATATCTACATACATAAATATATAAGATATATTAAAATAAACATAAGAACCATTCGTACCAAAATCACAATGTACAGACTACACCAAGCTCAAACTGCCACACATAGCCTTGCATGGAGGTGACGGCGCTGCATATGACAATGCCTTGCCAACACATGTGTGGAGGGCACTGCCACAACAAGCCTATCCCCACCACTAAAGGGAGGTGGCGATGGGGTTAAATCTCCCAACGCCTTCTACAAATGACTTAAATTTATAAAATTTTCTCACTATTTAAATTCATCGTATGGCGATTCTTTATAATTTCATTTCAAATAAAATTCCTATAGGAAATTTTATAGTATTATAAAATAAATAAAAATATTAATATAATATATATATATATATAGAAGTTTTCTACAGGAAATAATAGAGATTTTCATTTTCTAAACAAATAAAAGAAATAGGGAAACAAAACAAAATGATGATTTCCTACAAAGATCTATATTTCTCTTTGGTATCAATCTATTTCAAATGAGCAATTTAGACAGAGGATCTAAATAATTTTTCTATAGAGGTTCTACTTTCACGACAATCTTAAAAAAACCCCAAAAGCTTCTATAGTAATGAAAATTTCTTTCTAAACATTTCCAATTTGCATTACAATAATATAAACAACTCTTTCAATTCAAAATTCACAAAAACAATAAAGGAACTTGTTCTAGAAGAACTGTTGTGTCGAGAATTGTTTCTGAGCTTCTCTATAACTTCAAATTGCCAATGTTGCCAAAGCTTCCTCCAGTAAAATTTCCACTTTCCATAACACACAATAAACCACAACCAAGAGTTCTACAAAAAGATTCTAAAATAAAACTCAGACAGATCCACAATTTCCTCACAATTTTTCCTATAAAACCCAAACCTTCCCGTGAAAACAACTTCCTTTCCTTTTCTCAAATTTTTATCCAAGAATAAAACTATAACAATTAGATAACCAACTTCTAACTTATAGTTAACAACACAAAATATCTTTTCCCTCAACCACCACAGATATTTTCCAACCACATGCATTTAAAATTAATAATTTATATATTTAAAAAAATTTAAATAATCTTATTTATTTAATTCCCATTAGTTAAATAATTAAAATTACTTAATAACATAACCAAATTAAATTAATTAATTAATTAATTCTAAAATTTTCACATCAATAATACCATAAATTAAATATTTAATCAAACACACATTTTATCTACAAAATTAAACTTGCACAATAATAAAATACCCAAAACAACAAGGGTAAGGAATACAACCAAGAATCAAACTGACGACACACTATACTATGATAAAGGTATGACCGAGTAGCCCATTACTATCTCCCAATCATTACTGTTGAGTAGTGGACATGCTCAGACTAGTGAAACCAGGTGAAGTTGTTGTCTTGTACCTGAAAACCTACAACACAAGTAAAAGTTGTATATGTATATAGATAGTAATTCATACACACCATGAAGAGAGAATCACGGAAATAACAGGGCACTCGCAAGTGAGTGATGCAATACCATTCTCTTCACCAATACAATGTCACATCAACTGATGAGATAATAGATCAATTAAACTACAATAAGCATATATAGAAATGTCATCACAACTATGCATCTATGCAATCATAAAGCATAATAAACATAATCACCATGCATATAATGTATCATCACATCCATATAGTCTATCATCGCTCCACTCTCAATGATAGAACAACCATAACATAAAATAAGGTCTAACAAAATATTTGAGCTATCAAGAAAAACATAACAAAATGGAGGGGTTTCACATCCTCCCCCCTAGGATCAGGCTTACTCCTGGAACCCTACAAACAAGTAAGGGTAGAGCTCCCTCATCCTCTTCCCATGTAGTAGAAGTGTCATCTCTAGGATCCCACTGGATCCTCACTTGCTCAATATCTCAATCCCTGAGGGTGAGTCTCTTGTGCTGGGTAACGACCATGGGCTTCAAAGTTAGCTACCCGTCCTCTACCTATAAAGTAGTCCAATCAAGGATATGGGAAATGTTCAGATGGTAAGGTCTAAGTACTAAAACATGGAACAAATCATGGATGTGTGAGAGACTGGGTGGTAAAGCAAGGTGGTAAGCAACTGGCCCAATCTTCTCTAGTATATCAAAAGGCCTGAAAAAATGAGGTGTGAGCTTAGAACCCTTTCCATAATTTATCAGACTCTTCCTTGGTCACACTCGCAAGAAAACTCAGTCACCCACAACAAACTGACATCCACATGGTGTGCATCCGTGTACTTCTTCTGTCTATCTTGTGCAGCTACTAAATGCTCTCTGATTCGAACCACTTGCTGCTCCATATCTTGAAGCATATTGGGACCCATTAAAATCCTATCCTCCAACCTATCCCAACTCAATGGAGTTTGACACAGCCGTCCATACAAGGCTTGAAAAGGTACCATGCCAATAGAACTCTGAAACCTATTGTTATAAGAAAACTCTACAAGATAGAGATAATCCTCCCATCATGTCTGCTGGTCCATGACATACATGTGAAGCATATCTTCAAGGATCTAATTGACCCTCTCAGTCTATCCATCCATCTCTGAGTGATACACTAAATTGAAGTTCAACTGTGTCCCCATAGTATGCTGTAATAATGTCTAAAGAGCCGAAGTAAACACAGGGTCCCTATCAAAAATAATCTAATGCGGAATGCCATGCAACCAATGTCCTCCATGAACACTCTAGCAACTGACGAAGTGTTATAGGAGGAACGAATAAGTGAGAAGTGTGCCACCTTCATCAACCTATCTACCGTCACTGTAATCAGATCGTGTCATTGCGAAGAGTTGGGTAAACCAATAATGAAATCCAATGAAATGATGTACCATTTCCACTCGGGAACCAAATGAGGCTATAGAAGACTAGCCAGATGTTGGTGTTCAACCTTAACTCACTGACACTCCAAACACCGTGATATATAATTGGCTATATCCCACTTCATACCTGCCTAGAAATAAAGTGGTTGCAGATCGACATACATCTTCTTCACTCCAGGGTGAGCTGAGTAAGGTGCCCAAAGTGCCTCTATCAAAATCAAGGTATGAAGCCCTTCTGAAGATGGAACAAATATACGTCCCATGTATCTCAATAACCCATCTATCTCGAAAGAATATACTGAGTACCTACCATCCAAAGTCTTGCCTAACTCAATCTCAGACCTTATCTCCTGGTACCAACTATCTGTAAGAAGTGCAATAACAATCCGACTCCTCAAATCTATAGTAAGAGTCATATCAGATAGTTTGTGACTCTATCTACTAAGAGTGTCGGCCACAACGTTCTCCTTCCCCTGGATGTACTTCACCTCAAAATTGTACTCATAGAGGAACTAGCAAAAGACAAGGGCGGATCTATGCATATTGGTGGACAACCCAGTTCAATTGAAGAGCCTAATTCAAGTGAGAAATTTTTTGTTACACCTTGTTTACGTACCAATGGAATTTTAGGGACAAGAATCCCAACCAAAACACATATAGGAAATATACAACACCAATAAAATTATAGCCATCAACACACCTAAAATTCTATTGGTATCTAAACAAGGTGTAACAACAATTTCCTCACTTGAATTGGGTTCTTAAGTTAAATTGGGTTCTTCAACAATATACATGAGTGCAATAGATTCCTACAAATTCATCTAGTGCATGCAATCCCTACATATGTTCTTGCAAAACAAAATGTTCACTGATATATAGCTATTTCAAGTTAAGTGTACCTTTTTAGTTATTATTTATTTTAGCCTCAAAAAGGAGTTGTTGGAATGATAGGATATATATTAAGTGTGATAAGAAAGATTGTTTTCACCATTGATCAAAGTGGTGGAAAATGTATGTTCTTGCTTAGGGGTTTAGTGAGAGCCCATGGGGCTCCATGACCCAATATGGTAGGGTCCAGAGTAGGCCTTGATTTTTTGTGTTCCATTTTATATTTTCTATTTGTTGTTTAGCTATAGTGTGGGTCTTTAAGTTGGTGTTTGCAAGAACTTTATTGTATTCATCAAAATATATGCATATGCATATGTATATGTATATATGCATGTGCAATAAAAAATGTGAAGTTTTTTTAGATGGAGGCTAGAATGGAAGGCACGATGCATAACCATAGGAAGCATCAACGTTACACTCTCCTTTAAAGAGTGCATTATACCTTCCATTCATTATAGTCTCCATAAAAAATAGATCTCATATGCATAGATATATTTACATATACATATGCATATACATGTATGCTTTGCTTGTTCTCAATAAGGCATTGTTGAAAAAAGAATTTGTGTCATGTGGGTTTTTTATTTTTTCTTTTGGTGCATGGTTTTATATTTCTAAGTAGAAAATTACTACATATACATCTAATGCATGATGCCAGCTGTGATAGCTTAGCTATTATTCCTTCAAGGCTAAAAAAGGAACTATTAGAATGAAAGGTTATATATTGGCGTAATAAGAAACATTGGTTTCACCATTGATCCTAGTGGAAGAAAATGTATGTTCTTTCTTGGGGGTTTGGTGAGAGGCCATGGGTCTCCATGACCCAATATGGTAGGGTGGAGAGCAGGCGTTCCTTTGTTCTGTTTCATTTTATATTACCTATAGGTTCTTTGGCTGCACTATTCCTCTTTAAGTTGGAGTTTGCAAGCACTTTATCATCTCCATCGTAATATATGCATATGCATATAGGCATATACAATGAAGGAAGTGAAATTATTTTAGATAGAGGGTGCAAGGAAGGAAGGAATGATGCATAAGCATTAGCAACAATGACATTACATTCTCCATCAAAAAATGCATTGTACCTTCCCTTCCTTGCACTCTCCATCGAAAATGCATTGCATATGGATAGATACATTTACATATACATATGAATATATGTATTCTTTGGTTGTTATCCATAAGGAATTGTTGAAAAAAATAATTATTGCGTGCACGGGTTTTCTTCATTTTTGTGCATGGTTTTGCTACTATGTATTCTTCTATTTTGTGAGTTTTCCATCTGGGGAATTGTTGAAACCTATATTGTTTCATTTATGGAGCTTCCGTTTTGTGTTAGTGGTGGTAACGTAGTAAAATAGTTAATGTTATACAGTTTATATTATTTTCCATAGGGAATTATTGAGAGTTGCTATCTACCTTTGGCTATTTTATTTCATATTCAATTGACTTGATCTCTTTAGTTATGCCATTGTCCTTTAAGTTGGTCTTTGCAAGAATTTTATTATTTTTCTCATATTATGATTGTAGGGTCCCAAGCCTTGTTCAAGTTCTAGCCCTACATCAAGTGTGGACTGTAAAAAGGCAAAAAAACTCCAAAGAAACTAGCTTTACTATGTGCACCATAGAGACCAGATTTGTACGAGTCATTGAGCCAAATACTTGAAACAAAGAGCCACTGTAGATCATCCTAACTTGGCCTTGCTTGACCAAGCGGATGCACTAAAATTGCTATCAGGCTCGTTGGAAGAACATGCTCATTTCTATAGTCTCGTACCCCCATCCCTTGCTAGCTTCCGCAAAACCTTCCCAATGAAGGCGCCTCAACAATAGGTGGCTATAGAACTTAACAAATCCTTGCTAGGAATGGCTTTCCATCTGCATCATTAGCACCCCACTGCTTTAGCAACATTTTTGGAGATTATTTTCACACTACAATGTAGTCCTTCCATCGACGCATTGATGCTTTGTCTAATTTGAAAGTTTGTAGTGTTTGCAAGGAAAGCTATGCTAGCATGAAAGTGCAAGCATCAAGCACAAGCGTCGTATGCATACATTGTGCTTCTAAAAAGGGCATCCATAGATTCAATTTAGTGAACAAGATGGATCCAGGACCACAACCTCCTATCCTTGCAAAGCTTACTCAATTTGAAGAAATGCTTATAGCTATAGTTGCTCTAGTTTTGCAAGTGACCCATGCTAGAGGAGGCCAATACAAATATAGCGGCCATACTATAAGCTTCCCTCAAAACATCACGACCATTGCAACTTTGTTATCGTGTCACCTACATGATCTTGAAGTGGTGATTGTTTGAAGAATTGGAATTTAGGGGACAAACTATGATTGCTATGTTGACAAACATAATGTCATGGTTGCATTAATATATAAAATTGAGAATGATCCATACTATAGTGATGTTACAATTGATTTTGATGCTTTAAATTTGTTTCCTACTATAAATATTGACATCTCTAATCTTCTACACACAATGAAAGAACCAACACATAACACAGCTGAACTAGTGGCAGCTCCAGAAAGTGTTGTTGATGAGGAAGCCGAGCTTGAGGAATTTTCATCATTTATTCCATTGATGCCCAACCCTCCCTAGGAATTACAAGCAATTAGAGATGCCTTACAGATTGTAGAAATTAGTCAAAATACTTTTCCTTGGCCTGAGATAAATTCTAACCCTATTAATGAACATAATATAGAAGGGTTATTAAGCATGGATTTTCCAACCTTGTTCCCCACTAGAACAAAAATGCCACTACAATTGAGAAGCATACAGATTCAATTACATGAATATGCATTACACTTGATGAGATACTATGATAATAGATTTGGGAGGCATGTGAAATTTAGATATTACCTTTATAATGTGATAATGAGACATTGAAGCCAAAAGTTAGTTTCTATTTTTATGAAAACAAACTTGGAAGAAAGGATCCTAAAGTCTGTTGTTGCTTTGTGAAAATTGCTTTGGGATGCACCAGACACCTAGATAGCAAACCAACTTTTTTTCTTTGGTGCATCTTTGCAAGGGACAAGCTCGTATTGGGGCAAGTGTTGGCAAGAACTTGCAGTAATGATCCACCAACTTGGCACAATGACTCTCTTCTTCACTTTGAGCTCTACAGACACAAAATGTCTTGATCTGCATAGGGTAATTGATCCTCATGCCCAACTAAATATGACATACAATGTCATACATAACCCACACATAACATCCTTGCACATGCACTTGTGGTTCACCATTTTCCATGAAGAGGTTATTAAGAGGATTTTCCACACAAAGGACTACTAGTATAGGTATGGGTGGAAACACTATGGGTCAAAACATGTCCATAGTTTCTTATGGCTCATAGGTGCCCAAAATATGGACATGCTTGATTGGTCCAACCAACATTAGCTTCAACAGGAAAAAAATCTTCTTTGATTGCTATGTTTTAGCATGAAACCCTCATTCCCTAGATCAACTAATATCAAGAGTCCACCACTCGTCTTTGGAGGACCCGTGATTTCTTAACAGTCCACAAATATCTTGCATGGATCCAATGGTGGATTAAGAACAACTATTGAACATGGTACAAATGCATACCAAGTGTACTCATTACACTTGCCTTAGGAAAAAGGCCACCAATTACAATGTCACTACAAAGCTCCATGGAATAGACAACCATCATCAACATTGGTAATTGATAGTGAATTAAACAAATCCTATAAGCCAACAAGAAATGATGAGCATGTTAATATCCACAAACCTGAGATGCTTGTAATCTGAAAGCTATATTGATATCTTGTAAAGGCTTGCAAATAAAAATTCATCTGTGGATAAAGTGTTTCTTTCCTATCAAAAATTCATGATGAACTTGGTTGCAAATCGTGGCATTAGTGCACAAGAAACATGCCATATGCTACAAAAGTTTCCCCTTGTCATCTCAAGCCAAAATTTCTTGTCCTTGAACATCAGTAGGCATATATTCCACCATTTGAAAATAGTTGATAATGGTGACAAGCTTGCAAGTGGTTATATTCATTGTTACATGCAAAGAGTAGCTGAAATGGAGACTATACCCTTATTCAATATGCACAATTGTATACATATCAGAAAAATTGCAAAGGTGAGGGATGGCATTTCTTGCCACAACCTGCTATCATCATTGTTTTCCCGCTATTCAAGTTCACCACCTTGGAGCATAGTGATACCTTTGAAATAATTTGTTGGTCCAAATTGCTACTATACAAGCCTTTATGAAATGTTGAAGTAGACATAGGCCTCATGAGAGAAAGCATAACACAAAATTGGAGGCTATTTAATGTTGCTAGCTATCACCCTTGGCATGTTAATAGAGTTATTGATCCCCCCACCAATGAAGAGGAAGGTGATAGTGATACTGATAGCTCTCAATCTTTTCCTCCCACATATGAATATGAATGGGAGTTTCTTTCTCGCCTTGGTGCTACAAATAGTGTTTGTTTTGACTAGTTGCAACTATTGGGTAGATGGGACTTTAATCTAAATCACAAGTGGGATGCACACCACGTTCTAGAGAATCCGCATGGTGTTGATGAAGAGTTCATTTCAACAAGTAAATTGCATACAACTAAAGACACTCTTTGCCTACTGGTTGCACCTACACTTTTTCATCAATTATCTCCTAAGATAAAGCTTGCTCGAAATATCATTGAACAACACCATCTTGGCCCATCTTCATCATCACCATTGCATATGATCATTCAAGGAATTGTTGGTACAAGTAAATTGTTTCTTATAAACAAGATACGAAGAGCACTAAATACATTTTTGAATCAAAGAATGAATCCTTTGCTTGATTTGGTGCCAATGGGTGTGGCCACTTACAATATTTGTTCCTCCACAGTGCATACAACTCTTTGGATATGAATTAAAGATATGGATCCATTAAAAGGACAACCATTGACCATATTTCAAGAGGACTTCAAATATATTAAGTACATCTTAATTGATGAAATGAGCTTCTTGGGGCCCAAGTTGTTGCTTAAAATAGATAGTTGATCATGACAAGTGTTTCCTGCTAGACATATGCAATGATTTGGTGGTGCCTCTGTTATACTTATGGGTGACCAAGCATATTTTCCACCTATTTTGGATAGGCCTATCTATGCATCTCACTCTAAAACCTTGGCTCTTCGGCACACTTTTAATATTGTTGTCATGCTTGACATTGTATTCCACTAACATGGACAATCTGATACACAAAAATAGTTTCATACACTCCTTTTGAATATTAGAAATTGTTAGGCATCTTAGAGTCCGATTGGAAAGCTCTTATGAATAGAACAAATGCCATGCTTTCAACTAAGAAAAATCAAGAGTTTGACGAAGCTATTTAGTTATTCCCAACAAATAGGTTGGTTTCCAAGTTGCACAATAGAAAAATGCTTCAACAGTTAAATGTTCCCATTGCAATTAGTGCTGCTGAAACTACTTAGTAAAACACACTTGATTATTGTGATGATGAACAACTTCAAGTAGAGCTATTACTTACAATTGGCCAACAAGTAATTTTGACAACAAATATTTGGGTGGGAGATGGCTTGGTTAATTGATCATTGAGTTTAGTGAAGGCTATCATATATGCTAGGGGTGCTAAACCACCTCAACTACCTAAATATATTGTTTTCCACTTCCCAAACTACATTAGCCCAACATGGGATCAAGACAATCCAAATTCCATCCCCATTCCCTTGATCACATGGGCTAGCTGAAGGAAGCTCCCCTTGACAATGGCTTAGGCAATAACAATACATAAATCTCAAGGCTTGACACTAGAGAGAGCTACAATAGATATTGGAACTAAAGAAAGGCAAGGACTAACATTCACAACTTTCTCTCGTGTAAAATCAATAATAGGAATACGTATAGATCCACCTTTCTCTTTTGATAGATACTCTAGAGTACATTCCCATTGTAGATAGGGAGATAATCAAAAGAGTTTTAGAGTATTGAAGACAATAAACAAATTAAATCCTATCAAGCACCATGAAGTACAAACTAGAATGAAAATAAAAACAATAAACAAAGAATGTGCAAACCAATTTTCAAACTAGTGTTGATTAATCTCCATGGCTCTTCTCCACCTGCACAAGGATGCAAGATTTTGAAGGTTGATAATAGAGGAATGTTGGTTGCTCAATTCTGCAGCATAACAACTTGATGAAGATGATAGATGACGATTGAAGAATTATTTTGACAGAGTGAAGATGCTAGAAGAAGATTCGATCCAAATGGCTTGTGAAAGGTTTGATTTATAGATTTTCGATGTGGATAGAGATAAGATTTGATAAGATTGATAATGATTTGATTTTTTTCAAAAGAGGAAATGCAACGAGATGAGATAAGATTTTCGAAAGATAGAAAGATTTTGATTTATTGTTTTAAAGGAATTAAAACAAGATAAGATGTGAAAAAAATAGAAAGATTTTGATTCTCTTTCAAAGGAAATAAATCCTAAAAAAGATGAGAAGGATAATTGATGAATTATCTAATTAAATAAATTAATTAGATACACATGAGTTCAAATTTGGAAAGAAAGCGAGAAGATATTTTTAAGATTTTATTAATTAAATAAATATTTGATTTATTTAATTAATGTTGGATTTATGATTTCATTAATTAAATAATATAAATTATTTAATTAACATTAGAAGAATTAATAGAAATGATTTAATTAATTAAATAATATTTAATTAACATTAGAGAAATGGATGGAAATGATTTAATTAATTAAATAATATAAATTATTTAATTAACATTAGAGGAATTGATGAATTATGCATAGGAAGGGAATAAATGAAATTAGTCAAATAAATAAGATTTATTTAACTAATTAGATGACATGGGTCCCTAGGGAAAAACATGATACAAGATGTCTAAATGATGCGATGTTGTGACAAGGTATCGTAAGAGGACAATTTTTTGATGTCTACACTCATCATGATGAAATGTTTCTATTATTTAGGGTAACTATACCTCTTCTCCTTTCCATCTTCATTTCAATGCATTTAGAATTCCCACCATTCCTAATTTTTCTCTCAATACCTTCCTCTTCTTTGATCAATGATGCCGTTGCCAGTGCTATTGCCTTTGAACCATTTGTTTCTAACTATATGAAATTGTAGTGAATTTAGATTGCAAACATTTTCAGCTGTAATTGTAGATCTTGACAATGCTTAATAGCTTCATGATCACAAGTTTTCCATGGTGTCTGAGTTGCAACTACATTCCATTTATATACAAGGTAAGGTTGTATCTCCTTTATTCCATCTCTTATTTCACAACTGCATCTCAAATTCTTTGTCACAAATTTTACAACTATATATGCTTTTAAAAATGGATAACACTAATTTCAACTAGATAAAATTGTTAGGTGTGAGAACAAAATTATATGGGATTTATAATTGTAAACATACTATCACTTGCTCTTTGCACAAGGTATGTCTGCATCTTGTTAATGTGATCTCTTCTATTGCAAATGCATTACATATTATTTTTTATAAACTATAGAGTTGTTTATATTTCCTAATTTAGATATTGTCTACCAATGACACATGTTCATTGCATTGAACTTCAAATTTTCCTTGTGTCTAACTATATTCAATTGAAACCATTTTAGATTGCAAACATTCTGAATTGTAAATGTGCATCTTCATAATACTAAATAGCTTTTCCATCACATGTTTGACATTGTGTACAAGTTGCAACTACATTCTATTTATATTTTTTTTATTCAAGGGGTAAATGCTTTTGAACCGGAGCTATGAACTGGAATACAACCACTCAAAAATACCACCACAATGGGGTTTGAACCTTGGTGGTGAGAACAACAATTGCACCTTTAAACCATCACACCATGCCAATATCAGCTACATTATATTTATATAGAAGGTAAGGCTATATGTCCTTTATTCCATCTCTTATTTCACAACTACATGTCAAATTATTTTTCATAAATAATACAACTGTATATACTTTTAAAAATGTAAAACACTTATTCCAACTAAATAAAATTTTCAGGTTAATGCTATTATATTTCCACAATCCATAATACTTAAGATTTATTGTTACTGGATATTTGATTATGTTTCTATTTGTGGATGGAAACACTCACACATAATCAAATATACAAAAACAACAAATATTAAGTAAAAAATCTCAAGTGCAAAAACATTGGTTTCACCATTGATCTTAGTGGTGGGTAGTGCATATTCTTGCTCAAGGGTTTGGTGACAGCCATGAGGCTACATGACCCAATATGGTAGGGTGGAGAGAAATCCTTCTTTTCTTCTATTCATGCTACATCCCATTGCACCCAGAAGGTATTCCTACATCTTATTTATTTAATTCCTTTTATTGTACATGCATTGCATATTATTTGTTATAAATTATAGAACTCTTTATTTTCCCTAATTTACATATTGTCTACTAATGGCACATATTCATTGCACTAAACTTCACATTTCCTTCTGATTTTTGTACAACATACTCGAGACAAACAATCCTATTTCACTTAAGATAATAATGTCTTAGTGAATGATCTTTCATCTCAGCTTATGTTCATGAGTATTGTGGATCTTTGCATAGCATTGGATCTTCTATGAGGTCAACCTCGCCATAGGATTCTCACCAAGGCTCTATCAAGTACTCTTATTTTTGGTTTTCAGTAGTCCCAACATTGATAATGGTCTGACTTTTTGTTATGATATTGAAATTGTTGAGTTTTCAAATCGCATAATGGGTATTTTGAGGAAGTAATTTTTGTAAATGACCTTTGAGAATAATCATTGACTACAAAATCAATTAGAATGATTAGAAAGAAAATAAAAAAATATAGTTTCAAATTTTTGTATCAATCTTCAATAGAATTGTATGGATAAAATTATCTCTTTATTCTTAAGGTTGTGCATGACCTATGTAAATACAATTATTTGACATTTGAATTATACTCTAAGATTTCACATAACTGTATTAGCTTTTTGAGATAATTTTTTGTCCATTCCTACAATTAATGGTGGCATCAATGTTCTATAAAACACTTAGAATATAGTTTTTGCATGGGTTTGTTATGAATTTTTGTGTTTTGTGGGTTTTTCCATCTAGATCATAGTTGAAATCAATATTGTTTGATTTATGTCTTCCATTTTGTGGCTGTGGTTGCAATATAGTAAAATAGTTAATGTTATATAGTTTATGTTAATATATTGTTCCATTTTTTATATGGTACTGTTGAACAGTCTATATTTTTCAATAGGTTTGTTACTATGAATTTATGGCTTCCATTTTGTGGCTATGCTTGCAATGAAATAAAAAAGTTTATGTTATATAGTTTATGTTTCTTTCCACAAGGTATTGTTGATTGTCGTTATCTACCTTACGCTATATTGTTTCATTTTTGATAAGGTGTTGTTGAAAAGGTTGTATTGTTTCAATGTTTTATAAGGTGTTGTTCAAAAAAGACTATATTGTTTGTTAAACCAATATTGCTATATTTATGGTTTGCATTTTGTGGCAATGGTTTTGCATGGGTTTGTTAAACTATGAATTTTTCTATTTTGTGCATTTTCCCATCTTGATCAATGGTTGCATCAATGTTCCATACAACACGTATAGATCACTATCTATCAATTGTGTTTTTATCTACTATGACATACATACATATCTACACATAGGGGAAATACATTGTCCACCACTGAAAATAGTGGTGGCATCAATGTTACACATAACACTCAAAATATGGCTCATCATTCCAATAATATGTCAGTATGTAACAATGTTGTTTGTATCTACTATGACATATATCCAAATCTACACATGGCATTGTTAGTTACTGCGGTCAATGGTGACATTGATGTTCCATATAACACTTAAAATACAACTTATCATTCCCTATGTGAAAATTTGTGTGTATTATATTCTTGATTCCTCCTAAGTGTGTGCACATCCCTTCCATTTGGAGTTCCCCTTTGCCTATCGATTCATCGTTGCATGTCACTACACACAACTACTAGTACTACATAGAACCATGTATCCATTTACCTACTATATGCTAGGGAAGTAAAAATTGGTCCCCTAATAACATGCCTTATTATGCATAATGAAACAACGAAAACAAAATAATTTTCATGAAAAGAATCAACCCAACAACTTGTTGTGCATGTTTTGCACACATGCCCTATTGTAGGCAGGGACCCCCTCTTTTCACTCTTGATGGGCTACTTTGTTCCTGTCTCATTTTTTGGGCCCCATTTTCCAAACCTAAGTTGGCTATAAGCCTTAAAATGATCAGTTTCATATTGGCCCAGCTCACTCAACTGAGTTTTATCAAGTCATTCACCCCTGCAGGTTTCCCTTAGCTTTTCACCCAATGTCTATTGGCCCTTGAAGACCCACATTTGTGGGTCTCCCCCTAGCATTCATCGTTGCACTCCACCAATTGCCTGCAACCAAGCCTTAACATATGCCCGATGTGTGGACCCAACCCAATTTCTATTGTTGCGTCTTTCACCCATCATGGACCCACTGTTATGGGTCACCTTGTGTAGATTTTCATCCGCATTTTGCCACTTTTACAGTGGCCGACCTTTGATTATTGTCCGTATGGTGGGTTTCACATTTGGCCTTGTCATCCCATCTTTTCTATTTCTGAAACAAACCTAACCTGACGCGCTTCAAAATTGTTTAAATTTGAGATGATCGTGGGAATTTGCATGGCTTGCCTTCACCTGAGCACTATTCTCTAAATGTCTTAGCTCTCGGTTCAGGTCCCACTAGTACCTTTTCCTCAAAAAAAATCTTAAGTTTGTGGGTGAGATTTTGAGTTAAAACCCACTGGTAGGTCCACCCTTGTGGGCTATTGCTTGCGGGAGTCCATCACCCCAATGCCATTTTTGAATGGAAAAGCTCCACTAACTCCCCACTTCATGACCATTGGCATCGCCGACCTCTGCAAGCTTTTCCATGGTGGCTACCATCCATCATCTTGCTATTGAGGAACGTAAATCATATGCAATGCACTCACACAATTTTCCCACGATCACTTATTCACTACTCTAGTCACTCACTCAGTTGTTCTTGCATGACCTTACTGGAAATGTCTTCGCATCAATTCATAACGGTCCCCAACAACTTTCCCACAACACCGCACATTAGAGCTCTTCACGTTATAAGCAAATGAATTCTAAGCTAGTGCAAACGATGGCCATTTGTGTGGTACGCAAAATATGGGCTTTCGCCTATCTCTCACTCTTCTCTTGACGGTGTTCCCCAAATGGCTTCCCATGGGCTTTATGGAATGAATGATTTTGGTGGGCTATGGGGTCAACCATGTTGATCTCAAATTGATTACAAATAATCTCACATCAGCACAAAGAAATGCCAATGGGACACAATCCCATTTTTTAGTGGGTGAAGATCGACATCCTCCAAATTCCCATGACTATCATCTATGTGGGACCTACTTTGCGGAAATGATAACTTTAAGAAACCACCCTAAAAAAAAGATATAAATCTTGGCAAATCTGTCATTTTTTAAGGAAAAAATATTAATTTTATTGGCAATTTTTTTTACATCACTAAAATTTTGTAGAAAATTTTAGAAAATCTTGAAGAATAATAGGAAAATCTATTAACTATGATGGTGAATCTATCCAATCTTAAAATAATTCTCATAGAAAAGTAGGGGCTCAAGGGTGGAAATTATTGATGGATTGAAGGGGTAGAATATATATTTACTTTCCACCATTGTTTTAAAATATAATATTATGGTCCTCATTGTATTCTGAAAGATAAAATGTACACATGATTTGCAATTATCATGGGGCTCAAAATTGCTTTTAGATCATTGGTCTAACAACACTTGTTGTAATTTGTAAGGTAAATTTTACCCACAATTTATAATGCTCCTGAGATCCAAAATTGTGGGCCCCATGAGCATTATAGATCATGGGTACATTTTACCTCATGGAATACAAAAAGGGTCATTAGATTATATTATAAATCAATGGTGGAAATAAAGATTAGAAATATGGTTCTAAAGCACCTAATAATTATGATATACTATTGCCAAATTAATATAGATTTCTACTATAATTTATAAAATTTAGGCGAATCTAATCTAATCATGTATCGAATATTGTGGCAAATTTTTGAGTTCAAATTTTTAATAAAATAAATTATTTTGCGATTTAAATAAGACTAATAATTTTTTCAAAAAATGTGGCAATTATTAGCCAATTTTAGATTCCCAAACTTAAAAAAACATTGTTGTGGGGGCCTTCGTCGGCTTTATGTTGCTTCCCAGTAGCCTCTCTGCCTCAACGCTTCACTCCCCTACGTCTGTAGGCTTTCATTCATGCGAGATCTGCTAACATAAATGTCGTCGCTTGACTTCACTATATGCACTATCATTGGGTTTGCAATAATCGTGTTATGTGTGATGAAGAGAGGATTTGACCAATGAGCATTAATTGGCCCTTTGTTCATAAGCGTGCTTCATATCCTCAACAAGTCCTTTCTTTTGATAGGGAGAGCATTCGGTAATGGGGGGCTCATTTCTCTATTTGAATTCAAAGATTCAATTTAAACACCTATCACTGTTGTGCATCTTATGTTTGGAAACGTTGTCGAACAGACGTGCATCTTTTCCATTCCATCGGCTCGATTTCAACAACCCTTTGCAACGAGGCTACTACTCATCATTCCTACGATAAGTCTGCTAGAAGTCAACTAGGTTCACAAGATGCTCTATCCAACCAAGCGAATGTAGGAGGATGCCTTGCCGAGATTGCAAAACGGGATGTTTCAACAAACCACTCCTCTATTGGGCTCGTGGGTCCTGAATCAAGGTATTGACTATCTAAGCACTTGATCATGTGGGGAATGCAAGGAATCATTGTCGATCAAATGCTTTACGGAGGCAACCCTGCGGGAGCTCGTACATGGGGATCTATGTTCTCAATGATGTCATTTTTTGAGTGGCCATCTCACCATGTCTTCCCACCTAATTCTTCCTGAAATTACTAACAGTGGCGCCCATGGCACTTGTAGGTTCTGACTGTGGGATTGCAGTAGTCAATGGCCATTGCCAAATGACTTTTCTATTGCTATGGCGCGCCCTCCCCCCATCCGGCGGCTTCTTCCTCTACAGAGCCCGCATTCTCCATGGCTACCTTTTCAAAGGTTCCCCATACATTATGAGTTAACGATGCTCTTCAATGGGTATGGGGTGGACGTACATTGGGAAAATAAGGCCTGTCGCTCTCAGCATCCTGGATCCACGCAAGGTGATCAAATGCAAATTCTGAGATTTAGGGGGATAAACATTTAGGAGTGTCACTGATAATAATGGGTTGCTATCATTGGCTCCCAAGAACATTCACTGTGCCTCCCGAAAGTTTGATGTGATGTTTCTATCTTCAAATTGCGAACATCTTTTTAATTCTAATGTTTGAACCGAGTGCTATAAATGGTGACGTCCCTGAACTAGTGATTAGTGTGTACTGTGGGAAGACCCAGTGCCGGTAAAAAAGTATTGCAACTTGAATTATAACATAGAAATCATCCTAGGGGAAGTGATGCTCCTTCCGTTGCTCTCCATCGGTGTATAACTTGCGGCATGATTGCTCACGAAGAGAAGGGTGATGAATGAACAACACCAAGGGGGGGCGTCGTTAGCCCAGATTGGATTAATCACAAATGGTGTGAACAAAGTTAAAACATAGAATGAATTCGATTGCAAGGTGAATATGTTGGCACGAGACATTAATCAGTTTGCGTGCGCCATGATGTGGATAGTTGTCCATTCGTTTGCATTCTTGACGACATAGCTTGCACGAATCTCTGCATTGCGGGATCCACATTATTCAATTCCACACGATGGACCATCTTGTTTTCTGGAAGCTACGTCCTTGGTAGCACAATGAGTAATGTGATTTAATAAGTGGGGTGATGTGTGGAGTATCATAATTTGAGGGTGTCTCTCCCCAGATTTGAAGTGGTTGCTAAAATGGAGAAGTTAGCCATCGTAATTGACAGCGGGCGTGATAACTTGATTTGCAACAGACGTTCACCTTGTGGGTTCCACGCCGCTATTGGCTACTATTTCCATGCTGTTGTTACAGTGGCTTTGCGATGATGGCTGCTCGTGGTCCTAATCCTACACGGTGGTGTTGCGCCATCTTCCTACCTCCATGAAGAATAAAAGGATTGCCAATAATTCTCGATGATGGTTATTGAGGCTGTCAGGACAAGAAAGGTATATAACAAATAAAGGAAAAGTTTGGTTGCACGAGGACCATCCTTCAATGAGGAAAAATTCCTGAGATGCATCGTTAATCATGAAATCGCTCTTGCACCGCCTCTCAAGCATTGCGGTCGTTATTCATAGAGACAACATTTCCCTCTGCGGGGTCCACGATTTGTATGGATGTCCCTCACAGTGACATTCTCTTTGTCGCACTCCACATCCTCAAGTGGAATTCTTGTTTCTTTGTTCGCAAAATTTGCATGAGGCCTATTGAAAGCGGTCCAAGGAAATCAAGGGTAGTGGCGATTCAAAGTAATATGCTCCTATTGGATTTTAAAGGGTAGGAATATCAACACCTTTGCGGAGCTGGCCAACTAGCGCAATAACAAATGGAATGTGTGGGCACTCCCTCTTTATATTTCATCTGTTATGAGGGTTTAAGATCACAAACTAATGAACTTTGAGCATGACTATTGAAAGACCTCCATCAGCTCAGATGCGGTGGATCGGCATCCCATGTGCAATAAATGTAGAAAATGGGAGAGAATAGATTGAGCGTGAAGGTAGCCTTATACTGAATTGGAAAATGTACAATAGGCTTCATCAGCCACAGACTTCGGATCACGGGTAGAATGTGACTACATGAAGAAGAATTAGGGCGACTTAAATAAATGAATGAGAGTGAGGAGTTGATAACAAGCCGATGTAGCTAACCATCACACATGAACATTTGCAAACTACTTAAAGACTCGTCATAATGACAAGTTGGGCATTGTCCCTCCTAATGTGAGTGGACGGGTGGCAGGAGATGTCGGTTGTAAGTGGTAGCTCTCCCACTGTGCCTACCTGTGAATTTCTTTTCACGCTACCCGACGATGGGGGGAGCCCGCAGTCGTTCCTCTGTCTACACTCTTGAGGGTGATGCCATCACCTCTGATTGACATGAAACTAGGAAAGGGCCATACGGCGTCGACTTCCCTGTCATCCAAAATGGAGAACAATTTTGTAGGGCCCACGGTCCCTTGAGCTATTTGCTAACAGCTTCCTCATGACAACCTTCCTCTGGTTATCACCTGCTTGCTCAGCCTTCCATGAATCATGCACTCTAAATTATCTAGTTCACTGTGGGAGGGCTTCGTATCCTAGGATTGAAAATTGTTTTGAGGCTGAATTAGCCTTTGTAAGGAGGCGATATAAATTTATTGCAGGGTAGTTGAGGCCAAATGAATTTCACAACTAGTGATATGCATGTTTTAGGTTACCCGGTACCACTTCTATGGGTGGGATGAAAATTAAATTGGCATCACTATTCAAAATAACTAATCAAAAAATTAGATAACCATCACATAGGATTTTGAAGGCTCCATATGAAAAATGGATTATTTACAAGTGTCTAATTTGATCTATTATTTTATGTAGGGCTTCAACTATAAAGTGGAGCGTGCTGAAAGGAGGGGTCACTCAGGAATGCTTATGCCTCCTTTCCTTCAGGAAGGTGGTCCACACTGAAGAAAGATTAGGAGGGGGAAGGAGAGATCATGAAAGGTGCAATCTAAATGAACGATCTACATGCTGCCTACCCAATCTGCATAGAAGATGATGGTCAAGGATCACCTATAGGGCTGACCAAAGCAAATAATTTAATGTACAAATGATACACTTAAAGGTAGCCAAACAATGGTTAATTCATCAAGTAGATTGACAAGTAGATGGTTGCATGTTAGAGAAGGATTAATCGATGCCAAGAAGTCTGATGGTTACATAGGGAATCAAAGGCAAGGAGGGACTGTTATGTCTCTTATCAAACAATCATGATTCATCAAAGATTGTCTCATCAAATATGGGGGCAGCTAAACTGTCCCACGATGGTGAAAATCTGTAAACGGGGCACGTTTTATCTAATGAAGAATACTACAAGTCCGTCAAACAAAAGGCAACTTTTAAACAATTTTAGCTACAACATAAGGACAATCAACAAGAGGAGAAAATTGCTACAACACTTGGGCACTACAGGACAAAATAGGAAAAGGACAAAAGATGTATTTTAAATTGCTGGATAATGGGGAGTAGGTGAAACCCTAATGTAATTAAATTTGAGCCACACAATGTAGTTCAATCCTAGCCATTCATTTGGGCTTTGAAAAACTAAAAATAGGGGCTTGCCCCTCATTTGTAAATGGTTGGAGAACTAATGTAAAGGCATTCTACAGCGATATAAAGTAACATTGCATGATTTATGGTTGTTCCTTTTGAGTTTGTTCATTATGCATGCATGGTTCTTCCTTCCATGTTAGTCTTAGTTAGTTTCTTGAGTGGAAGTGATAATGGTGATTGCTATTACAATATTTGATGAATTTTGAGCTCATGCTTTTTGTGGTTTGTTGATGATGAATCACTTTGTAAAGCTAGTATGAGCTTCTTTACTTCATTGCTACAACTTAGTTCAATTGCATGTTCATGATGTGTGTGTGCAATCTGAAAATTCTAAGTCCTTAGAAGATCGCACTGGTTTTGTGTAACTATAGGTTCCTCTTGGCCAAGAAAAACCTAGTTTAGGAAGTTTGTTTACTCTAGCAGCCTCCATGGTCACTGTTCATTCTTAGTTTCAGGTCTAAGAACTTTCTCTCTTCCCTTCCTTTTGACTTTTCTTTTTAAATAGTGACCTAAGCTAAGGTTCATTGCACATTGTAAAGCCAAATCTATTGATAAAAGTGGAGTCATAGATTGTTGTTTTGAACCTACAACAACTGAAATTTTTTTTCCACATCCTAAGAACTCCATTGCAAACCCAACTTCCCATGCTTTGTAACTCATCCATAAGTCCACCTTGTGATTCCAACAAATCACTTGAAACAACTGAGGTATTCCAAGCACTATCAGGACTTGACATTAGAGACCTTGGGATAGTGTTCTGCAATTTGATTGTAGAAGGTTGTCTTTCAAGAGAGGTGATGCACTTATGCATTACCTGTGTTGAGAAGTGCATAAAACACACATCAATAGAACTAAGAATATAATAATAATTATAAAATATGCACCCTCACTAGCCCAAATCCAACTAAAAGCTACAATTCATTTCCTTTAACCTTGCACCCTTTACAAAGAACCAAGAACTCCATGTGAGACCATATAGATGTTAATATCTGATCTATTAACCAACAACCTTCCAACATCTATGTTTTCATAGCAATAAATTCACCACCTTGTACTACCACATGCATGAATGCACATGTGGAACCAATCTATTCAATAGGGAGCTAGATATTTACTAATCAAGACCATAACTATAGTCCCATCATTTAGTACCTTGCTACTCATATAAAATAAATAAGTTCACTTAAATCACAAATAAATTTTAATTACAAACCAAACTCAATTTAGAAATAATTCATGAGGATAACAAAGGACTCAAGAAAATTAATAAATGGTCAACATAACCACAACATAAAATCTTGGACATGACATAGGGTTAGCAATTTTCTATCGAAATACACATAATACATAAGAGCATGATTTTATGTTTCATAATAGAAATTAAAGGGCTTATTTAATTATCTCATATTGATTATAACTATATATATAATAAATAAATAATCTAAAAAACACCAATTTTACAATCAGGCATAAATAATAGATTTTTTTAGATATTTGTACCTACTATATCTATAGGAAAGATCTAAAATAACCAGTAGAAACAAGCCAAACTTAAAACTAGTAATAAGATAATAAAAACAAAAATATAATAAATACATATATATATATATAATAAATACATATATATATATATAATAAATACATATATATATAATAAATACATATATATATATAATAAATACATACATACATACATACATACATACATACATACATACATATATACATACATACATGCACACACACACACATATAAAAATAAGCTCCAAAAAATGTTTTTCCATATGACCAATAATGTAGAAGAATAATTTGAGATAATCCAATACAAATAAAGTTGTAGTGTAACACAATAAAACATATTACAATCTAATCCTTACAAAAAACTATTATCATCTAGGGCCATAAGAAAAATTGAAACCATCACTTCCCTCATCCATAGAAGAATTTTTGTAATGATCTTATCCATTCTATCTTGATAATGCCAACATTATGTAACTAAAATATGAAGATTTTCATATGCAAAAGAATATGCATGAATCTAATATTGGTAACGTGCTAAGAATGAAAAGGATCTTGGAAATATTTCTTTAAATCAAAGAACTTGTTATTTGACATGTAGATCATACATATTTAGCAGATAGGCTATTTTGTTTGGAGTTTTTGCCAAGAATTTCATTAGCCTAGCCATGAATTGGATTTGTTGGCATTAGAGGTGTCCCAACCGGTGGGGAGGTCACCGGGTTTTTTGCTGGTGACATGGACCTTGAAAATTACATGGGTTGGTAGTGGTGGAGATTATATCCTAGATACGGGGAAGGGGAATGGTAAGTTTTTGTTGGCGCAAGCGTTGATGTATCCTATCATTGCATGATGGTGGTAGACAAAGTAAATACAATATTGAATGTTGGCATGTGGGAAAGTATACTTTGATGAAGTTGTATTGTCGAAAGAGCCATTGTGGTGTTGGTTTGATAGCAGACTATTGTTAAATTCATCACATTTGGCTTCATTTTTAGCAGTTTGGATGGTTTTAAAACTATTGTGTTGCAAAATCTGTAAGTTGTTTTGCATGGGTATTTTGCATAAATGATTAATTTATTGTTTATGTGTTTTTTTCTTTGCCTATTGTTCATTTTGATAGTAGGTTTAAGGGTTTGAACACTGATGTGTTGCGTAATGTGTGAGGAAGTATATTGATTAAGTTGCATTGTCGAAAGAGCCATTGTGGTGTTGGTTTGATAGCAGACTATTCTAAAAATCGTCGCCTGTGGTTTTCTAGTTTGTTTAATAGGAGACTATTGTAAAAATCATTGGGTTCTACTATTTTTGTGGTAGATTGGAGGATTTTAAAACTACCATTCTCTACAATCTGTAAGTCATTCTACATGGGTGTTTTGTATAAATTGTTTCTTTATTGTTTATGTTAAAACTATTGTTGTCTGGAATCTATAAGCCATTTTGCATGGATGTGTGGCCTTATGGCTTTTTGTGGATGGAGAAATTGCAGTTAAATTTTTTTTGTTTCGTCAAAAAATATGGTTAGGGATTGTAATTTTTTTATTCTTGGTTTATTGTTTTTAGTTATTTATGTGCATCTTTGGCCTTATACCCATTGCCATAGAAGCAATCGTAGTTAAATCTTATTTGTTCTATCAAAAAATATGGTTAGGGTTGGTAATTTTACTTCCCAATTGCAAATTAAGATACAAATGATTGTATATATATGGGGATGCAGAGGGTTTGTTATTTGTTTGAAGTTTTCGATGATATTTTCATCAACCAAACCATGCATAGGATTTGTTGTCTAATAGTTGTTTTATAATTTCTTTGTTTCTGTATAATATTTAATTCCAGCCAACGTAGCTTGTATTTTCTGCATAATGTTTGAGGAAGTATATTGATTAAGTTGTATTTTCAAAAGATCCATTGTGGTGTTGGTTTCATAGTGGACTATTCTAAAAATTATCGGTTGTAGTTCCCTGGTTTATTTGATAGTAGAGTATTATAAAAATCCTTGGGTTTGACTCTATTTTATGGAAAATTGGAGGGTTTTAAAATTGTCATTCTGGGCAATTTGTAGGTCATTTTTCATGTTAGTTTTATATAAATGGTTTATTTATTGTTTATGTTAAAACTATTTTTGTCTAGAATCTGTAAGTCATTTTCCATGGATATCTGGCGTTATGGTTTTGTATGGATGGAGAAATTGCAGTTAAATCTTCTTTGCTTCGTCAAAACATATGGTTAAGGTTCGTAGTTTTTTCCATTTTTGGTTTATTGTTTGTAGTTATATCTATGCATATTTGGCCTTATACCCATTACCATAGGAGAAACTATAGTTAAATATTGTTTCTTTCATCAAAAAATATGGTTATGGTTAGTAATTTTTTAATTTTTGTGTGTGTCTTTTTTAGTTTTGTGTAATAGCTATTTTGCAATTTGTCATAGAAGAAAGAAGGTTTAACTACAATTCCTACATCCATAAAGAGAGATAATCTCTTTGAAGTCTCCAAACTGGGTATAACGTCAAAGATTGAAACATATAACAAGAAGACATTAACAATAAATTAATCATCTATGCAAAACAACCATATAAAATAGAGTATAACCCCAGAAACTTCATTGAAAATTTAAGCTACATCACCCTACACTGAGTATTATAGAGAAATAGAGATATTGTAAAAGAGGTATTAGAATAATAGTAATGTAGCTTGGATTCTCGATTAAGCCTATATATATATGGAGAAATTGTAGTTAAATATTCTTTGCTTCATCAAAAAATATGGTCAGGGTTTGTAGTTTTTCTGCTCTTGGTTTATTTTTTGTAGTTATCTCTATGCATCTTTGGCCTTATATTCGTTACCATAGGAGAAACTGTAGTTAAATCTTGTTTCTTCTGTCAAAAAATATGGTTATGGTTAGTAATTTTTTAGTTTTGTGTGTGTATTTTTTAGTTTTGTGTAATAGCTCTTTTGCAATTTGTCACAGAAGAAAGAAGATTTAACTACAATCCCTACACCCACAAAGATTGATAATCTCTATGGAGTCTTCAAAATGGGTATAACGTCAAAGATAGAAACATATAAAAAGAATAAATTAACAATAAATTAATCATCTATGCAAAACACCCATGTAAAAAAGAGTATAACCCTAGAAACTTCATTGAAAATTTGAGTTGCTTCACCTTGTACTAAATAATATAGAGAAATAGAGATATTGTAAAAGAGGTATTAGAATAATAGTAATGTATCTTGGATTCTCAATTAAGCTTGTGTATATATATACATGTATGTATGCATGTATATATATACATGTATGTATGTATGTATATATATACATGTATGTATGTATATATATATATATATATATGTGTGTGTGTGTGTGTGTGTGTGTGTATAGATATGTATATATGCATAGAAATATATATGTATGTTTTACTAATAGCTACATCACAATTCCCCCATTTCTTTATAATATAGAATGCTAGATAATGCAGCTCCTTTTATACAATTAGTCTATTTGTTAGTAGACTCCAAAGATCGTGGGCACCAAAGTGAAATCAAAACCATGACATTTCAATGAATGTGCAATTGTATATATGCAAACAGACGAATACATTATGTAGGTGCTCACTATCTATATCATCATTTTTGTAAGGATTTGAAGTTAGATTGATCAATTAGAAAGATACCAAGGGACTAATTGTACAAAATGTGTATAACACCAAAGATGCATAGAGTATATATATGTGTCTACATATGTATATATATGTATGTATACATGTGTTTATATATATATATACATGCATATATTGTAAATTCGAGCTCCATTATTTGATATTAAATATTATAGAAAAATAGGAAAATTGTAAAAGAACTATAAGGAAAACATTGGATAACAACATACATCTAATTCTTAAGTATCATCCTAATAGCTCTTACAATTGTTACATAGAATGTTTGTTTTGCACCAATCTATTGCATGATATTCTTATTCCTGTTGTCCACCTTTCACATAATGTGCATATTTTTTGTGCAGATTATTCCTACTCATTGGATTTATGAGTTCTATTTAATATGGGTTTGGTGCAAAAGAACATGGCTTGAATTTTGAATTGACAACCAAGTCTTACACAACCTGCTTGTCTTGTACGAATATGTTTAGTGTGGGTTTCTAATCATCTATGATTTACCTATGATTTTTAAGTGTTTTCTTAATAGTTGTTTTACAATTTCCCTATTCTCTCTATAATATTTAGTGGCAAATAAAGTAGCTTGAATTTTCAATTGAGAAAGCAATTGCTACATAGAAATTTTTGTTACTGCTTGTCTAGATAGTGATATAATTATAGGTAGAGATGCCGATAGATAATTTTCATCATAAGGTCTAATACCTTTTATAGAATTCTCTATTTGTCTTCAATATTTATTGGCAAAGGATGTAGCTTGAATCTTGTATCAATACGTTTGAGATTTTTTTATCTGTGTATAAGTTTAAAGAAATGGGCAAGGTCTTTTTTACATAAAAATATTTAGGATCACATCATATAATTATTGTGATAACCTAAAGAAAGTAGGTATTATCATAAAGAATTGGCTTTATATAGTTGATTTAGAAAGCTAAAAAGATAACTCTATGCATGTGGAGAAATGTAGTTGGTAGAATAGAATATGTTGCGTATTTGTAGCAGCCAATGTATGATGATCAAATTGAAATAGATTAGGAATAAAGAATATAATGAAACATATTGATATATCACACTCAATAAATATGTATGGTTTACAAACAAGGCCTTTGATAACAACAACAGGATCTGTTGTAGACTCAGAGCTACCCTGCAACATGTACAGGTCTTTTACAGGAATTTGCAACAAACTAGTGGCAGCTCCATCAAAAGCAATACACCAAAGGTTGGCTGGATGGTTACATATATACATACATATATTGTAAATTTGAGATCCATTATTTGGTACTAAATATTATAAAGAAATAGAAAAATTGTAAAAGAACTATTAGGAAAACACTCAAGAACCACAAAAAATTAGAGAATACTAAAACCCAACATTAAATAGAGCTTTGAAACGGGAGGAAAGAATATCATAAAACATATTCACACAACACAAGAAATCTTGTTATAGTTGGTTGAATCGTCTTGCAACTTTAACTACAAAAGATAGTGATGGTTACATTCCTCGACTTCCATATGGCAACAATCACAAAACCAAACATGAGCATGGAGGCAACAAACCTTGGCAGTTTGTTGTAGGGAGCTTCAAGTAGATCAGGGAAAAAATAATATCATGAAACATATTCATATAGGATTTGAGCTATGTTACTTGTTAATAAATATTGAAGACAAATAGAGAAATTGTATAAGAGGTGTTAAAATAATAACTATTTGTTGCAAGTCATTTTACATGGGTGCTTTGCATAAATGTTTTTTCTATAATATTTAATGCTAGGCAATGTAGCTCAAGTTCATAATTAAGTTTGTGGTGTTATACACATTTTGTGAAGATTGTTGCATCATATAATTGTTGTCATAGCCTAGAGAAAATTATTATTGTCATAAAGAGTTGGGCTTACATAATTGATTTGAAAATTTGAAAGATATTTGTATAAGCATGGAGGGAAAAAATAGTTTGGTGGCTTTTAAGTATTATTCTAATAGTTCTTTTATCTATTAAAATTTATATCTTTAGTTGATAGGCTATTTGTTTGAAGTTTCTATTTGCTAAGAAGACAACAATTTATTATGCAATATGTGTAACATATTCATAATGCCAGAATGGTTCTTCTAAGAATGCAACTAAATCAATATATTTTCTTACATATTTTGTAGTATACTTTCCCCCAGTGCAACATTGATTATTTCATTTACTTACTATTGTGCCATTGCACTACAATTGGTGTATATATATATATAATTTTGTATTTCATATTTTAAAATATACATATATGCAAACATATATATATCCATATATAGAAACTAGGACCCCTGTGGGTCATTTAAAAATGCAAGTAATCATCTAGACTAGATTTTCCCTTAGTTGACTAGCTGAGAAGGATTCAAATTCAAACCTTTTTTTTCCTATAATAATGTCAAACTTTAGAGTAGGCAGTATATTATAAGCAACCAAAAAGGTTTGAATTTGTAGCATTCCCAACCACTTAATTGAGGGGAAAATCAATTTGGATGTTTGTTGCCTTCACAAATTTAAAGCACAGGAGTTAGATAGTGAGAAACAAATATGCTATACACATCTACTTAGATATAGTGGTGTGTATATAAATAGATATATAGATATGTACATATGGATATATATATCTGGTTATATGTGTGTGTTTATAAATGTACAAAGAAAGGGGAAATTCAATGCATATATGTACTTAATTATTTGTACACATATGCACATGCATATATTCTACACTAAAGCTCCATTTTTTATTTGTACACATATGCACATGCATATATTCTACATTAAAGCTCCATTGTTTGGCATTAAATATTATAGACAAACAAGAAAATTGTAAAAGAACTATTAGGAAAACACTCAAGCATGACATATGTTTGATTCTTGAGTATCATCCTATTAGCACTTACAACTATTACATTTATTGATTGTGTTGTACCAATATGTTGCATGATATTCTTTTTCCCTCATTTGTTTGAAGCTCCCTATAACAAATTGCTAATTGTTGTTGGTTTTATTTTGTAAGGAAAGAAAATATATTGATTAAGTTACATTGTTGAAAGAGCCATTGTGGTGTTCCTGGCGTATAGCACTATTGTAAGGATCATCACCCTCGTGTCTCTTCTAAAATAAAATTGAGGTTCCCCAAACTACTGTGTTGTGGAACCTGTAAGTCATTTTGCATGGGTGTTTTGCATAAATGTTTTGTCCACAGTATTGAATACCAAGCAATTTAGCTAGAATTTCCAATAAAGCCTATGATGTTATATGCATTTTCAACAGATTATTGCATCATATAATTGTTTCCATAGCATAGAAAAAATTATAAAACTGCATAAATAGACATATATAAAAATAATAAAAAATTGCATGGATAGACATATAAGCAGCTTGAAAGATAGAGAGATACATAAAGAGGTATATGCATTTGAATTTATCATTTTTATTCTTGTTGATGTATCCCCTAGTGTTTGCACAGCAATAAAAGTGGATTTCTATTCTTCTTCTTGTATCTCGTATTTTTTGGATAGTATCAAGAGTGGAATGGTTATATATTGATATTTCTAAGTTGTCTACCAATTATCATTGGAATGTTGCAATACAATAATATTTTATTTTTATTGTCAAATAGAGCTATTAATTAGTGAACTTAATTTGCACCATTTTGTCCCTGCAAAAAAGTCCCCAAAACTATGTCTATAGAAATAGGCTTTGTGGATGGGTTTGCACAGCCCTCCAATATTGATTTGTTGGTAGCTCACCCACTGGTGCCACTGTAGAGTCTGAATTTAAGGACATGAACAACTGGCCTTCACATCTTGATCCCGTAAGTATAATTTTCCTTGTTATTATTGTTACCATATTTTCACCTACATGCTCAATTAGGATGCGCTACCTATGTTCCAAAATGAATGGTACATTTTAAACCTTCTATGTTACATTCAATTATACAAATGAAATAACTTTACAAGATTACAAGAATACAAAAGTATTACATTCATACAAGTGAATGTGACATAAAGTATTTTTATAATATTTCTAAAAATGTAATCTTTATTGAATGTAATAAGATACATGTGTCTCACACAGCAAGTCGTGAGACTAACTTTTCCTTGATACAACTAAAGATAAATTAATACATGAATAAATAAAGGAAAGCAAATGCACATGTAAGAGGGATGGCCAATCATTTCCTGAATGATTGGTTAGTGTTTTTCTTGCTTCGATGTTGTCCTCATTGTTTTCCTTCCTAGTTTCCTTGTGCTCCTATTCCTGTAGTAGTCAAGCAATGTATTAGAGCTATACTCTAAGCAATGAAAGGTCATTACTGTAGACATGCCAAATTTACATCATGCATAATCATATTCCATTCATCAAATAAATCAGGAATTTTATTTAAATCAAACCCAAATCATATTCCACCATTTTCTGATTTAAATAAATCAAATATTTAAGTCCTAAAAGTCAAAATCATCTAAGCACCATTAAATCAGCATAATCATCATTTATTTAATCTCACCTTGATTAAATACTAATCCCATCCCACTTGCATTCTCTAGATATCTCCACTTGCACAAATAAATCAATTTTATTGATTTATTAAAATCCCTCATTTTCCCTCAACATGGCAAGTTGATTTGTCCCTCCAACATTTCATTTATTGTTGTTTTTCTTGTCCCCCTCTCAAAATTTATTGCAAAATTTGAATTCAAATTCTCCCTCTCATGGGAACTCTTCCAAAATCTTGCACAACCATTGGCCTATCACCACTTGACAAGTGTCATCTTCTCATCGGAGGATCTTTAGTCCCACATTCACCATCTTGGCCAATCTCTCATCAAGAAAATCTATAAAAGAAGGCCTTCATTCTCATTCATGGATCCACCACTTTTATGCAAGGTTACTCTCTTAATTTGAGAACTCATCTTGCTCATCATCTCCATTTCCATTTCATCATCTTGAGCTTTGATCAAGGATTGGGAAAGGGTCACTAGCACATGTGACACCAATCCACTATGGAATAGGTAATTGTTGTTGTTTTCATAATGTTTTTAGTTTCATTTGGTCATGTATTGCATTTGGAAACATCTACAAGGTATTACATAGGGGTGTTCTTGAGAGATTTGTAGGTACTAACCATTGTTTGAAGTTAAGTATGTGTAGATTTTAAAAGGATGCCTACATTTGGCACTAGAAGGAGGGTAGAACAGTGTATGGAGCTTCATTGATAACTGATCTATTAGCTTAATATTAGATTTCATTTGATGGAAAGTATCTAAAAATCTAACGTGTTTAGCCTACGCTTTTATATCTTGAATAAATTTCTAAAGGCTAACGTGTATGGTTTATGCTTCAGCATTCTTGTGCTTTTCATTCCTTTTATGATTATATTCTGTCATAATGACTATCTTTTTCCATATCTAACTATTCTCTTGTTCATGTTTTGCGCACTTTCTTGAATCTTCAATCGATAGGCTCAGTAATGCTTCATGAGTCTATTCATTTAAATCTAGTATAGATGGCATATGACAGTAATTAGATACAAATCAAATGTTGTCCTGAGCCTTATGGTTTAGCTCATATTTTTTAGAATCCAGTGTAGGCATTATAATATGCGCAGGCTCCAACTATGTATAGGATGCAACTTGTTTCTTGTTGCATTAAATACCTGCTTGAGATATGAAGTCATTCCTCCAACAGTGGATCAATAAAGATGTGATTTGAATCTTCTAAGTTTAAGTCAATATTCATCATTTCCAAATGCCCGAGAAGTAGCCAAGAGATAACCAGGTCAAATTTCAATGGCTTGAATCCTGTCTGCCTCCATTTGGAAGGACGTCAAATAGTCACATTCCATGAGATAGTGTTCTCTTAAGATGATATTCATCCCTTTTGACTGATGAACACATCCTCCCTTCTCTTCCTGCGTAGCTTATTCCATTTCACATAGCGACTGCTCACAGTGTAGAAATACCTTCCTCCTGCGTCATTTCTCCTTCTCTCTCTTCACTCCCTCCCTTCCAAATTAGACTCCTATGTCATTGCAGGAGATAAAGTCGATAGGGTCAGAGCATGTTGGTCGAACGCCTTGCAACTTTTCCTACTATCAGATCTCTATGAATCCTCCTGTACAAGTCTTTCCATTAGTGATGTGTTGGGAATTTATTGATCTATCAATTCTTATTGACCAATTGAGACGCTTTCACCAGCAAATACTCACAAAATCCATAAAATTTGAAAACTTGTTCTAACTGGTTAGGTGTTGGTTCAAAGTTATTGATTGCATAGGTATGGAGAACTTAGTTTTCATGTCATAAATAAACTCGGTCTAAGATCTCTTATGATTCATTTATGGTTGATTGACATTCACCTGCCAAACGCATTTGAAAGCTCTTTATTCATGTTCATGCGAGAGAAATCAAAGGCAACTTTTGGAAATCTTTTGTTTTTAAACTTTGCATCTATTTTCTTTTTTCTAATATGGATCGCCTATCATTTTCTAGTTTGTACGCCTAAACTCATAGATAATGCGTTCTTCCATTTCCATTGCATCACTCAGCACAAGTAAAGGCGTAATTGTGTCTTCCTCTTTCTTTCATTAAATATCAAACAGTTGAAAAGAAGCAGATTGTGTGCTAGAGGTATTTGTGGTCAGTTGGTGGACAAATTGAATTTATTATCTTTGCCTTTGAGGGAGGACGGTTATAGAGTTGTGGCGTCTATTCCCACATAGATATCCAAGTCTGTAGACTCAACAAAAAGTGAATAGATTGCCCCTACTATTGTCTGATTCACTATCCAAAGTCATAAATGAAGGTGTTCTATAGCCTTTAAATTATCATTCACAAAAAACCTCAACTTTGCACGCCTTAGGTCCATATGAACAGATTTCAAAAGATATATGTTAGATATTTTGATTGACATTTGAGTTTTCTCATTATTTTGGGTGGAGAATGAAATAATCTGCTATTAGGTGGTAGGTATGGAGTTTTTTCTTTTTTTTCTTTAATGGAGATATAATTTAATCTTTGTTGCAGCCATCAATAAAGGTCATAAATGTTTTTAAAGTTATTAAAGATTTCTTTGACCACACAATGTTTTGTGCAGATATATTTTGACCATCTCAAGTATTAAATGTTGACTTTATCATTTCTTTGTTACTTACTAACATTGTAGAATCCAAATTTCTTTTGGAAAATTGCGTTTTTATTTATTTTTAATGAGTTCTTAAAATAAGTAGTAATTATTTTCAACTTATGTAATAGGTACAAAGGAAAAGTGAAAGGTGAAAGACACAAGGTACAAAAAATGAAAGGAGGAGAATGTTTTGAAAAACTCAAAGTGTTTTTAAACGCTTTAAGTGTTTGTTCAACACTTTTCCATGAAATTGTTTGTCTTTTCACTTTAGGACACTAACTTTCATTTGGGTCTAAAAAGAACAATTTGATTTTTTCCATTCGCAGAAGGTTAAAATTCAAGCTTAGACACTTACTAGATTTTGTTTTGGGCTAAAAATTGAACAAAGCAATCCTCACAATTGCTTTGAAGGCTATAAAATGAACAAATGCTTGAATTGTGTGATTTTGTCTTTGGGGCATTTTTTAGTGCGTATCCTCTCCCCTTGCGCTTCGTGCAATCTAGGGTGTAAGAGAAACACTCAAAGTGCATTTTATTGCTTTGAAACACTTCGATTTGGGTTTAAAATTGAACAATATCTTGTGCGAGTGTGAGTAGGGGAATTTTTGTGTATATTCTCTTTCTTTGTGTCGTCAAAGATTGATCGAGTTACAGATTATGTCTTTGCTTGCTTTTGTTTATCCTAGAGGGCTTACCTTAGGGAAAAAGTACTCACCCAAGGGAACGACTCAACTAGTAACACTCTAAAGCCAAGAGTATTTCCTTCCGGGATATAAATGTGGATATTGGAAGAAACACCAATATCACGTGGTTGACTCCGACAAGATGGATCCGAAAGGGGACTCTTGCCACGTTGGGTCAACTCCTACGAACGGAAAGTCCTTACTAGAACCCATGTGCTAGAATTTTCCAAAATCCTTAATCTATTTGTTGGTGCAAGAACGGTCATTTTGAAGCCACCCCACACTTTTATGGTCTTTAGTAGAAATGGAAAACATGCCATGGGAGTTTCATGGGTGTTGATGCTTGGATGCCTCGTATAAGTGAGTGTCATGGAGGGGAGCCAGCAGGGTCAAGCATCTAACCATTCGCTAAAGATAGGCATAGCTAGACTTGTCCAAGTGGGGATTCAACAGATATTGTCTTACACATCCATAGGGCTTGTACTTGTCTTGGTTTGAAAACACAGTGTTGTATTTGAAAACATTTGCAAAACAAACATTCAACATGATTTTCAAAATTTCAAACCCTTTAGGAGGCAAATATCATTGACCAAATTCTTGTGTTGTTGCTTGCCCTTGGGATTAAATCCTTAGAGGTTCCTAAGCACTTGAATTTACATCTCAATTTGCCCCCTAAAGCTAAACAATAGGTAATCTTTGCCTTAAATTCATCAAATTTTTGCATAATATACCTTGTGAAATGAGACGAAGTTGAGACATTGAACATTCAGTTTGAAATCTAATCAAAGAAAGTGTTTTTGGTAAAATAAAGCCATTAAGCAAAGCTAAGCAAAATGAATTTTCATGTGTGATTGGAGACTCACAAATCCCAAAGCAAAAATCATTGAAAATCCGAAAATGAAAGTTCAAATGAAATCAATCCTTGGTTACAAAGGTCTTTATGAAGTATTTGCATGCTCTTCAATACGTAGGTCTAGGAAAACAAAGTGGTCTTGTTAGGTTCATCTAGGGATCAAAACAAATCAAACCTCTTTCATCCATATTTCAAAACATCAAACATCATCTCATAAATCATCTTTTGAAAAACCTTGAAATCATCCTTGAAGTGCTAGGCTTTATGACAAAATCAATCAAACACAAAAATCATTGAGACCAAGTCCTTGAAACATTTATCAAAACACCTTTTGGCCAGGCATGTGTAGATGCATCCTTTTGCATGTACTTAGTCAAAATTATCAAAAATCATCTTGTCTAACTTAGTGTATGTAGATGAATCCTTCTTCATATACTTAGTGAAACAATCATCTTGTTTGGGTAGGTGTGGGTAGATACATCCTTCTCCTCACACACATCCAAAATCATCATCCTTTGAACAAAACTATCCTTTAGATCATTATCAAACATCTTAGGGATTTTTGCTCAAAATCAAAATCCAAATCAAGATCAAGGACAAAGTCTCAAAATCCAAAAATCAAACCAATCAAAAATCCAAAGTCCTAGCATTTCATTCAAGATTTATCAAAAGCCAAAAACAACACCCATAAACATCCATAACATCCTTGAACATCATCATCATATCATCATCACTTTTGATACTAAAAATCATCCTAAAAACTTTCACTTTGGGACATAAAATAGAGATTAATCCAAGGAATCAAGAGATTCATCTCCCATATTCTCAAAGATTGATCCCCATTTTATGATTCTAACTAGATCTCAATATAAGAAGAGTATGGAAGCCAACAAAGAAACACCCACTTCAAGTGATCTTAGCCAAACCACTCCTGAAATGAACCCCATTGGGGATGGAAATCTCACAATTAGCCTTCCAACATCATCGCAAAACACACAAGAAGAAAACCAAGGAGAGGACCTCACTTTTGGAATGTCTCATGAAGAAATGACGAAAATGCTCCAAAATCTAGACAACCATAGAATCATCAACATCATGATGAGACTTAACCCTTCGTTGTACATGCTTGAACTAGCAAAACAAGGGGCCAAGTTGCCTTCAAATTTTGATGTGAGCACTATAGTAGAGACATCTTTTCCACCAATCTCATCCACCATCCCCATTTCATCTACACCCCCATCTCAAAATGTCATAGAAAATATCCCTCAAATCACAACATCATTTTCTCCAACCCAACCCAACATTAACAAGGGAAACACATTTCTCAATGCTCTTCAATCACATCCCCTTGTTAATAATCAAAACTTGGATGTAAACACCACATTGGAACAAAATATCCCCCATAATCCATTAAAAAAAAATGTTCCTCTCACTTTACATTATGACCCATCATCAACATCTTTTCATGGAGTACCTAAAATCCCCCTCCTCTCAAATTCACAAGAGGAAGAAGACATGTTCAGACCAGGGGGCATTTTCAACACCACAACACTCTCGCAATGATTCACCCCCCTTACATTTCCACCTCTTCTGCCATTTCCATTATCATCCACACCACTCCTTGGTCTAGGGCTTCCTCCCCTACCAAGTATCAATCAAATATACATCCCAACCATCAATCAAAACTTTTTGCCAAATGCTCAAAAATTATTGTTGACATCACAACAACAAATGACAAACACACAAGCAATGGAAACATCATCAAACACCCCCACAACATTGTAAAGCATGGTATCTCAAGGGCCAATCACATCAACGACGCCACTTACCACATCAACAACACCATCCACCAATCACGTAATCAACATGACAACACCATCCACCAATCACGTAATCAACACAACATCATCATCTACCACCATACCAAACCCACCACCACCAATGTTCACAACATCAAACCAATTCGACGCAACATTACAAGCCACTTTTCAAAGAGGATACCAACAAGTACAGAAACAAAAAGCCATGCAACAAGCCGCTCAAGCTACGGAAGCTACCAAAGTTGCACAAGCTGCATTACAAGCACAACAAGACCAAGCTTTATTGTAATTGCAACAACAACAAGCCACCCAAGCCGCACAAGCATTACAAGCACAAAGGGTCGCTCAAGCACAACTTTTATTACAACAACAAGCAGCGCAAGTGCAAGTGCAAGCTCAAGCACAAATTTTTGCACAAGTAGCACAAATGCAAGCATATCAGCAAGCACTAAAGCAATACCAAGAGCAGCAAGAAGCAGTAGAATTGGCAACCCAACAACAAGCGTTGTGGGAACAAGAACAAGTAGAACAACAAAAGGTGCAGCAGCAAGCACAACAACAAGCATTGTTGGAACAACAGCAAGTGCAACAATAAGCACAAATCCTAGCACAACAACAACAAGAGCAACAATAAGCATTGTTCATCCAAAAACAAGTAGAAGCCTACTTCACCCACCACAACATACCAATACCATCAAACAATGCACCAAACAATCCATCCATCCAAACCATGATTGTAACACCTCAAAACACATTCATCCCACCCCCTGATACACAAAGTGATGTAACAACACAACTCAGGTTGTTATCACAACAAGTGCTCGACCTTCAATCAAGGTGAACAACCAAAACACAGAGCAACTTGTGTCCCTATCCATTTGATAGGAGCCTAGACATGAAACCATTCCCTAAGGGATTTGAAATCCCCAAATTTGACAAATATCAAGGGACAGGAAACCCTGAAGATCACATCAGGGAATTCCAGGTTCATTGTATGGAGGTTGCATATGACAATACTTATCTGATGCGGCTATTCCCTAGGAGCTTGGTAGGAAATGCTATAGAATGGTTCTCTCACTTACCCTCAGGCATTAGAACATTCCAGGAAATCAAAGATGAATTCATTAGAAACTACACAAGTAACATTACAATGGATGTTAGTCTCAAAGAACTATACGCTCTGAAACAAGGAAAGAATGAATCTTTTGCTTCATTCCTTCAATGATGGCGATCCAAGGCTAATCAGAGTAAGTGGACCATGCTAGAAGAGCAACAAGTCTACACAATCATCACCATCCTTGAAAGCCGCTTGTCATTCCACCTCAAGGTTCAGGGAATCACCACCTATGATCAACTGATCTCCAAGGCGCTTAGCATCGAAAGAGCCCTTGCAACCCAACCCATCAAATCAATGCCATAGCATGAACAAAAAAACAATCGCCCACCATCAAATTACAATGATAAACCACGTACATGGGCAAGAAAAAAAAACATCACTAATGATGGCATCGTTGATGCCAAGGTGGTCATTAGTGGTCCACGCCAAAATACACCCGCGCCACAAATCCAACCACAATGCCAAAAAACTCATCACACAACATACCAACCCAATAATCCCATCATCAATAACGTCAACAACCAAAGAGGACCACCTCAATGCAAAACATACCCCAAACGAAAATACACCACTTTAGGGGAACCACTTGAGGACATCATGAAAAAGCTAATCGACAAAAAACTCATCCAAGCTCCTACATTTGAGAATTATCAAGAACCTGATGTCAAAACTCCTTGGTACAATGAAAATCAACTATGTGAGTTCCAAAAATCAAAGGCCACACCACAAACAATTGTATGAGACTCAAGAACATCATCCAAGATCTCATCAAAAAAAGTATCATAAATGTGGAAGCACCTACTAGGAATCAAGATCTTAAAATCTACACGAATCCGATGCTGAATCATGGCAACAAAGGGAATAACAAGGATAAAGGAAAAGGTAGTGTAAATCATGTATACGAAATAGTCATTGCCTCCCTAAATGAAGATTGCATGGTCATCACCATCAAGGGCGCTCATGCCGAAGACTGTGGAGTCACCACAAGAGGCGGAAAAGTCACCATCGCAGGATCATCCCAACCCAATAGAGTCACTACATCAAGAGCCGTTCCATATAGCTACAATGTTGTATACCAACTCAAGAGAACACCAACACACATCTCCATCATGGAGTTGTTAAAAATATCATCAACTCATAAAAAGATCCTCGAGGAAGCATTATCCTAATCTACCATCCCCACAGACCTCGATGCGGAACAATTCCAAGCTATGGTCGGAAACATCATAACACCAAATCTCCTTACGTTTTCTGACCAAGATTTTCCCACCCAACCATCTTGCAATCACACACTTCACTTGGAGATCATTGTGAACAAGAGAAAAATCAAAAGGGTCTTGGTGGATGGAGGTTCAAGTTTGAACATCTGTTCTCTTAGCCTCATCAAACAGTTGAAAATATCAGAAGATTCCATTGACAAAGGCAAGGGCATCAAAATCAGAGCATATGATGACCAAGAAAGAGTGTCTCAAGGCAAAATTAAGCTCCCTATCCAAGTAGGGCCAACACTCATGGAAACCACATGTCAAGTTTTGGACCTCGAATTGCCATACAATATCCTCTTGGGATGCCCATGGATTCATGCAATGAAAGCCATAGCATCAACCTTCCACCAATGTGTGAAATTCAAACATAATGGATAAGAGGTTACCATCCATGGAGATCCTGAGCCGTTTTCATATTGCAAGAACCTTGAAGCCAAATATTAGAAAATCCCCCAAGTGCCAAAAAATGATGAGGGCCCCATCCACATCATACATCGATCCCGCCACTCTCACGTCCACTTTTGCGATAGAGACACCCGCCATTCCCACCATATCTGATATCAAGCTCATCATCTAGGAGGATGGTTGTGGAAGTTATAGGCTCCCCAACAATGCTTTTGTGATAGGAGAGTTACCACAATCTCCAAGATCGCGAGGACGACCACAAGAAAATCAAGCTCCCACATCACAAACATATCCTCAAAATTATCCTGAATTCACAAGATGGGGAGACCTTGGCCATGAGGTAATTGAAGCAGATCCATCAAACATGTTGTATCGAGATGGAAGACCGACACCTAAATTACCAATGGATGAAAGAAGCAGGGGCCTACAAATGATGTTTACGATGGGCTATGAACGAAATCAAAGACTGGGACAAAATGACAATGGGCTCTTAATACTAATCATGCCTGAGACACGACCTATAAAAAATCTTGGTCTTGGATGTACCTTTCTGAGAATAACCATACGTGGCCGAAGTCCTCCGGTTAGAACAGTTAATGTCTCTCCTCAACTAGTAATAGTACAACTACACTCACCAATAGTCACAGGTAGAGACACACATAATTTTATAACTGAGCCCTACATTAGTAGCGATGACGAAGATGCCTTATCCAACCTACCTAGGTTATTCGAAGATACCACCCTGTGTATGATTAGTACCATATCCTTTGAACCAAATAGTCAAAATCATGAGATCCGCTTAGTCTACCCCCAACTGATCGACTATGACCAATGAGGACCACCAGTTCTCGATACATTTAAAAATGATGAAGCGCTCTCAGAATTCATGGGATTGAGAGACAACATTCCAGATGGAGATCACAAGGCCAGATTCATAATGGAGTTGGACACACACGCCTTTCACGGGGAAACGATTGAATCCTTCAGTCACAAAAGTGAGAAACTAAGAATCATATCCAAGTCCTTGAGTGAAAACCACACTATGGCACTCTTTGACAAGAAAATAGTAAAAAGAAAGGACGTATCCAATGGTGAAAACCTCTTTGAGGCACCTGAGGATGAAGGATTGAATCTTCCCCTAAGAGCTATTCATTAAGAGAAGTCAACAGTCTTGGCTGAAAAATGCAACCTAGTCAACCTAGGAACAGAGGAGACCCCACATATCACATTCTATGCAGAATCACTATTATTAGAAGAGCAAGAACTCCTAACAGCATTCCTAAAGGAAAGAGAAATAAACTTCGCACGGAGTTATGCTTATATGCTAGGACTTTATCCAAATACTGTGGTCCACCACCTAGCAGTGTATCTAGATGCAAAACCTGTCGGAGAGAAGCTTCTCAAAATGCATCCTCAAATCACTTTGTTAGTCAAAATGGAGCTCAAAAAGCTATTAGATGTTGGATTCATCTGAACAATTGATTATCCAGAATGGGTATCAAACTTGGTACCTATTTCAAAACCTGATGGAGCTATCAGAATCTGTACAGATTTTGGAGATTTGAACAAAGCATGTCCCAAGGATGACTTTCCACTTCCCAATATCGATATGATAGTGGACATGACAGCAGGGCATGAGATGCTCTCACTAATGGATGGATTTTTAGGATACAACCAGATTATGATAGCAAAAGAAGACCAACATAAGACAACTTTTCCTTTTTCGTGGGGGACCTACTGCTGGAACATGATGCCATTCAGCCTAAAGAATGCAGGAGCAACCTATCAAAGGGCCATGACACTAATATTCCATGATATGATTCACAAAATAGTTGAAGACTATGTCGATGACATCCTAGCAAAGTCAAGAAAAAGACAAGATCATATAGCAACCCTAAGTGCTGTCTTTGACAGATTGGAGGAATACAAAGTCAGACTAAATCCCAAGAAGTGCGTCTTTGGCATATAATCATGAAAATTACTAGGATACATAGTGTCTATGAGGGGTATCAAGGTGGATCTGGCAAAAGCAAAGAAATCCTCAAGATGGAAGCACCAAGGAACTTAAAACAACTGAGAGGCCTCCAGGGCCAACTTAAATCCATCTAATGGTTCATAGCATAATTGGTAGATAAGTAGAACCCATATTCACACCTTCTCCATAAGGGGGTATCATACAAATGGGATACAAAATGCGAAGAGGAATTCAAAAAAATAAAGGAATATCTACTAACACCTCCAGTGTTAATGCCACCTATCCCGAGAAAGCCATTGATCTTATATGTGTCAGCAATAGAAGCAGCCCTTGGAGCTCTCCTAGCTCAACATGATGAAAACAGAACAGAGAGGACCATCTACTATATCAGCAGGACAATGGTCGGTCATGAGCTAAATTACTCATTCATTGAGAAAGCATGCCTCGTAGTAGTGTTTGCATCCCAAAAATTCAGACACTACATGTTGGCACACAAGATCAAGCTTATTGCCAAAATTGACCCCCTTAAATATCTCTTATCAAAGGCAATGGTCATAGGCAGAATGGAAAAATGGGTAATGATACTGTCAGAGTATGATATCGAGTATGTAGAGAGGAAAGACATCAAAGGTCAAGTTATTGCAGACAAATTAGCAGAAGCACCTATGTATTTTGAGAATCCCCTTGTCTCAAAGTTTCTAGATGAGTCTATTTTTAACCTCAACATTGCTGATCAATGGAAACTATACTTTGACGAGTCATATACACAACATGGATCAGGAGCTGGCGTCTTCTTCATCACCCCATAGGGGGACTACATACCAAGATCATACAAACTAGCATTCCCTTGCACAAACAACATAGTGGAATACAAGGCTTTGACTATAGGTCTCAGGATAGTAGTACAATGGAATATCATAGCTCTTAAGGTATATGGAGACTCTCAGTTGATCATAAATCAGGTCAATAATGAATATCAAACAAAGGATGAAAAGCTAACCCCATACAAGAAATTGGTGGAGACTCTAAAGGAATCCTTCATCGACATAACATTTGAGCAGATTCCAAGAACCAACAACAGAGCCACTGATGCCATGGCTACAATTGGGTCTCTAGTAGACATCCCTCACAATGTGCTGAAATATGAATTTCTGATCAAGAAGCTTCTCGTTCCCACATTCGAGGTACTAGAATCAGAATATGTGTGTCAAATCGTTGGTCCTGGCAATCCTTGGTATCACAACATCTACACATATCTTTACATAGGAGTCATACTCGCTGACCTACCATCGAGCCTAAAATGAACCTTTATCAAAAAGGCATCCAGATTTGTCATCCTAAGTGATACCTTATACCGTAGAAGCATAGAGGTTACTTTACTGCACTGTCTAAATGCTGAGGAGGCATTAACCGCTCTAACCAAGGTTCATAATGGTATCTGTGGCTCACACTCGAGCGAAATAACCATAGCCAAGAAACTGTTGAGGCTAGGGTACTATTGGTCCATAATGGAGTGAGAAGCACATGATCACACTAAAAGGTGTTTACAATGTCAACAGCATGGGGCCCTCATCCATGCTCTAGCTCGAGAGCTTCACCCGATTATCATGCCATGGCCTTTTTCGTAGTGGGGACTTGATCTCATTGGGAAAATCTCACCCACCTCATCCAACATCCATTAATTCATTATCACTACAACTGAGTACTTCACAAAGTGGGTGGAAGCCATACCAATGACATATATCACTGGGAAGCAAATCTCAAAATTCATCCTAAACTATCTCATCTATCATTACGGTGTTCCACAAGCCATTATCTCAGATAATGGGACACCATTCAAGAATCAGGATGTCCATGACTTGTGTGAGAAATTCAAAATCCAGCATCACTTCTTCACCCCATACTATCTGCAAGGCAATGGCCAAGCAGAAGCCATGAACAAAACCATCCTCAAAATCCTCAAGAAAACAGTCAATGACACAAGTCGTGACTGGCACTTGCAGCTTAATCCCACCCTCTGGGCTTATCGAACCAGCATCTGCACACCCACTGGCACCACCCCCTTCTCATTGGTCTACAAATTAGAAGCCGTACTCCCAATTGAGATCGAACTCCCATCCAATAGAATATCATTGCAAAATCTCATCACTGATGAGGACTATCGGGTGTCAAGATTAAACGAGCTAGAGTTACTAGATGAGAGATGCATAGATGCTTTGAATCATCTACAAGTCTATCAAAATAGACTCAAATGAAGCTACAACAAGATCAGAAGTAGGACTTTCCAAGTTGGAGAACTAGTCTTAAAAGAAAATCAGAAGAATGTCCCAAATCCCAGCAGCAAAGGCAAGTTCAAACCCAATTGGTTAGGGCCATTCATCGTCATAGCAAGCTATAAATCAGGGACATATCAGTTATCAACACCCGAAGGGGAACCTCTACAGTAGCCCATGAATAGCTCCCATCTCAAAAAGTTTTATGCCTAATTCTTTCAAGGTGTAGAACCAAAAAAATCAAAAAAAGTCCTAAAAAAATGGTTACTTCGTCGAAAACCTGGCAAACAGGTGTCTTGGTGACAACAAAAAAATAAAAAAAGCAGAAAAATCCTAAAATAAATTAGAAAAAGGATCAAAAATAGTAAAGAGAAAAAATCGTCCGCTAGTGAAAACCACGATGGTGGCACTTTGGGCAAGTACCTCGGTGAAAACATGACAAACAGGTGCCTTGTGTAAATAAGCACTTTCCATCCACCAGAACCTTTACAACTTGTTCTACATTATCCCTCCATTTCACTTCCATCATCCACCGCATCCATATCTCCATTCATCACTCATCCACTTGCATCCGCACCATAGCTCGGTCTTGCGTTCGTATCATGATCCCTCCGAGTACTACCCAGCCCATTCTCAAGGTCAGTTTGTCTTGCCTTTATCGGAGTAGTCTATTGCATCATGCTGGGGGCACGTTCTCATCGGATCGGATTCGTGTATGGTCTTAAAGTCCTCAAAATCAGAAAATACAAAAACATAAAAAAATTAGAATATCCAAAAACATCAAAACATCAGAAAATCCAAAAACATCAGAAAATCCAAAAACATCAGAAAATCAAAAAATCCAAAAACATCAAAAACATCAAAAAATCCAAAAACAGGTCAAAAGGTCATTCAAAAAACCAAAAACAAGGTCGTCTTGTCAAACTACATCATCTCTGAGCTTGAACATAGGCAAGGTTGATCTTTGATCATCCCCTGAGACATTTAGGTCAGTCCTATAGAAGTCCATCATAATAAACTGACATCTCATCATGTATATCTTCATATGTAAATTGGTCAAGTCGTTAGTCGAACTACGTGGTCTCTGCGTGTATAACATAGGCAAGGCTAAACTGTTGATCAGCCCCCGAGGCCCCTAGGATAGGTCTTTAGGTTAGTCTCTTGGTCAAAATCTCAGAAAATCCCAAAAACATTGGAAAACCGAAAATCAAAACATTTGTAAAACCTCAAAAAATACCAAAAACAGCCTCAAAACATTGCAAAACATCAAAAACATCCAAATATTTGAAAAAAATCCATCTGCCTCATCTCGCTTGCACCCGCAATAAACACCATTCATAATAAACTGATCGTCATCCTCAACCTTTGGTGAAATAGTTAGAAACAAGTCTAACAGGTTAAAAGTAAAACTCAAAAGCATCAAGTCTCAAGTCTCAGTCAATACGTAAACAAGTTGGTCAAGTCTTTGTATCAATAGTCCATCATCCAAATAGTCTCATATCAATCATCTGATAACATCATGTCCTAGGATGAATCCTTCCTACATGGGGCATTATTTATCAGAAAGAACACTTTGGATAAATGAAATAACATGCCACCATCCACTAACATGTCCTAGGATGTATCCTTCCTACAATGGGCATTATCTTTTGGCAATAAGTTTCAGTTCTTATCCTTACAAACACATTCCCTTTTGGTTAGCGGTATTGAAGAACATTGACTTGTTTGCATACTTGGTCTTTTTCTTTTGACTTATCTTATTGCACTCAGTCCAAGGACCTCTCGATGATATCCGAACGAAGGATTTAGAGAGATAGGAATGGGGCAACAATCATTATTCTTTTGTTTGCTGTGCTTGTTGGATGTTCTTGTAAAATAAATTGGCGAATACTTGCTTTGTTAGATATGTATGGAGGATGTTTCAGACAAATTTTTGACTATTGCATTGATTGGTTATACCTTTCTGTGTTTTGGTCTAAGATGTTTGAGACTTCTAAAGTGCATCCTAGCAAGGTTTCCGTATGTAAGGTGTGAACAAGAATACTCCTATCTATTTGTTGAGTCAAAGTCCATCACACTAAGTACAACGCCATCCTGGTCCTTTATACCTTGATGCTTCGTGCTTAGGCGTGTTATCAAACATAAAGTAAGTGACCCTTTGAAAATCCCAATCCTTGATAAGCAAATCATCCAATTTTTATCATCCATTTCTCATCATCATCTCTCATAATGTTGGCTTGTTGGACCCTCTTGTCATCATCTAATGTCTTCCACACTAACATCACATCATGAATAGTTAATCATCATCACCAATTCATCCATCATTCATCCATCATGCATCCATCATACATTTTCATTCATATCATCATCATAATATAGATCTGTTAGTCTAAGCATCTGCATAAATCATACATTTGCATAATGAAAACATATCACATCATCCATCTCATCCATCATCACATCATATCATCATTTAAGTTTTTTAGGATAATATAGATTTGTTATTTTAAGTATCTTGAAATCATCTCATTTGCATCATCATCCATAACCACCCATTTTGAACCTCTTTATCGCGAGATCGACCCTCAAATCGAATCTTTTCACTCGATCTCTCGAGGGGGCAATGTACCAGTGTACTTCTTTCCGCTGGGGCATCTTTAAAATCAAGAATTTTTGAATTTTGATTTCGGCAAGTTTATTCTTTGAACCAACGCAACAAGTACATTGCTTCAAAGAGGGGAAAATGTAGACATGTCAAATTTACATCATGCATAATCATATTCCATTCGTAAAATAAATCAAGACTTTTATTTAAATCAAACCCAAATCATATTCCACCATTTTCTGATTTAAATAAATCAAATATTTAAGTCCTAAAATTCAAAATCATCTAAGCACCATTAAATTAGCATAATCATCATTTATTTAATCTAACCCTGATTAAATACTAATCCCATCCCACTTGCATTCTCTAGATATCTCCACTTGCACAAATAAATCAATTTTATTGATTTATTAAAAACCCTCATTTTCCCTCAACATGGCAAGTTGATTTGTCCCTCCAACATTTCATTTATTATTTTTTTTTCTTGTCCCCCTCTCAAAATTTATTGCAAAATTTGAATTCAAATTCTCCCTCTCATGGGAACTCTTCCCAAATCTTGCATAACCATTGGCCTATCACCACTTGACAAGTGTCATCTTCTCATTGGAGGATCTTTAGTCCCACATTCACCATCTTGGCCAATCTCTCATCAAGAAAATCTATAAAAGAAGGCCTTCATTCTCATTCATGGATCCACCACTTTTATGCAAGGTTACTCTCTTAATTTGAGAACTCATCTGGCTCATCATCTCCATTTGCATTTCATCATCTTGAGCTTTGATCAAGGATTGGGAAAGGGTCACTAGCACATGTGACACCAATCCACTATGGAATAGGTAATTTTTGTTGTTTTCATAATGTTTTTAGTTTCATTTGGTCATGTATTGCATTTGGAAACATCTACAAGGTATTCCATAGGGGTTTTCTTGAGAGATTTGTAGGTACTAACCATTGTTTGAAGTTAAGTATGTGCAGATTTTAAAAGGATGCCTAAAATTACCATACATGATCATGTATGTCATCTACCTATGCATTTATTAACTCATCTCCATCTGTATCAAAGATTAATGAATGGATTAGGTGTTTGAGAAAACCATTTGATCAACATACACACAAAAGACAAGCATTTTTCTAACTTGTTTGCTTCATGTGCAGCTGCAGGTGTAATAATGTTTTAATTCAACATTTGGGTTTTAATGTGGCTCCCACAAGGGTTGAGCCCAACATGTTGCATTATTGTACTTTAATTGAACATGGAGAGTAATTATTTTCCTTATGATATTCTCAGGAAAACATATATTATTCATAATGATGATATTTTAGTCACAGTCATAAATGACATATACTTACTCTGATAAAACATGGAGGATACATATAATTTCATTGTATTGAAACAAACTATCAAGGTACAGTCGAGAATGGGAAACATGATGGTTTTCCAAGAGATAGTCAAATACTATGAGAGGAAGAAATGATAGTTTTTCAGGTAGGGGAGTAATCACACACCTTGTGATTAGATTTTAGATTCAAGAGCATGATAGACATAATGAATGAAATTGTGCAATAGTCATGGTAGTGCTACAAGGGTCTCACAATGAGCAATTACCTGATCTATGAATAGATAGCAGTCATTGATCACCTTAAGGGAAAGGCAGTGATATTGCTCTTGGGACATGGTAGAGCAGAAGTTAAGTAAGGGATGATAAATCCTGTGAAAGGTTGAATGACAGTCATAAAGGGAAGAAGCTATGAACACTAAACATAAAAGATTGTCTTAAAGCATAGTTTATAACAGATGACTGATGATAAATGTGTAGTCCACATATTCAACCTTGAGATTACATGAATACTACATAACAAAGAAATAATCATGAGAATAGTGGCAAAAATCATACAAAAAGGAGCATCTACAAGATTAAAAGGACAAACTTATGAAAAAGAGAGCAGTCATAACACTTAGTCTTCATATGGAAAGTCATCTCCAAAAGTAAGGAAAACTACTGTACAATGAAGTGAATAGATGGAAAAAGTAACTAAAAAAAAAGTGCATAATAGTCCTACGAAAGAATAGGACATGAATGGTACCCAAAAAATTGCAAGCTTGGCTGCGGCCAATGATTCAACATATACAAAATTTTCTCTATTTTCTTTCATAAAATGTACATAATGGTTTTTGTTTCATTATTTTTGCCATCAATATGGAAATGAAAGAAGCATAAAAGGGTTAAGAATAGTCATCAAGACAAGTGATATCTCAGTAAGCTACTATTTCTACACAACAGGTGAGAAATCCTATTGTAGTCACAAAGTGAAATAACTAAAAAAAAGGTAGATTAGTTGTGACATTGGATTATGAACAATGAGTCATATATGTTGACACTTTATTAGGTATAATCCTATGGTATTGATCTTACAACCATATTTTAATAAACCACAGCTATTTCCCCATGTTTCTTATAGATAATTTGTGAAACGTACAACCATAGTCAAAATAAAGAAACCTGTGACCTGGGGTTTTCTCAAAACATTATGCTATAGGTCGTGCCATGTAGACTACAGGAAGTGAAGTCATCTCATAGCACTATCAAATTAAGTGAAGGACCATAGGAAAATGCAACAGAGTGATAAAATTCACTTACCTAGATCGGCTGGTGTTTTTCTCTCTAAAGTTTCTGTCAGAGATCTATTCTTAATGCTCGATAAGAAGCAAAAATGGTAGCCTAGGACAATGAAAGTATTGATAGAGAATAGAAAATGGAGAGCTAAAAGAAACAAAATATAGGAAGAATTTTGAATTAGATAAAAGTGAGTATCCAGAACAAGCTTGCAACCATTACTTTTAGAAATGAAAAAGAAACGAGAAAGCACAGATTCATACATCAAAGTATCAAAAATATCCCACAAAATAGCTCTATTTCAAGTTTCTTTTCCTCCTGAAAATGAAATTAAAGATAAAATATGTATGAAGGAAAAGGTCACCTGAGATTCTCTATAAAAAATACAAAGGAAATTCCTCTGTTTCTATAGTTTTTTCTGCCATGAATGAACCTATTAAAATTCCAAACCCTCATAGCGGCAGACTTGGCTTCTTCAAGAAGCTTCAGATGAAATAAAATGTGAATAAAATTTCATTTTTTTCTTCTGCCTTAGGGTTAAAACCCTAGTGTATGCGGTCAACATAATAGGCATTTTTTCCTTTATTTTATCAAAAATACAATACAAGCTAATCTCCCAAGGACCTAGACTTAAGCATTTTAAGTCATTTTTGACTTATTAACATTTTATGTCCTTGGCTGATGCATGTAGTTTTAATTTTGCATTTTATCCATATTGTAAAATGCTTGAATTTAAATGATGATCTATAAATAATTTAATTCAAGCATTACTTCTAAATGCAAATAAAGTCATATGCCCATATGTTTAAGTCATGAAATTTTCAACATATGGAGGGAGGGATATATTTGTATTTATGACTATGAGAAAATATTGGTAAAATAGGATTTGTTTTCCAACATATGGAGAGTATATAGGGTTATTTGAAGTTAGTTTGAAGACATTTGGAGTGTATTTAGGGACCTTTTATGGTTTGATAAGATCAGCTTGACTTTTTCAACCATGGAGAGTTATTTTAGTGGGGATTCAGATCCTATTTTTTTGGCTTTATGGGTGCTTATGAAAATAAGATTTCTAGAACCTTATTTGGTGGAGCAACTTAGAGTTTGGCTACTTAGCCATTTTTGTAACTCAATTTAGATAGTTTTAATAATGCTTCTCAGAAGTTAGTGACTTTTACAGTCCCTTTCTTATACTAGCATGCTTTGTAACTCATTTTGGATATGAAAAACAAATGATACCTTGGTTACTACTGGTAATAAAGTTCTTTCCTTTTTATTCCTTGTAGCTTTGTGTATGTTAAATGATTCGATTAAGATTTTTGTGAAAACCATTCATGATTTCCTTCTAGCTTGGTCTCATAAATTATACCTTTCTACAAATAGCGTGTTTAAGCAGGTTACTATTTGTGTCAAAAATACATTTTTGCTTGCAGATTGTGACGTTAACCTTCCATTTAGCTAGTATTTTTGTGTTTAGTTCTCTTAGTGAAGCACTTATGCAAAAACACATAGAAATAAATTGTGCAGATTTAGTTTCATTAGTTGAAGCCTAGTGTTAAAGTTTTTTCTAAATTTCATTATCCAAGTAATATTCTAGTGTATCACCTTAGAAGGTAGTTTTCATTTTATGCAATATTTCTCCCTTTTTCCCTCAAAAATTTAGTAGTTTTAGAGTGATAAGCAGCTAGGAGACGGCTTTATCCGGAGGTTCATTTCAACTTTAGGTGACCCACAACCTTGAAGTGATCCCATGTTTCTCCAAAAAGCTTAGTTTTATAACTTTGCATAGGGTGCATTTCTAGGAGATAACAATTATACCTATTGCAAATTTGGCATTGTTGTTTCCTATTTTCTTGGCTTTAAGGTGTATATACACATGGGTCATGTTGAAAAAGCATATAGATGTGGAAGTAGATATACATGCCTATTTTCTAGCATATAAAATCATCCCTTTCATGTATATGTATGTATATATATGTATGTGTATATGTGTATGTGTATGTATATGTATATGTATATGTATGTATATGTGTATATAAATCTATGTATATATATATGTATATGTATATGTATGTATGTGTATGTATATGTATATGTATGCATGTATGCATATATATATGTATATGCATATGCATATGTATATGCATATGCGTATGTCTATGTATATGAGAATTTTTTTTTTATAATATGGTAGATCAAATATGAAGGCATCAGATTTTTCTTGCTTGCTATGAAATCAATAGCATAATGACTCTTTCAACAATGCAACTTAATCAAAGCATAGTTTCTCTCACCGCAACATTCAATATTGCATTTACTTCACCCACTTGCATTTAATTTACCTGCTCCTGTTGTGCAACAACGATAGAATGCATTGAGCCTCACGAAATCAAACACTTATAATCTAGCTATCGTGTACCAAGGTTTCCAACTCCTATATGTATATGTATGTATATGTATGTATATGTATATTTATGTATATATGTGTGTGTATATGCATATGTACATGCACATGTATATGTATATGTATATGTATATGTATGTGTATACATAAATGTATATGTAAAGTTGAAACTATGGTATTGATTTTCTGATAATTCATATATATAGATTTATATACAGATGGAGACATATATATATATTTTATATGTTTATGTGTAATTGCTACTTTAAATATATCTATGGTTATACATGTATATTCATATATCCTGATGTGCTTGAGCTTGTATGAATACTTGTAGGCTGTCCAAGTACATTCAAGTTGCATAGTTCAATCAATTACTAAAATTACAAAGGGTAAAAAACAACGAGACTATTTGTACTATAGGAAACATAAAGAGGAAATATCTGGGTATGTGCAGGATCATCGTGGAAAAAACTGGCCCTTAAGTGGCAAAAAAATTAGAAAAATCAGAGTTAGGTAACTTCTCTAAAAATTTGAATAATTTATCTATATTATTTCAAAAATATGTAAGAATATAATATATAGAAAATTGAATGTAGTTTGTAAAATACTAGGTTTGTTTAAAAAAAAAAATCTATTTAGTGAAAATTTGAAATTTCAATGCAGTGGTAATTAAATTTCAGGGAAAAAATAAGAAGTAGGTGTTTGTCTAACCACCCTAACCAAAATAAAATGATAATATTTTTCTATAATATTTTAGATATAAGTAGAGGATTCATGCCCCGATGTGATGCATATTTTTTTGTAATTTTTTTCCAAGTAAATAATTAATTATGATTTTTTTATTACAACTTTTTAAAAAATATAAAAACTCCTATGTCTAACCACCTTAACTTGGTCAAAAGTTCATGAAATTCAATGAAATATTCAATGATAGTTATCTTCCTGTGGTAAAGTGGTTTCGACATTGTATAGATGAATTTTCTAGTCTTCCTATTTGCCAAATATGTAGAAAGAGCTACATAGGTATGCACAATCAAATGTTAAGGTCAGAAGCCACATGTGTAAGGTTCTATTCTAAAAAAGGAACCCATCGCTTCAGCTCTACAAATGGCATGGACCCAGACCCACAACCATTTTTACTCAAAAAGTTAACACATGTTGAAGAAATGCTTATTGCTAGGGTGGCCTTAGTTTTATAGGTGTACCATGCTAGAGGAGGGAAATTTTTAAATATAGTGGTCACATGATAAGCTTCCCTCAGGATATCTTGAGCATAGAAAAAATTTTACCACACTGATTGCAAGACCTTGAGGTTGCGATCGTCCGCAGAACTACCATTGAAGGCAAGAATTAGGATTATTATGTTAATAAACATCATGTCATGGATGCATTGAAATAAAAAATTCAATATGACAAATAATACAATGATGTTGAGGCTCTTAATATGTTACCTGATGTTGCTGTTGATGTGTCCAATTTCTTGCATACAATAAACCATATTTCTGATGAAGAGCTAATGCCATCAACTGACTCAACAAATGCTGGTCAAGAAGGAAATGGCTCTACAAACTATTCATCATTTATTCCTTCCTTACCAAATGCTAGGCGAGAGCTACAAGTAATCAAACATGTGTTACAAATTGAAAAAGAGAGTAGAATATCTTGTCTTGGCCTGAAATTAGCTCTTCTCCTATTAGTGAATACAACACTGAAGGTTTATTTTCAATGGCCTTTCCAACATTGTTCCCTATTGTAGCAGCACTCTCCGTTCAACCAAGAAATGTTAAAATTCACTTGCATGAATATGCCCTTGACCTAATGACATATTTTAACCATAGATTTGGAAAAAATGTGAGATTTAGATATTTTCTCTACAACTTGATAATGAGACACTGTAACCAATAAACTATTTCTATCTTTGTTTGAGTGGATCTAGAGGAAAAAATCCCCAAGTCATTGTCTATTTTGTGGCAATAGCTTCAAGTAGGTCCTGATTGCTAAATAGTGGAGTAGTTGATGTGTTTTGGTGCATTGTTGTCCAATACTTGTTGTTTTTGGAACTCTTTCCAAGCCCAACTAACTGCTATGATCAAACAACTTTGCATACCTACCCTTTTTTTCACTTTGAGCTATGCAAACACCAAATGGGATGACCTACATAATGTTTTCTCTTCTATAGCTCATTTAGAAATGGAGCCTTCAACAAAGAAACTCATATATAGTGTTGTTCAGAATCCACATATAACATCTTTATATTTGCATCATAGATTCTTAATTTTTCATGAGGAGGTGATCAAAAAGCTTTTGCATGCAAAAGATTATTGGTATAGATATGAATGGCAACACCATGGATCTACACACGTGCATGGTTTGTTATGGCTTCTAGAAGCTCCCAAAATGGACACTCTTGATTGGTCCAATGACCATGATGTTTCCATGGCAAGGCACTTTTTTGATAGATACGTTTTAGCTTGGAATCCACATTGCCCTGTACAAAGGTTACTTAGAATGTATCATTGTTCTGAAGAAAACCCATGCTTGCTTACCACAATCCAAATCCTTTCCAATGATCCAATCATAGATTATGGAGAGTTGCTAAACATAGTTCAAAGACACACAAAATTCTTTGAATATACTTGTTTAAGGAGAAAAGGAGGAGCAATTACAATGTCAGTATAAAACACCTTAGCAACAACTTACCTCTACATTGACATCTAATGCTGAGTCAAACAAATCCTACAAGCCAACAAGAAATGATGATCACCTAAATATTCATAGCCCAACCATGCTTACAATTTGGCATGCCAATGTTGATTTCCATCTAGTTGTTTCTAGGAAAATTGTTTTAAATTATATTTCTAAATATGCAACTAAATATGAGAAAAAATTAGAAAATTATCTTGATATGTTGAAAAGACTTGAAAATACAAATATAGTTGAGGATAAAGCATTGGTTTCATATCAAAAATTTATGATAAATATTCTTGTGGAGTGTGACATCTCTGCACAGGAGATGTGCCATATGTTGCAGAAATTGCCTCTTCTCACTTCAAGCCGACAGTACGTCTGTTTGAATGTTGGCAAAAAGACATGGTTCTATGTAAACAAAGATGATTATGATGAGGAGCTTCCAACAAATTATGTTCATTGCTATATGCAAAGGCATTTAGATCTAGGTGGTGTATCCCTAATTGACTCGGTTTCCTATATACACATTCAAAGAATTGCAAAAAGGCTAAATGGAAACCAAGGCACCGACCTACAGTTGTCCTTGTCTACCCATTATTCAAGACTGTTCCCATTGAAGATACAAAGATATTTGAGACATTTTGTTGGACTAAAATTATGTTATACAAACCTTTTCAGAACATACAAATTGGTATAGGTCTTCTCAAATAAGAGATAATACAAAATTGGAAAGTTTTAAAAACAACTAGTTATCATCCTTGGATAGACTTCTAGTTGCATCCACGATTGAAGAAGAACATGATAGTGATATTGATGATTTGAACCATCGACCTTCTATGGATGAATATGAACAAGAAATTTTCTCTGGGCTTGGTGCTACTAATAACTTTAGTATAAATCAGCTTCAACTATTGGGTAGGTAGGATTTTGATATGAACCATCCATGGAATACAAACCATGAACATAAACAACTTCATAATATTGCTTTTTAGTTCATCCCATCAACCAAGGCACAATGTGATCAAGCTAGGGTACATTTTTTTCCTATAGATATGTCATCCCATCAACTTTCACCAAAACAATAATTGGCTCTTCGAATAATCTAGTCCCATTGCATGCAACCTTCACCCAAAGCCCCTCTCTGCATGATCATTCAAGGGACAACTAGAACTGACAAATCCTTTTTGATAAATTATATTCAACAACAAATAAACACCTCTTTTGTTGGATCCAATAACTGCTTGCTCATATTGGCTCCTACAGGTGTTGCTGCATACAACGTATGTTCCTTCACAATCCATATAGTACTTTGGAACCCCATAAAGGATTTGAATCCTTTACAATGGAAACAACTGACATTATTGCAAGAATAATTTAAGTATATTCAATACATTTTGATAGATGAAATGAGTTTTCTAGGCCCAAAGTTGCTGCTCAAAATAGATAGTCGGTTGCACCAAGCATTCCTAGATAACTAGAGGGAGCCATTTGGAGATGTTTATATCATCCTTGTTGGTGATCTTGCCCAGTTGCCACTTGTCATGGATACCCCTATTTATGCTTCATGCTCATTGGTTGTAGCCTTGTGGCACACTTTCATGGTCTCAATAACGTTGGATACTATTTTCTGCCAAACATGAGATAACCCTTCGCAACAAAAGTTCTAGGAAATCCTTCTCCATATAAGAAATGGCGAGGCTCTCCATGATGATTGGGAAGAGCTTATGGAAAAAAAAAATAAAGTCCTCTAGCCATAGAGAGAGAATAATTTGATGTTGCTACACATTTGTTTTCCATGAATGACTTGGTCGTATTCCACAACAAAAAAATGATCAAATAGTTAAATCTACCCATAGCCATTAGCATTGCTCAAGTAGCCCAACAATAGGCATCTAATCAAGGAGATGATGACTAGCTTCTCCCAAAATTTATACTTTGTGTTGGTGAATAGGTAATGCTAACAATAAATTTGTGGATTCAAGTTGGCCTTGTTAATGGATCCCTTGGTGTTGTTACTCCTATTGTGTACAATGCACACTATAAACCACCAAACCAGCTTGACTATGTTGTTGCTCACTTCCAAAATTACATTGGTCTACCATGGACCCAAAAATCCAAGAGATATTCATATCCTAGCTATAACTTAGGGTAGTTAAACATAGATTCCACTCACTATGGCATGAGGAATCACAATACATAAAGCACAAGGATTAACATTGGATAAAGCAACAATAAACATAGGAAACAAAGAGAGGTAAGGGTTGAATTTTATAGCTATTTCTTGAGTTAAATCAATTGAAAGACTTTGTATTGATCTAGTTTTCTCATTTTAGAGATACTCTATGCTTAACAACAACAAATACACTACTTAATGCCATAGTGAAGAGACATTCCTAGAACAACTACAACCCTCGCCAGATGCTTTATCTCCCAGCCTATACCCTGACTTATAAAAATGGTCCAAGACAAATGTTCTAACATCTGTCTCAACCTATCTGCCATCATCTTTCCAAGCATTCCTAAGTTGAATTTAAAAAAAAAAATACCAAGTAATAATTTGTGCAAAATGGGTATAATGCCAAAGATGCACAAAGATACTACACAACAATAACTAGATGGAACAACTTGTACATGCCAATGACATGTTTTGATCATTCTATTGTATTAATCTACTGACTTCTTGTTCTAAGATTTTGTTGTGTGATACTTTCAATATATGGCATTCAAAACAATACACTCTTCTGTATATTCCATTTTTCCATCTTTGTTTAAGTGTTTCTAAATTCCATGATGTCAATTGTTTCTTAGAATACCTACAATTCTCTTTCAACTAATTTTAAAATGTAGTGGTGTAAACATATAGTTGTGGTTGTTACAAATTGATACATATGCAGATATAAACAACTTCAATTGTGAAAGAGGCACAAGGATTGGAACCAACAATAACTAGAAGCTGAAAGTTCTATATGTCAAAAACATGTTTAGAACATTCCAATATATTTAACTATATATGCACATACTATAAACACATTCTAAAAAAAAATTGTCTTCCATTTGACTAATAAGTTTAAAATCCTGCAACCATGTTGTGTTTTCTATTGTCACTACCTATATATGTTGAGTCTTCACATTTTCCCTCTGTGCTTTGCTCCCACCAATTTTAATATCTTCCTATTAGGTTTTCTATTAGCTTTATTTGATTCAAATAGCTACAAATATTTGTGTACAAAATTATTTTTCATTATTTCACTATTTCACTATTCGTATATATTGCATTCACAAATATATAGTCTTGTCTACATTGATTTTCTTTACTATGATATATGATAAAATTCCATGCTATTTGTTATGGGTTGCTCGAGCATGTTCAAAACGAACATGAAGTTTTTTTACTATGTGGCTTGGTGATCGTACGTCGTCCAACAGACATAGAATGGTAAGTTCTCACTCATATAATTGTTGATACATCCTACCATTGTTGCACAATGCCACATGGAAATGAGTAGATGTAATATTCATTTTTCTAATATAAAGATGTCAATTGCTTTGATTTTGTTGTGAAATGACACACTGTGATGTTTTTTCATAGCAAACTACTAAAATAATATTCCATCCACCTACATTGGGTGTCGATTTGGAGAGCTCTATAGCTATCCTACCCCATAGGCTACACAGTCTTCACCCCTGTTGTTGTAGTAAGCCATTTCACAATTTGTTTTTCCCATTCCATACTTATCTAATTTTAGACATGTATTTTGATATAATAAAATAAAATGTTGCTTTGTAGTAATATTATGCTGGGCTTAATGTAAAGATAGATTGACAAGTAGAAATGCAGCCCATATGTTGGAAAATTTGTGCCACAAATATGGCCATAGCTATAAGTTTAAATAAGGTTTGTTTTATATATTTATCTTCTCCTAATTTATACATTCAAACTTTTTCGACTTCCATGGCTAGATAGCTTCTATATATTTGTTCCTATATATATACATTTATGCATAGATTGTTACATGCACTTGAGTATAATAATATAGTTTTTTGTTAACATTGGATTTTCCCATGTTTCTATACTTTCCTTTTATGGAAACCCTAGTGGAAATTTCAAACAAATAGATGATAGCTAAATGCAAACTGTTGCATGGATTGCTTGTTTTGTATTAATATGTTTCATAATATTCTCTCTCTTATCTCTTTTAAGGTCCCTATATTTTATCTTAATATGTTTCATGATATTCTCTCTCTTATTTCTTAAAACCCACATTAAACATATTAATAGAAGATAAGCAATTTTTGTAAGAGTTGACCTGTCAATTCAAAATTTGAGCTATGCTCTTTTTCAGTCAACCTAGATGAATAGAGAAATTGTAAAAGAGCTATTACAATAATACTTCATAGCTAGAAAACTACTCTTATCTTCAAAATCTTTATCCTTTCATGTTAACCCTCTGTATATACATATGTATATGCTTTCACTACCATCTTAATTTGTAGTTGATCCTATGTTAATGGCTATAACGCCAAAAGTACTAATTTATTCATCCATACATAGGTATAATTTCTTTGAACTCTCCAAAATGTGTATAACATCAAAGATACAACCATATAACAAGGAATAATAAACACAAAGTGAAAGACATGAACAATAAATGAATCACTCTAACACCTCTTATACAATTTCTCTACTTGTCTTCAATATTTGTTACCAAAGCACATATCTTGAACCTTGTATTGATATATTCCATGATATTCATTTTTCCTCATCTTTTTGAACTCGAGAGCCATCCACAAAGCTTCATTCTGCTTTTGGATAAATGATTGATTAATTGTTCATGTCTTTTTTTCTCTAGTTATTGTTCCTTTTTCATAGTAGGTTAGAGGGTTTTAAGACTGGTGTGTTGCAAAATGTGCTAGAAACTATATTCATTAAGTTGCATTGTTGAAAGAGCCATTGTGTTGTTGGTTTCATAGTAGACTATTTATTGTTCACGTGTTTTGTTCTTTGGTTATTGTTCCTTTCATTCTCTAGCTCTATTGTTGAGAGAGACAAGTACAAAAGAATATGATGAAACATATTGTTTTGAGACATATAACATGTTCCAAGTAGGGCAAAAAAACCATGGCAAAGATTCCAAGATATTAAAACTTTAAAAACAATCCTTGTTACAAGAATAATAGTATAATCTATTATAGGAAACTTCAAACAAATGAGTGGAAAAGAATATCATGAAACTTAGTGATACTCAAATAGATAAGGGAAAAGGAATACCATGGAACATATTAACACAATACAACCTGTCGTAGTGACTAGACCGGGTTTTTTTGTGCCAATGTGGTGCTTGGTAATTACGTGGGTTAGTGGTGGTGGAGTTGGTGTCCTTGATGCAAGGAACTTGAATGGTAAGTGTTTTCTTGCGTGGGGGTTAATTCATTCTGCTATTGCCCTGCGATGGAGGCAGACAAAGTAAATGTGGGCAGTGGAAGTAAATAGATAATTGAATTTCATAGTGGGGGAGAGTATACTTTGATTAAGTTGCATTAATTGTATGTATATACATATATATAATGATACTTATTTTCTTAATTCTATGACAACAATTATATGATGGAACAATCTCTGAAAAATGTGTTTGGTGGCTTTTAGGTGTTATTGTAATAGTTATTTGATCTATTCAACTTTATATCTTTAGCTAGTACGCTATTTTTTTCAAATTTCTATTTGTTGAGAACAAAGCATTTAATCGTGCAGTATGTGTAAGATATTCATAATGGAAAAATGGCTATTCTAACAATGCAACTGAATCAATATATTTTCTTGCATATTTTGGAGAAAAAATCCATAATGCTAGAATGGCTATTATGAAAATGCAACTGAATCAAGATATTTTCTTGCATATTTTGCAGTATACTTTCCCACACTACAATATTGAATACTTTGTGCATCTTTCATGTTATAGAAATTTTGTACAATTAGTCCCTTGGTATCCTTCTAATTGATTTAACTTCGAATCCTTAGAAATAGGATGCTATAGATTACCAATGGCTACATAATTTATTCTTGTGTTTGCATATATACATTTGTACATTCATTGAGTTGACATGATTTTAATTTTACTTTGGTTCCCACGTCTATTGTAGTCTAGTAATAAATACAGTAATTGTATAAGAGGAGATGCATTATGTGGCATTCAGTATTATAGAGAAATGGGGAAATTATAGCAGAACTATTAGTAAAACATACATACATATATTTATGCATATATGCATATATATATACATGTATACATGCATACATACATACATACATACATACATACATACATACATACATACATACATACATATGTATATATATATAGATTCTAGAGAACAACAGTTTTCAATCTCACATAAAATGGTTTCCAAACAATTTGGCATCAAACTAGTGACCTTGCACACACAAACCTGAGCAGTTTGTTCCAACGACCTTGAAGTAGGTTAGGAAAACAAGAATATCATGAAACATATTGATACAAGGTTCAAGGTACGTTCTTTCTTAGTAGATATTGAATAGATGTAGAGAAAATATCTATTTCAAATTGTTCGATGCTCCAACAACTCAATCCAATGCTCCTCGCGGTTGTCAAACATTGCCAATAGTACATGTAAGTGAAAAACTTCACTTCTCCATTATCAATAAATAGATTTGGTGAACCACTTGTAAATATTATTCATTGTTACAAGTTTCTGATTGTCCATATTGATTTTTGCTATATATTTACTAATTTTTGATGCTTCCTTCCTAATCTTGTTTTCCTGTCCATTGACATACCTCTCTCTTCTATTTGCAGGTTCTAGAATAAAACATATGTGACAATCCAAAAATCATGATGCTTGTTTTTGAAAAAGTCACCATACCAAAAAACACATGACAACATGCCAGACCATATATGGAAACCTTGCATTGTGCCCATCTTTGATATTTTGCAATGTATAATGAAACTCCACAAGATTTCATGTGGATGTTTCATGTTGCTTTTTCTTGGGGGTTTGGCTAGGGTCCTCAAAGCTCCATGATGCCAATATGGCAGGGTGGATAATGAGTATGGGTTTTGTGTTTCGAATTTTCATGCCATATATCTTTTCTTGCATAGATACATGTGTATAAAACATGCTTTGTGACGACATGTTTCTTATGTCATACCAAGTGGTAGAAATGCACTTAAGACTCATCCAACAAAAATAGTGTATTCTAAATTCTATATTTCAAATTGTTCAATGCTCCAAAAACTCAATCTAATGCTCCTTGTAGTTGTTAAGCATTGCCAATAGTGCATGTAAGTGAAAAACTTCTCCATTATCAATAAATAGATTCGGTGAAGCACCTATAAATATTATTCATTATTTCAAGTTTCTCATTGTGTATATTGATTTTAGCTATATACTTACTAGTTTTTGATGGTTTGTTCCTAATCTTGTTTTCTCATCCACTGACATACCTCTCTTTTCTGTTTTTAGGTGTTAGGCTAAAGCATATGTGATAATCCCAAAATCATGATGCTTGTTTTTGAGAAAGACACCATACCCAAAAAAACACCTGAACATGCCAGACCATATATGGAAACCTTGCATTTTGACCAACTTTGATATTTTTCAATGTATAATGCAACTCCACAAAATTTCTAGTGACGTTTCATGTTGCTTTTGCTTGGGGGTTTGGTTAGATTCCTCGAGGCTCCATGATGCCAATATGGTAGTATGGATAATGAGCATGGGTTTTGTGTTTTGGCTTTTCATGCCATATATCTTTTTTTACATAGATACATGTGTAGAAAACATTCTTTGTAACAACATGTTTCTTATTCCATACCAAGTGGTAGAGACAGACTTGAGACTTTCGTCATATTTCCTTGAAATAGTGCATAGATAGTAATTTTATACTAGACAATTGTTGTTTGCAATTAATAATTTTAAGATTTATCTTTCATAGATATGACATTTAGTGGGTTCAATATTCAATTTCCTTATGGAATAAAAAAAATGGCTCCTACCATGTCATTCATTTTTCAAGTAAAATTTTAATGGGGTTTTCTAGAGAAAACCTTGGCCTCTTTGATATTGGTTGTTTAATCAAAGAATAGATAAAACATCTTGGGTGTGCATATCTAAAAATTTTCAAGGGACAAACAATGATGTAGTGGGGTTTGGTGACACGAATGGTAGGCATCGTAAGAAGTGGGCCTCACTGTTTGGAGTTAAACCTAATGGTAAGTCTTTTTTTCCCCCTGTGTGCAATATTTCCTGCCCTACAGCTAGAAAATTTGCAATTTCTATTCCAGACGAGATCATTGATCATAATATTGCTATAATGGAAAATTCCCTAGTTGGAAAATTCATGGGCCAAAGGCCAAATATTGAGATTGTTAGGGATTTCATCAAGAAAAAATGGAGAACAAATGGTAGTGTCTCTATTGCGGCTCTCCCAAAAGGATTCTTTGCTTTTGAGTTCTCGAACAGAGAAGACATTAAGGCTGTTAGATGCAGAGGACCATGGGTTATTGGGAAATCTACTCTCGCACTTAAGAAATGGTCTTCAAACTTAGATCTTACGGACTCCATCTTTGAGACTACTTCGGTCTGGGTTAGGCTTCATGGTCTTCCTTTGGAATACTAGAACGAGGATGTTTTTAGGGGGATAGCTAGCTCCTTTGGGGAGCTATTATCGATTGACCCTATGATAGCAGCAAGAAGGAGATTAGTGTTTGCTAGAATATGAGTAGGTGTTTCTCAGGAAGCGGATCTTCCCTCCTCTGTGGAGATCCACTCGAAACTTGGCTCCTGGTCATAGGCTATTGAGTTTGAGACCATCCCTTTTGCCTGCTTCAACTGCAAAAAATCTGGCCATTGGGCAAAGCATTGCCCCCTTAAGGTAGTAAAAGAAATGGAAAACCCTAAAAGGGCCTCAAAAGTGGTATGGAAAAAGAAGCAGGAGGAAAAAATTGTAACGGAGTCAGTGAGAAAGGTTGCAGAAACCCCTAATAATCTCTCGGGTGACATTGGAAATGAAGGCTCCACCATCCAGGTCCCCCAAGCTCTTATTCCTGAGATTAAGTCTGGATCTCAAGACAAAGGGGAAGGAATGGATTGTAATGCTGGGAACTTGGTTCTAAGCAAGGCGGATGTTTCTAAATACAATATCTTTGATGATGTTGGAAATGAAGGCTCTGCCTTCCAGCCCCCCCAAGTTTTGGTTCTGGAGATTATCTATGATTCTCAGTACAAAGAGGAAAGCATGGAATGGGAAGCTTTGAAATTAGTCCTAAGCAAGTCAGATGATTCTATTACCTCGGAGATGAGCCCCATCTTTCGTGACCCCGTGACGCTAGGGATGGACAATATTCCTACTCAGAGTCTTTCTCTAGAGGTAGGAAAATGTTCCCTGATTGTGTCTTCGGTCAGGACAGATAACCCAGGTGCTGAATCCTATTCGGATATGGATTCTTTTGATGTCGTAAAAGACACTTATTTGGACCCTAGCCAGGTAAGCCTTCCTGAAAGAAATAATTCCTTGCCTTGTGGGAATGGGCTCATGGAAACCCTCCCCTGGGAGCAGAAATTTTTCTCTAAAAAAGAATGGGAATCCAACAAAGAATTAGATAGTCAAGATGATACAGATAGAGAAGAGGTGCTATCAAAGAAAAAGAAGAAAAAATCAAAAATCAAAATCAAAATCACCACTTGTGGGATTTCCACAAAATTGAGAGCAAAAGCGGGTTGTGGGGCAATATCTCTGGCCAAAGGAAGAAGACCCAAAAATTTGATAAGAGAGCACCATAGCCTTCAAGATATTGTGTATGGTTTCCAAAAAACCATCTCGGAGCTCCTTCTTTCTCCTAAATTCCCATGAATTTATTGTCTTGGAATATAAGGGGACTAAATAACCCCCACAAGCAGGATAGTTTACACAATTTTTCCCAGGACCAAAAGCCTGATATTCTCCTCATTCAGGAAACCAAAATGTTAAGTGAAAAGGTGGAAAAGATTTCTTTGTCCTAGCACTATTCCATTCAGGGAAGTGATTCTGCTGGTGCCTCTAGTGGGGTTGTGACTTTTTGGAACTATAAGGTCATAAGAGGTGATCCACTTTTTTCTCATCCTAATCATGTTGCCACTAGATTTACTCATATAAGGGACAACTTCAGCTAAATCCAATCTAATATTTATGCTCCTAACTGCAAAAAAGCTCAAAAGGCTTTTTGGAAAGAGTTGGCTGCTTTCTGAAATATCTTTCAAAATGACCCCTGGGTTGTCATGGGAGATTTTAACTCCCCTCTCCTTCAGGGTGAGAAGTTTGTCGGCTCTCAGATCAATGAAGAAAGCAAGGAATATCTCTTGGAATTCATCAACAATCAGGCCTTGATCGACCTAGACTTGCAAGGGAGCTCTTACACATGGTCGAATCGAAGAGTTCTGTCTGATCTAATCCAGGTGAGACTTGATAGAACCTTTGTTTCTGATATTTGGATCTTAAATTATTGCTGCTCTTTGAAAACCCTCCCTAGAATTGGATCTGACCATTTTCCTATTAGTTTTGTTGCTAATCCCTTAAAAATTAAAAGGAATACTCCCTTTCACTTTGAGAAGATGTGGCTTTCCCATCCTCTCCTCCGAGAGGAGATAAGGAAATGGTGGAATATTAAAATAAAGGGTATTGCCTTATTTAGAATTGCCAAAAAACTAAGAGAAGTTAAAATGAATCTCAGAAAGTGGAAAAAAGAGTGTTTTGGCAATATCTTTCAAATCAAATCTGATCTTCAGTTTAGGCTGTTTGAAATCCAAAACAAAATTCAAAAGGAAGGCTACTTGAATGAAACTAAGGAAAAGGAAAATGAGATTCTCACAAAACTTCATGAGATAATTGTTAGAGAAGAGGAATTTTGGAGACAAAGATCCAGAGCTCTGTGGCTAAAGGCTGGAGACAAAAACACCAGATATTTTCATCTTTCAGCATCTAAACACAAGGCAACTAACAAAATCTCTGCGATTGTGGTTGATGGAAGAACTTGTGAGGAGGAAGATGACATTAGAAGAGAAGCTGTCCTATTCTTCAAGAACCTTCTATTTGAGAAAGAGGGTATTAACTTGGAGGATCAAAATTAGTTGCTAGAGGCTATCCCTAGGATTGTTAACTCTAGAGACAATGAAATGTTGACAGATATACCCACCAGTGAGGAAATTAAAAAAGCTATGTTCTCTTTTGAAGGAAGCAAAGCACCTGGTCCTGATGGCTTCCCTTTACTTTTCTTCCATTGGTTCTGGGACATTGTTGGGGAGGATGTTGAGAAGGCGGTGAAAGAGTTCTTCCACTCTAGAAATCTTTTGAAGGAGTTAAATGCCACTTTCTTGGTTCTTATCCCCAAAAAACTTGGAGTGCAGGATTTTGAAGGCTTCAGACCTATCAGCCTCTGTAACTCCTATAGAATTATTATGAAGGTGCTTACCTCTAGGCTACTTCTCATTCTGCCCTCTACTATTGCTCCTCAACAGAATGGTTTTGTGCCTAGTAGACAAATTTTTGACTCTATTGTCCATGCTCATGAGAATGTTCACTCCCTCTCGGTCTCTAAATAAGAAGTATTCCTTCTTAAGCTTGACATTTCGAAGGCTTATGACAGGGTGGACTAGAACTTTCTATTTAAGATCTTATAGTCTTTTGGTTTCAATGAAAGGGTTTTGCAGCTTATTGAACAACTCATTACTTCTGCTTCTGTGGTGGTTCTTATTAATGGATCCCCTTCCACTTTTTTTATAGTTCTAGAGGGTTAAGATAGGGAGATCCCATCTCTCCTATCCTCTTCACGATTATGGCTAAGATTTTTGGTAGGAATATGAGTAAATTGGTTGCTCAAAGATCTATTATGGGGCTCAAACCATCATTGAACAATTTGATATGCTCTCATCAACAGTTCGTGGATGACACTTTGCTGATGGGAAGGTCTGCTATCTCAGAAGCTAAAGAGATGAAGAAACTTTTGGATACCTATGGTAGAGCTTCTGTTAGGTGATAAATAAGCAAAAAACTACACTATATTTCTTTAACAGACCTTTGCATAGATAGAGAAAGATAGCTAGAATTCTTGGTTGCAAAATAGAGTCCCTTCCTGCTACTTATCTGGGTTTGCCTCTATGTTTAAAACCTCCAGATACTTTTTGGATCTCTCTGGCTGATAGGTTTGGGAAAAAACTATCTGGCTGGAAAGGAGCTCACCTAAGCCAAGCCGGAAAACTCCAGCTTCTTAAAGCTTCTCTATAGAACCTCCCTATCTATGCTCCCAGTCTTTTTAAAATCCCATCCAAATATGTGAAAACTATTGAGAAGATTCAAAAGAGATTCCTTTGGTCAGGAGTCGAAGAAAGAAAAAGAATGCCTCTTGTATGATGGGATTTGGTTTGCAGATCTAAAAAGGATGGAGGTCTTGGGCTAAGAAAAATCAGACTGCTGAACAAGTCGCTCCTAGCTAAACATATATGGAGACTTTTCTTCTCCTCTAGGGAATGGAGTGAAATAATTAAAAGCAAGTATTTGTAGAATAACAATTCCCTCGAAGATCTTATTGAGAACCCCAACCTCTCGAAAGGATTGAGATACTAGAACTATATGATTGATGGGATCAAGGTGGTGAAACTAGGATTGAAATGGCAAGTTCATAATGGTAACCAGATTAGATTTTGGGATGACTACTGGCTGCGTAATGAACCTCTGTCTCAGGATGGGAATCTCAGTAAATGGGATGAGTTTTACAAAGATACTTTTGGCCTTTTTGTCAAAGACTATTGGTGGGATGGTAAGTGGATCAATCTTCCCTTGATAAACCCTGTTTTGGTCTTTGTTTACTCCTCCTTGAATGCTGTCAGACTATGCTTAAATCAGGAGGACAGTCTTATCTGGAAGTATGAGCCTTTTGGGTGCTTTTCTGTCTCATCTGCCTTTTCCTGGATTTCACATGCTCTTAACCCTCCCCCCTGTGGTCGCAAGACTGGACTAAGCATCTCTTACCTAAGGTTAACATCTTTTTTTGGTCTTTGCTACAAAATAAAGTTCTTACTATGGATAATCTTAGTAAAAGAGGTGTTCTGCTCCCCAATAGATGCTACCTCTGTAAAAGCAATGCTGAATCGGTTAACCACCTCTTTATCCACTGTCCTTTCTCCTCTTTGGTGTGGGACAAGCTTTTGAAATGCTGGCATTTTTCTTGGGTCCCCCTGGAGTCGGTTGAGAAATATTTTGTTCAATGGAAAGCCCCTTCTTTCAACCCCTTTATTAAAAAATTGTGGGCTTTCTCGTTCCCACATGTGACTTGGGGAATTTGGAAAGAGAGAAACAACTAGATCTTTAGGGATAAGGAGTCGTTGGAGGAAATTGTGTTTGAAAGAATTCTTAGGATGATTAAAGAAAATTTCTCTATTGTTCCCTTTAGGGAGGACAAGGTTGAGACTGTTGTTTGCTCTCCTTTTGACAGCTTGATTGCTAGGGAATGGAGAATTAAATGAGATATTTCCAATGCTTCTAATATGACCAAAAAATCTAGGGATGGAGTTTGTTGGAGTTTTCCTATGGAAGGCTGGGCCAAAGCCAACTTTGATGGTGCGGCCAAAGGAAACTCGACGAAGGCTGGGTGTGGTGGGGTACTAAGGGACTCGGCAGGTAACTTTTTGGGAGCTATTAACACTCCTCTGGGGGTCCAAACTAATCACATGGCAGAAGTGGCGGGGGCTTATTACATAATCAACCTTGCTGTGCGAATTAAATGTAATAATTTATGGATTGAAGGTGATTCAAAAAATATAATTGATAGCCTTTGTGGTAGGTCCCAGCCTGCATGGTCAATTAAAAATTGGATCAAAGATGCTAAGGTTTTACTTAGTAAGTTCGATAGAATAAAAATAACTCATGCTTACCGTGAGGCGAATGCGGTTGCAGAATTTTTTGCCAATGAGGGAGTTAAGAGTGAAAAAATCCTCATGTGGCACAATAAGACTAACCTCCACTTCGACATTCAAGCTTTATTGGAGATAGATGCGGTGAATGGAAAAGAGGCGACTTCTTGTAATAATGAGGAAGGTACGAGTCATGAATAACAAAATTAGAAGATATAATGGGGCTGAGAGGATCCTCGCAGATAAATTATTTACTTTGGCATGCTTTGTGGGTCCTGCAAAGGAAAGAAACTATCTGGAACAGGTTCTCTATTTGCAACAGTATTCGAACTAAGATCTCTAAAATGGGCGGGGAACAGAAGAGGGTTGAACCTACCAGCTTCGAGCCACACACCAAAAACACTAAAGTGTGGAGTAAAATAAGAAGGGGTGGCTTACTTCTGTTCATCGAGAAACTCCATGGCCCTAAGGAGGAGATTATTGATTTCTTTGAGAAAAATTGGAATAATGGGGAGGTTCTCCTCTTTGGGAGGAAAATTCAGATTGATGAAGCTTTGATTGCGGAGGTGACTGGCATTATGATGGAAGAGCATAAATTTTTTAGAGATAGGAAATTCTCTGACGAAGCTATGTTGAGGTTCCCTAAGTCTGAAATTGAGAAGCAAAAACTTGTCAAGATGACGAACAGTTACTATGAAGCGGACACTATAAAAGCTTTATGGAGAAAAGTGCTAAGGGTTATCATGGAGTACATCACTCTTGACAGCCGCTTCACTAGGGTCTATGGATACCACTTCATGCTACTCAATCACTTCCGGCATAAGGTGTGTGTTTCTATCCCTTTCTTCTTGCAAACTAAAGGCCTAATAAAGGCCTATTTCATATATGCAAACTTCCTATCCTCTACCAATTAATTAAACTTTAGGAGAAATAATTGCTTGTCTTTTAAGGAGAAATTGTACAAACTTTATTTCTTATGATTTATTGAAGTATTTTTCCAATACATATTTAATGGGTTGTTTTAAGTATTTTGTAGGATAATAATTGGTCATTGAGTTGTAGTTAGAAGCATTCAGCTAGCACGTGCTCTAGAACAGGTTGAAGTCATACACTAGAAACATACTCCAAAACTTTAGAATGATGGACCGAGGATATAGTTGCTTTTAAGTTTCAATTTATGTTATTTTTTTAAGTCAAAGACTTCATGGCTTGACTTGAGCCTCTTTAATATTTATGTAATGGGTTTTAAAGACATAAAAGTTGTTCGCAATCTGTTATAGACTTTTTCAATAGTCATCTGTGCCATCTGAAATATAGGATTTAGTTAGAAGTTTTCTATAAAAGATGTAATCTCCAGAAGAAAAAGATAACACACGAAATAGTAATGTTATGCTGTCAACTTGTTTTCTAAATTTATGAATAAAGAGATTATTACTTAAAAACTTTTGAGTTGTTGAGTTATGGATGAAAATTATGTTTAATGTAAGAACTTTCAAATCAGTTATGTATGTGACTTGAGAACGAATGTAGTAACCCACGAGATGGCCACTCGAGGGAAGATAGTTTAAATAGATAAGTACTTTCCTTTATGTTGCTTTTACTGCATGGACAACCATTCTGTAGCGAATTGTTGGGTTTGTCATTATTGTGTCTAAAGTTCCAGAGTGCTCGTTGTCTTTCATTTTCATAGTTTCTTATTGTTAACTGTTAGAATCATTACTATTTAAAGAGGATGTTTCATGGATTGTTTACAAGTTTTTCCACTTCTTTATTTTACCAGCTCCTTAGTTTAATTGTTTTCATTTTTTCTAGTTTAGTTAGCATGATTTCTAAGTTAGTTCTCTTATGCTTTTTAGTTTAAATATTTTCAATTTTCTTTAGGAAAAACTACTTTATAGCTAAATAGTTAGACGGCCTTAGGTTAGAATTAATATTAGCTGGTCTAAAAAGTTAGAAAATATAAAGGAGATAGTCAATTCTTCTTCTATTGCAAACTACCTTGGACACTGCCCGGTCAACATATTGAATTTTATCTTCTAAAGTAATGGGACCTAATGACAGCCTATCAGTTTTTGGCACCATTGTCAGGGACCCTAGCTTTCTTGCTTGAGTGTTAATAGAAGACGCCTCGAATACCTCTTTTAGGCCAAAATACTATCTTTGGCTTCCTTTTCTGCATGGTCAGGAAAAGATGCCCTCACGAATGATTTATACCAAAGACCCCCCAAAAATACGTTCCAATCATACATGGGGAGGCCCAAGGCTCAAAAGACCACTCTATTAAAGAACTACTTGAGCCTAACCCACTAGAGGCTTTCCACTATTTTCCTGAATATCATCTAGTAGAACAACCTGTTGTTGAGGAAATTATCCTTAAGGAACACATTCTAATGAACATCATGGGAGATCGTAGGGCTAAACCTAATGAGAATGATGACAACCGTAATAACAATGATCCTCCACCACCTCAAATGTTCACTTATCCTATTAATCTAGACGCAAATGATGATACTACAATGAAAAACATTTCTCCAGCTTTCCTTCCAACCTTTTGTGGCTTGTCCTCGGAAGACCCAAACCAATTTCTTTTTGAATTTAAGGTCCTTTTTCAAACCTATGACTATAAAAATGATAACCAAAAACTGAAGCTATTTCCTTCTACCTTGAAGGATTCGACCATGCATTGGTTTATGGGACTAGGTGCTAGGAGTATTACATCCTGGGAGGAAATGGAGAATGTTTTCTTGCAAAAATATTAGAGCTATTGTAGGGTGAGTGATCGTAAGGAGGAGCTATTTAAACTTAGGAAAAATGAGGATGAGAGTCTAGAGGACTATTTGGATATTTTTCTTTTCTTATCTAAACGATGTTAGTGTTGAGATTCTCAAGACTATATTTCTTAAGGGACTGATGAGGATGCAAGAAGAAATCTTGATCTAATGGGAAAAGGTGACGTGTCTCAGTTAGCCCTTGAGGAAATATGTGAGTTGTGTCAGGATTTCTCACCTACTCGTGGAGGAATCTGTAAAACTAATCTTTTCAGAGGGACTAACGAAATAGGCAAGCTCCGAGAAGAACTAGCAAATCTCAAAATGGACATGTACTTGTTCAATTGAACACTACATTGGATGACATACAAGCAAAGACACATAACCCTGAGACTTTTTCAATCTATTGTTCTAGGTGTCGAAACAAACATCTTTTGCATGAGTGTCCTTTAGACAAGGTCAATTTTTTTCAACTTTGTGAGCAAAACCATCCTTCCAACCAGTGTGAGCTTCTTACTAATCTCAAGAATACTAAGAAAAAAACTGCTCAAGTTGAAGAAGAAATAAATGTGCTAAAGCAATGCCAAGGAGGTAACTTCTCTTATGGATATAATTCCAACCCTGCATGGAGACCACAAAACAACTAGGCTAGTAATCAATGGACTCCATCCTGGAATCAACCCCCACCTCCACAACCTAATTGGGGAACTCCTTATTGGGGACCCCCTAAATATGTAAATCAATCATGGGGAACTCAACAGTGGCCAAACCAATTACAACAACAATGGTACCCACAACATACTACTCCCCAATGGAATCAACCATAGAATCAATTTTTATACTAGTCCTCAGAGGAATCAACAACAGAATCTGCTACCGCCACCTCATAATCCACCTCAGAATGAGCAGATGAATCAAGCTCAACTCCTAGTGCAACCACTTCCCAATCCTAAGAACAATTGGAAAAATACTCCAGTATACTCTATTGAACAAGATAATGTCACCAGACTTAATGCAATTCATTGTGGAAATGTTCGGTTATGCTCTGGCAGAACACTTCAACCGCCAACCATCGAAGAAATTATGGATGAGCCTATTCCTAAAAGTCCTGAGAAGGATACTCTGCTAAACCACACCACTCCTGTAGGGTGATCCCACAATAGTGGTTTACAATTTTTGGCCAAACTGGACACTGAAATTATTTTTTTAAAATAAATCTTCACATTCGGGCACCTATAGCAGCTAAATCGTGAAGAATTTGAAGATGATGCAAACTAGAGTCTCGTCACATTTTGTCTGTAGATTCTAAAAATATTTTTTTCAAAATTTCTGGAATCAGATTCCACTTCTTTTTCCATCTCCCACGAAAACTAGTTTTTTTCAAAAAACAACATTTTTAAAAAGTGACGCACACCGTATAATGAATAAATTTTTTTCCATGAAGGATACAATTCTAGTTCCTTTGAATTTAGATTCATAACTCCGATATCTAGTGCTTCCACTTGGTTAGATAGTTTTTTATTGAATATTTTTTCTTTAATCAAGTTTCAAAGTCAAACCAATTACAATTCAGACATAGCGCGACCGTATAATGCATAACGTTTTTTGTATATATCGAAATTCAATTTTTTTTCTTCTATTGGATCAAGGACTTCAATATCTGGTGCACTCATATTTTTTAATTTTTTTTTATAATCTGCTATTTTTCCACATGTGCAGAACAGAGACCTTCATTTTCGATGAAAAACTTATGTTTAATAAAACTAAAATATCAAATACATAATAAAACCAAAACATATTAAAATTGTATTTGTTGGATAGCTCATTCTAAGGACTACCTGATTCCAGTTGGGTTTGTGAATATTCCTCCATTTTCATCCTCAAACCGAGCTCTGAAGTGTCAAAATTCAAGTTTTTTTTCTTTCTCAGGAGGGATAAGGAATAAAGGGGGTTCGAGCAAACAACTAGGGGTTCGCTCGAACCAGGGTTCATTCGAACCCTAGTTCATTCAAACCCCCCTTCTATAAGGGGTTTTGATGGATTTTTTGGTAGGAAAGTATTAAGAGGGTTCGGCTGAACATAGGTTCTACCAAACCCCTAATTGGTTTGGTCGAACCAATAGGTTCGTACGAACCCCTAAAATCAAGTTTTTTGCCATGCATTCATTTTTTGTGAGTTTTCCTTCCTCACTTCAATTGTAAACCACTATTGTGGTTTCACCCTACAAATAATATTATGCCTCCTTCAGTAGCAGGAGTTGTTGACTTACCTTGGGAGGAGGAAGGTCATTCTCTGATTGAACTTAGAAAGGATACCCCTCCAAAAGAGAAAACTCGAGCACCATTTCTGGAGCATCTAAAATTGACAACTTCAAAAGATACTCTGGAAATGTCTTTGACCTCTAAAACTGCATTAATTCAGGAAATCAAACAACTACAAATAGAGGTTCCTTTGCTACAAGCAATAAAGGAAATTCCTGAGTTGAACCAGCTGATCAAACAACTATATATTAAAACCCCAGGGAGGAAACCAAAGAAAATAAATAATGTGCACATTGATGGCTATTTAGCTAACTTTTTGTCTAGAAAGACTGTCACTCCAAAATATGATGATCCTAGGAGTCCACTGATAATTATCACAATTAATGAGGTAGCAATACCTAAAGCATTAGTGGATTTAGGAGTAGCTAAATTAGGTCTTACTGATTTGCGTCCCACAATTACAATCTTATAGATGGAAAATTAGTCTATAGCCATTCCAAAGGGTGTTATTAAAAATGTTCTTTTCAAAGTTGATGGATGGGAATATCTAGTTGACTTCTAGATAATCCAATCGCTTACGCCTAAAGATAGCTATCCAATAATTCTCAGAAGACCATGGTTGGCTACTGTCTCGACTAAAATTGATTGCAGAGAAGGAGGAATAACCATTTCACATGGTCCATATAGTAAACATTTATTCTTGTACCCTCCTACTAAACCCACCAAACATAATAAAGTCTGGGTTGATGAACCAAAAGAATCTAATGGTCAAGACAGTTTGGCCTCATTAGCCATGGTAGTGATTAGACAACATGGAGAGGAATTAGAGGATGAGTTAGTAAATTATGTAGCACACCTTATTATAGGCTCAAGTGACGAGGAAATGGTGGATGCACCAGAAATTTTGGGACAACCGATTGATATAAGTGCGATGGAACAGAATTACACTACAATGGGAATGCTTTGTCCTTTGACTAATATGATTCCCAGAACAAGCCATTTTTTTTAGGATATTACAAGATTTCATCGACTTATACCTCATAGTTTTCCTCTCAACACCTTGTTACGACTGATAAATACTGTCACTTCTGCCCATCCAGGAACAAAATCAATTATGTTGCTACTGGGAAAAACCTTGAACATCAATAGTTGGCTAACATAAATACAAGAGGATAAATTGTTTAATGTGTTGGTAAAAAGGTCTAAAGCTTTTTCTTGGGACTATATAGACATGAGGGGAATTCACCCGAGTGTTTGTACACATCACATTTACACTGATCCTAACATAAGGCATGTATGTCAGCCATAGAGGAGACTCAATCCTATGTTAAAGGATCTTGTCAAAATTGAAATTGAGAAACTCCTCTGTGCAAGATTTATTTATCCTGTCTCTAAAACAATAAAGGAGAAGCTTGTCTTTTCTCCCATATTGTGTGGGCCAAATTGGAATCTTCCCTTTCACATTTATGTTGATGCTTCAGATGACACAATTGGTGCAGTATTGGGGCAAGAAGATGAGGATGGGGGTAAATATGCCATACATTTCATTAGTAAAAACCTAACATCTACTGAGAGGAACTACATGATGACAGAAAAATAATTCTTGGTTGTGGTTCATGCCATTAAAAATTTTTGCCATTATATTACAAGATATAAATTTACAGTCTATACAGATCATTTAGCTGTAAAATATTTAATGAATAAACCTGTAGTTAATGGTCAAATAATGAGATAGTTACTACTCCTTCAGGAGTTCAATGTGACAATACTTGACAAGCTAGGGAGATTTAATGTGGTGGCAGACTTCTTGTCTTGAATCAAACAAGAATAGGTTGACTATGCACCTGTGCAAGATGAGTTTCTAGATGAAAATCCATTTTCCATCTCTACAAAGACCCCTTGGTTCACTGATATTGCCAACTATTTAGCTACCTCTGAAGTACCCCCTGGGTTTACATAAAAAAAAGGAAGCGACTTATTCGAGAGAGTGCACCATTTAAATGGATTAATGGGATTTTATTCCGTTGCAGACTTGATATGGTTTTGAGAAGATGTGTTAGGGCCGATGAAACTTGCAATATCCTGAGGGCCTATCACAATGATCCTTCTGGGGGTCATTACTCTTGAAAAAGAACTTCTCATAAAAATTTAGGCACTGGTTATTATTGGCCTTCAATGCATAAAGACGTTAAAAACTATGTTCATCATTGTGATGAATGTCAAAGGGTGGGAAGACCAATTAATTCTGAAAAAATTACTTTGCAGCCTTAGGTAGTCCTTGAACCATTCAAAAAAATGGGGATTAGATTTTATCAGCCTCATATATCCTTCCTCTCAAGGGAAAGAATACAGACTATTTTGTACCGATTATCTAACGAAATGGGCAAAAGTTCAAGCCTTACGAGTTTCCAGAGAAGAACAAGTCGCTGACTTTCTCTATAATAAGATCTTTCTTAGTTTTGGATCCCCTCAAACCATCGTTACAAATCAGGGACCTCAATTCATGTCCAAAGTTCTCCTAGCATTTACGAACCATTTCCAAGTGAGTCATAGGAAGTCATCCCCTTATCGCCCTCAAGCAAATAGTCAAGTCGAGGTGACTAATAGGGAGTTAGAAAACATATTGACAAAAATGATTTCTTTAGGAAGAAGTGATTGGGCTAGGAAATTTCCCAAAGCTATCTGGGCATACAACACAACATGGAAATCCACAACTAGATTCAGCCCCTATGAGCTTGTTTGTGGGAAGAACCCTCTTCTTCCCATTGAGTTTGAACTCCAAACTCTACAAACAGCTATGGAGTTCATTCTAGATTTGAAACGAGCTCAAGTAGAATGAGTTTTACAGTTAAGTGAGTTGGACATGAGCTTCGTCTAGATGTTGTCCATCAAACTGAATTGGTTCAACATCAACGGAAAGTTTGGCATGACAAACACATTAAAGAGAGAGGGTTCCATAACAGTGATTGGGCCTTGCTATTCGATTCCAAATATAAAGACCCTAAAGGAAAACTCAGGACTCATTGGTTGGAGACATATGAAATTTTTTAAGTCTTCTCAAATGGCACAGTTCAGCTGAAACCCATCGATGGTGATACACAAACTCTCTTAGTCAATGGTCATTGCCTACGTATCTACCATAAGCCTATAACAAAGAAGAATTTACAAAATTGGTAGAAATGCAGGGAGAGATCCAATGCATTGACTTTTCCAAGGCAGAGTCTATCTGACCCAATAAATAAATAGTAAAACAAAAAAAATTCATGAAAAGTTGTAATAAAAAGGCATGTGTACCAATTTTTTTTTAAAGAATTTTTCATTAATTCTTATTTTCGGACTTAACTACATGTGTTTTCATTTTGCAAGACTTCTCATGAAGGAATAAACAACTTTTGGAGCACCTTTCCAAGATGCTCTGGAACTTGATGGTCCAAATGCCTAGTGCTCCAGAACTTGACGGTCCAAATTCCTGATGCTCTGGAACTTGCACCTTAGCCTACCTCATCAAAAGGTTGTTCCTATAGAATGGTATAAAGCTCCTGAAGTTCGAATTCATTTGTTACCACCATTTTTCTCCTTTTCAGCTGGATCTTTCAATGATGCTTCAGAACCTTCATTCAGTTGTTGCTCCAACTACATCTTTTGACGATGCTCCAAAATCTTCATTCGGTTGTTGCTTCAGCTGCATCTTTCAATGATGCTTTGGAATCTTCAGTTGGTCACCATTCTAGCTGCGTCTTTCAATGATGCTCTGGAACTTATTCACCTTCTTTGTTTCGAATGCATTCCTTCCACGTGCTCTAGAACTCACTCACTAGTTTCAAGCGCGTACTCATCTATGTGCTCCAGAACTTATCCATCTTCATTATGCCACCTCTTTACATAAAATTTCAATTTTCTTTGATGCTTTGATTGTCATACATCGATACACACACCTTCTTTCTTTTTAAAGTTTTTCTCCATTATAAATAAAAGTCGCCATGACATCATGTCTTCATTGATGACTTTGTCATTCACAAGCTTCCTCACTCGTGTCATAATAACTAAGTCGTCACCTCATCCAATACCATTTCATCATCATGTAAAATCAGTAAAGGTACGATATCTTCAAGCGATCATAGAATGTAAGTAAGTACATTTTTTTTCTTTAAGTAGTTATTTTTGAATAAGGTGTAATTAATTGGCATGACTTTCCTTTCTTAATTTAGTAACTTGAGCCACTTAGCGATTAACTACTAAGAATGACACTCTTTTTGTGCCCCTCCATGCAAATTAGCATCATTGCATAGTGAGCTCTGAGAAAAGACAAAATAAATAATCACAGTTTGATTATATTTTCAAAAATAACTATGCACAAGCTTCTTGCACTGTTGAATTTTCAGTAGGGTGATAGATAAGAGACATAAAATGAGGGGTACAAAGAAGAAATATGAGCTGGCTTCTACAGAAAAATTATTGGGATTAAGCAACATTTCCAGTTTATTTGAGGAAATGGGTTGGTTAGATTTCATCAAAAAGTTTGAGGGATACAATGAAAAGCTAGTGAATGCATTCACAGAAAATTACTCCAATGGTTAGTGACACTTCATGGAAAGTTCTTTAAGGTGAGTCCAAAAATCATCTCTCATCTCTCAGGGTTGGATAATTCTGGTATTAAAATATCATAAACAACTCAAATTACATATAAAAAATTATCAGAATTATTCCTTAGATAGGGGGACCCTCAACCCATGATAGTCATCAGTACTAGAGGACAAAATAAAGGGTTTCAATGAACCTCCATATTAGAACCCTGGGGAACTGCGGTTGTGTGGATTATCAAATATTTCACCTGTGAAGGCCAACTCACTACTGTGGTAGGACCTACATTTCACATGTTAATACATTTACGGCATGGGAAAGAAAACCCTGCCCTTAGCGTTAATTTTCCTCACTTTATGAGTGATTCTATTAATTCCTCCATAGAAAGACATAAGACTATTTTAGGGCCATTAAATCACCATGGGTTAATTTAGCTAATTTGCAAACATCATTTTTGTAAGAAACCTGAGAGCAAGTGGGAGAAATTTTTGTGGAAGTTTGAAAAGCCTATGCCTAAAAGAAAATTAGAACCAAAGGAATCTTCTAAACAAGTCACTTCACCTTCTGGAGCAACTTCCCCTGAGGCCTCTAAAGCTCCTGAAGCCCAAATTTCCACAACCCCTAGTGCGGAAGTGCCAGAATCTGTAAATGAGGAATTTAAAACCTTAGACCAGTCAGTAGATGTTGAGATTATATATCCAAATGTAGACAGTAATCCCCTTAGGAAGAGGAAAAGAAGAACAATTATTACTTATTAGAGTGATCCTCCCTTGAGGAGAAGCAAAAGGTTATCATCTGAGTCTATGGAAACCCCAGTACAGAGTATAGGAAGTGGATCAAAGAAAAAGAAATCCAAAAAGTAGAAAAATCCCATAGAAACAAGTGAACAGATTCATTAGTCCCCAGAAAAAGAAACCCTTGTTGAAGAAATACATCCCCACCTAGTGTTTGAAGAAGAAGCCCTTGATGAGGAAATTCAGGAAGCAAAAAAGGTGCAATCTCCACCTTCCATGGAGGTTGAAGATAGTGCTTTATGAAATTTGTCCCCTATTGTAAATAGAGTTGTTGAGATGATTGAAAGTGAAAATGCTAATGCAGAGTTGGAAAAGCTAAGATTAGAAATTGATAAGCTGAGAAGTCAATTGCACAAAAATAAGGAACACATTGAACTACAACAAGAAGAAATAATAGTACACACTATTGTGATAAGTAAAAGAGATTAGGAAATACAAGATTTGATACTGTAGATACAAGAAAAGGATGCATTCATCAATAAATTGCAAACACAAATTCAGAATTGTAATCAAGAAAACAGGACACATTTGTTGATCTAGGTAAAGAAATTCAAAGTCTAAAAAAGAATTTTATGTTTATGTTTTCCGCTTTTGAAGAAGAAAATAAAAGAAAAAAAGAAGAACTGAATGCTTCTCTAGATTGTGGAATTAGAACAAGATTTACAAGAAAGCACAAATAAACCAATGGTGGAATCAAAAGAAGTCCAGACCAAACCAATGGTAACTGAGTGGTTACAAGTTCAGATTCCTCCATTGTTAATGAAGTGGATGGAACAGTACTATTTCCTAACAAACGAAAAGATTGAGAATTACAAGTTGAAAATGGAAATGGTATTGTTAAATGAACCATTTCATAAAGCCTATAGGGGGAAGCAGGATGCATGTCAAATAGCAGAATTTCTTTTATCTTGTAGAAGACCATCAAGATTGTATTCAATGTTTTTAAACGAATAATTTGTTAAGATGGAAACTACTAAGAATTTATAATGATCAGACTTATGAACCTGATGATAAAGAATTTGTTAAAATATTTGCAAAATCAACTTCTAAAGATCAGGATATGCTTTGTGAATTCTTTGTTCATGATCTTTTATTAGAAAATCATACTGATTTCTTCATTAACCTTTTTGTTGGAGAAGTGCAACTAAGGTCTTGCTATCCACCATGCGGAATTAGATTCATTGAGAAGAGAGAAGTAGGGAATATGCCCAAACAAATAAAAACGTGGGTCTTCAAATGAGATCCCCCAATAGTAGACCTGCAACTTTCAAAGCTACCTTTTTAGCTCTTGCACTAGATAAGAAAATGAAAGAAAGATATGATGGAAGCCTTCAAATCTATTATAATCATTTCGTGGATCAAGGGTAGAAATTGATTGGTAAATCCTAGCACGCATGTGAAGAGAGATACACTCCATTACCTGCATATCTAAAGAAAAGAGAGGTGATCTCCCCTCTTAACATTAGATGGTCCTTCAGAAGAGCAGATGCCTTAGCTAAAATCTTGAAAGATCTCACAACAGAGTGGATAGGGATGAGGTATAGACCTCCCTTATTGCTCTGTCCAACCCCTAATTTCCATGTTAATTCAAATCAAGATGATGAAATCTTCAGTGAATGGCAGGAGGGAGTTTCTTTTCAAAGAGGCTTCCACCATGCACCTATAGATTTTGATAAAACAGAAAGGATTTGTATGATATTAGTGCCAAATATGAAGAATGGAATAGAGGACAGAGCCAAAGTCAAGGGACAAGAGGACCTACTAGGAATTAGGGAGGGGAGGAAATGATGAGGTAAAAATAACCTCATCATAATAACATAATAAAGGCCTATTTAATATATGCAAAATTCCTATCCTCTGCCAATTAATTAAACTTTAGGAGAAATAATTGCTTGTCTTTTAAGGAGAAATTTTACAAACTTTATTTTTTATGATTTATTGAAGTATTTTTCCAATTAATGGGTTGTTTTAAGTATTTTATAGGATAATAATTGGTCATCGAGTTGCATTTAGAAGCATTCAGCCAACATGTGCTCCAGAACAAGTTGAAGGCGTGCACTAGAAACATACTCCAGAACTTTAGGATGATGGACCGAGGATATAGTTGCTTTTAAGTTTCAATTTCTATTATGTTTTTAAGTCAAAGACTTCATGGCTCAACTTGAGCCTCTTTAATATTTATGTAATGGGTTTTAAAGACAAAAAAAAAATTGCAATTTGTTATAGGCTTTTTCAATGGTCATCTATGTCATCTAAAATATAGGATTTAGTTAGAAGTTTTCTATAAAAGATGTAATCTCCAGAAGCAAAAGATAACACGTGAAATAGTAATGTTATGTTGTCAACTTGTTTTCTGAATTTATGAATAAAGAGATTATTACATAAAAACTTTTGTGTTATTGAGTTATGGATGAAAATTATGTTTAATGGAAGAACTTTTGAATCAGTTGTGTATGTGACCTAAGAACAAACGTAGTAACCCACGAACTGGCCACTCAAGGGAAGATAGTTTCAATAGATAAGTACTTCCCTTTATGTTGCTTTTACTGCATGGACAGTCATTCTATAGGGAATTGTTGGGTTTTTCATTAATGTGTTTGAAGTTCCAGAGCACTCGTTGTCTTTCATTTTCGTAGTTTATTATTGTTAACTGTTAGAATTGTTACTGTTTAAAGAGGATGTTTCATGGATTGTTTACAATTTTTTCCACTTTTGTAGTTTACCAGCTCCTTAGTTTAATTGTTTTTGTACTTTCTAGTTTAGTTATCATGCTTTCTAAGTTTTTGATAAAGGAAAAAACAAGTTTTACAAGGACCCGAAACCACCAAGTTTACAACAAAAGAAAGAGGACAATAAAGTCTAGTGGAATAAATAGGCTGCAAAAAAGGAAAAAAGCAGAAAAAGTAGTAGCCAACCACAAACAGTCAAAAAACCAGCCGAAACGCAAGCCAAAAAACTAGCAACAACTAACCTAGAATCTTTAGAATAGACTCAATCTCAGCCTCTAGGTCCTACATATCTTGAACACCCTTCTTGAAAGTTTGAATCATCTACGGAGTGGGGGGTGCCTTCCTTTTGATATTATCCCTAGTTCTCTTTGAAATCTCAGCGTCCTCTTCCTGGTTTTTATCTTTCACCTCTTCCAAATCAACCACCAAGCACCCCTGTTGAGCTTTATCCAGTTTTTCAGCCATAGCGTTGATAATGATGGCATTATGTCTTGCCATCCTATTGTTCTGTTTAGCAATTATCTTCACAGTATTTTTCATTTTTTCCAAATCTATTTCAATCTTTCTGTCCTTATTCGCCTTGTCCTAGATCTCTTTACTAGCATTGTAATCCTTATACTCAACATCCTTCTTGCATAATGCAGAAACCTTAGCTCTCATTTCTTCTAGTTTACTCTGGAGGGCCCAATTTTTTATTTTCAGGTCATTAATTTCATGAAAGACCCATTTCGACATTCTAAAATGGTCCACAACATTATTCTTAGCAATGCCCAAGAAATTAGTAGAGGGATCCCTATCAAGATTGAAGCAGTTTGTTGCAGGGTCGGGGGCTCTAGGGGGACCAATTCAAACTTCTCTATCTGATGATGGGATAGCAGAGGATGAATTATTGTTAGCGCTAGAATCCTTAGAATTGGGAGTCTTCAGAATACGAAACAAGGTTTTTGATAGGTAGGTCCTTTCCAGCACCTTTGGTTTTAGGAGTAGAGCTTCCAGGCTTAGAATTAGGGAATTCTCTAACAGACTAGGGATTATGGGCTTGAGTTTTCTTGCCAGTATGGATAGAGGGCAGACTCAGGACCATCCTCACTGGGCTCAAATTGGGAAAATTCCCCAAATAGCTAGGTTCGGTATCATCCTCCTTGGAATCTAGAGGAGCATCCAAATTAGCGGGGGTCGGCATATTTTGAAAAAGTTCAAAAATTAACCTACTCAAACTAGTATGCAAAATAGGATATCTTTTTGGGTTTTTCTTATGGTCTTCTAGACTCTTTCTCAAGGAGCAGAGGAGATAGTAGGGAAGAGAAACCCTAACCTTATAGCGGAAATGGTTGAGCAAGGAAAAATGATAGTTGTAAACCCTAGTGAAACGGCCATCGAGGGTGATATACTCCATGATGACGCGAAATTTTCTCCAAAGAGCTTTAATGGTGTCGGCCTCAAAGTAATTGTTAGAGACTTTCACCAGTTTCAATTTTTCCTTTCCTTTCTTTGGAAATATGACCACCGCTTCATCATAGAAAACCCTGTCCTGAAAAAATTTGTGTCCTTCAGTAGACATACTAGTCACTTCAGCTATGAGATTTTCATCGAGCTTGACTTTCTTGCCAAAAAGGGTTAATTCCCCATTTTCCCAATTCCTCTCAAAATACTCTGTAGCTTCCTGATTAGACCCATGGAGTTTTTCCAGAAAAGGGAGTAAACCCCTACTTTTAACTTTGCTCCACGCTTTAGTGTTTCTTGTGTGCATTTCAAAGCTATCTGATTCAACTCTTTTTTTGTCTTCTCCCATTTTAGCAAGCACAGTAAGGCAGACAGAGATGAGATCTTGACTTAAAATGGTCCTGCCAAACCTATGAGCCCATAAAGCATGCCAAGCGAACTTACAAGATAAGCAAATTAGCTCGGCCCCATGCAATCTAATGATAGTGATGTAATTACCCCGTTTTATCATCATTAATGAGATGACATGTGACTTGCCCATGTGACGCATCATAATTCAATAAGGCTCGGACATTAGCACCTAAATCACTAATGTTCAGCCAAGTACATTGTCCTTTGCTTTTAATCCCTTCATTAGCAAAAAAGTCTACCACAACATTGGCTTCTCTATAGGCGTGTGAGACCTTTATATTATCAAACTTAGCTAAGTTCAAAATAGCATCATCAATCCAAGACTTTATGGACCACGAGCGGGGGACCTACCTAAAAGACAATCTATAATATTTTTAGAGTCCCCTTCAAGCCAAATATTTTTAAAATTCAAACTATGAGCCAAATTTATAACATGAAAAACTCCAGCAGCCTCTGCCAAATGATTGGTTTGAGAACCAAGGGGAGAGGCAATCGCACCTAGAAAATTTCCAAAAGAATCCCTTATGACTCCACCGCATCCCACCACCCCGGGATTACCTTTAGCCGCCCCATCAAAGTTGGCTTTGATCCAACCATTAGGTAGGAAATTCTAGCAGACACCCTCCCTATCCTTCTTAGCATGTTTAGGGGCATAGGACATGTCAACACTAATGTTTCATTCCTTAACAACTGTAAGATCATAGGATGAGCAAGCCACTTTCTCAGTTTTACAAACCTTCAGGGGGATAGTATTGAATCATGCTTTCTAAGTTAGTTCTCTTATGCTTTTTAGTTTAAATATTTCTAGTTTTCTTTAGGATAAACTAGTTTACAGCTAAAATAGTTAGACAGCCTTAGGTTAGAGTTAATATTAGTTGCTCTAAAAATTTAGAAAATCTAAGGGAGATAGTCAAGTCTTCTTCTATTGCAAACTGCCTTAGACACTGCCTAGTCAACATATTGAATTTTATCTTCTAAAGTAATGGGACCTAATAATAGCCTATCAACTGTCATACCCGAATCAGCACTCTACATCTCCACCCCCACTATACCAGTTGTAAAGAATCAATGTCTACCTCTATTGTGGCAACTAAAATCTCTTTTCCCCATAAAGTCGACTCTCTGGAAGATTTGGCATACTCTGCTCATCCTCGAGGCTCACCCTGAACCTCTCCATATTGTCGCAATACTCAATCTAGTAAATGTTTCTCAATAATGTGCACATGTGAAACTGTCTGCCCAATCAAATACTAAGTCTGAACGACAGAATGTCAGGTATTTGTTCTCATCTAGCCACTGTGGGAAATCCATGTATGGTTTTCAGATAAACTAAACCATTGTGTCGATGACATGTTTGTAATAACCAATATCTCCTGTATGAGTCTGGGTGTTTTCCCCCGCATAACAGAAGGCATAAGGTGATCCTTGTTGCAGCTCGGCTATAACAGGAAGACAAAAAATAGCTATGTGTTCCCATGCCCATACCATCAGGAGTGCGGTACCACAACTCATGGACTGTGCCTCTCTATAGGAAATATCATGTAAATGAAAGTACAACATGGCCAACAAACAAGGGCCCCAAGCATATACCACCCGTCTCTCTAACATGCCTATAAGAATCTCCCCCCATCCTACTCAGAATCTATGACTTCAACAGTCAAAAAGAACTAACCCCCCAATCAATGGACACAATAAACAATCTAGACGATGATATATACTAGCTAATACATGTCATCTAATCTCATAATGATCTATGCCTAACTATCTAATATCATCATGTGGGTAATATCTACACATCCCACTGAAATCCCTCTACATATCATACATAACCCTGGCACCCCTAATCGGCAACCTCAAAATCATGTACACATCCTCTAAAGTAAAAGTGGGCTCACTTGTGGGAAAATGAAAAGAAGATGTCTTAGAGTTCCAACGCTCGCAAAGCGTAGTCAACAAACCTTGATTTGCCCAAATAGTGGGCATAAAAGTAACATGATGCAAACCCAAGTGCCATAGGAATCGTTTCTTGCCACTCAGCAACTGATCTCGAAAATAAAAAGTCAATGGTCTAGACTCCCTCGTGTAAACCGGATCCAATACAACCTGCAATGGAATAATACACATCTCATGTCAGAAAAAAAATGCATCTTTTTCTATCAAATGCATTGCAAAAACTCAAATGTGTCATTAAACTTTGTAAATTCGTCGAATAATCTCATATGTGTCATCAAATAATGCAACTATGTTCACAAATGCAAATGCATACAATCATAAACCATACCCAATCAAATGACCATTCAAACATGCAAATGCATAGCAAAAATACAAATGTGATGCACATCCTAGCATGTGTAATGTTTCCTAACAAATGTGTTTCAAATCTACACATGTTTTGCAATCAAAAACAAATGTGATCAACTTTCAAATAGCCTACACTAGCCTACGACATGTTTCTACAAATGCGGCATTCTAAGTGCAGATGCATTGATTACGTATTCATATGCAGTGTAGGATAAAGTGGTGCATGGAAAAAACATGAAATAAATGCCTAGAAATGCTTGAAATTAAAATTTTCAAAGGTTGGTTTCCAGATACATACCAGGGGGGCCGCATCCCCAGGTCATTTGAAGGTCTGAATGCGATAACCGTGATGCTGGGAGTGTGGAACTGGAGACATGGTGGCAACAAGGTCCAAAGCAAAAATATCAATTTCTAAACTTGGAGCGTGAAAATGATTTGGATTTTCGCCCAATTTCTATGTATACTTAGGGTTTTGGGTAGCATTTCCTCCAACCTTGTCTATTGGTTGCGTATTCTTCCAACTTCTATTGACCCATACATGTACTGAACACCTCGAAACTCATTTCTATCAACTCCATTACATTTCTAGCTATCAAATTGACTAATCAGGACTATTTCCATTTTTTTTTAATTTTTTTGAAAAAAATTCAATTTTCCCAAGGGGGCATACCTTCACCTATTACACACTGGGGCACAATTGGGGCATGTTTCTAATTGATTTTCTTTGACACAACGCCAAAATGACATTGTATCAAAGATGGGGAAAATGTAGACACTAAAATTTGGTCTAAGCCTGCGACTTCAATTTCTTCATAATTTGTATTTTCATGGTCATGATTAAATAATGCTAATTATTTAATTATTCTCTAAGGTCTTTTCTCATCTATTAATTAAATAACTTTTAATTATTTAATTAAGTTATTTTAACATTTATTCCTCTATTAATTAAATAAACTTAATTATTTAATTAATTCATATTATCTTTATTCAAATCTTGATTAATTAATTAAATGTTCCTTATTTAATTGTGTCACTAATTAACTTTATCCTCTTTCTGAAATTAAATAAATCCGTATTTAATTTATTCCTATCACATCTTCGACTATAATTAAATAAATAATTTAATTATTTAATTATTCATTACTCTTTTCTTCAGTCAATTAAATAAATATTAATTTATTTAATCTTCTAATTTTGAATGTTGAATTAAATAATCATTTAATTCATAAAAAGAATCATTCTTGGCATATTCTCCTATAATTAGATACTCGCTTTGTTAGCTAAATATTCATTTCCACTTCACTTGAGATCTATTTAAATTAGTTAGTCATCTCCTGATTTAATATCTAGTTGTTTTTAATGAAGAGACTCTCTATCTTAATCAATCAGCTATCTTGTTTTAATTCTTCTGCATGCACACATTTATTAATTAAATAACTTTATTTAATTAATTTAATTCATTTGTGCATTCGAAAAAACTGTTTCTTGCATGATAATCCTTAACTTTGCATGTAAACATTGTTCTTCTAATTTTTGAATACTTTCAACTAGAGGTTAAATCATTATTTAATCTTTATCTCTATCTTCTAGGTTTAATCACTCGCGTCACTACTAACACTTATCTCAATGCATGTCAAATCTTTTAATCTAAATCATCCGTCTATCTTTCAATCCCGGTATGTCATTCAAACACTCAATTTTCTATAAATTGACCTAACCTTCATCATTGTTACTCCTCCCGAAATTGTATGAATTTTGGAGCACTTCTTAATCTTCGATATTTTTCTATAATCACATACATCAAGGCTATACTTGCACACATACTGAAAATCTGAGGGCAAGAATACCATCACGGTGGAATGGAGAAGGACAATCGAGGTCATTCATGGAAGGATGTAGATACTGGGTGAGATCGCTCTTTGTTTATGTTTATGCTTTCTTTGTTCTTTGTTGTTTAGCTTTAGATTACATTAGAGTTTATTAGTCTTTTTGTGTGCTTTGATCTTTCCTATTTGCATGATGTTACAAGTATCTCAACCATAAGAACTGAATCTACACTTATACTCCTCTTTTTAATGTCAAATTGATGTGAGATATGACAACAATATGACTGGATTGCAGGGTAAAGACATCCAACAATGTGAAGGCCCAAAAAAGACAAATTTGAAGATGCGTACCCTTGGTGGGTGTGCAACTCTAATGAAGGAATATGATTAATTATATGGAAAATGTAACTCCTATTTTTTATGCTATGCAAATTTAAAGTTATGGGATCTACCCCCTTTGGTAGAACTTACCCATAAAAAATAATATAAATAAATAAATAATCTAAATAATACTATAATTTTAATTGTAATTAAAAAATTAGATCTTTTTTTAATTAATTTTAACGGTGATTATAATTTAATTAGAAATTATATAATTATAATCATAAATATAATCCTAACTTAATATTTAATTATTACTTTAAGTTCGTAGCTTTAATAATTAAAATAATTAAATATAAATTATGAAATTTCATATATAATTTATTAAAAGTTAAAAATTATAAAGCATTATTAATAATAAATTCAACTTGTCAAAAAATTAAGAAGTAAACTCTATTTTAAAACATAAAACTTGGGAAAAAATGGTGACTTCTTAAAAAATGCTAAAAATTTGAAAATAAAATAGGCACCGGGCACTCATTTTACTCTTATTATGATTTTTGTGCTTTCACTTTTCTTGGAATAGAAAATCTAGTCCAATGAGAATGGAAATAAATTGTTTATTTTTCTATGGTGTGTAAAAAATGATTTGTTTGAACCATTATAATATTACAAACATTGAAGTAGAAGTTTAAGAAAATGATGTTTTTGATTGATAGAAGTAAGAAAATTTAATCACTAATTTCATATTTCCCCCTCCGCTAAAGTTCCATGGCAGGAACTAATATGAAGATATATGTGAACTCAAATGTACAAATGTTGAATATTGAAAATGTAAATCCCATTATATCATTTTTGATAGCATTGACATAACCACCCAAACATTTTTACAGTGAGTATCACTTTAATTTCTATCCATATTCTAAGTGTTTGCATTTTATATTTGTGTTGATTCGGTTTGAAATAATTTGTGTTTAATAATTTTAGCATTTGAATATATTATTTTGTAGCCATTTTAGAATGAAAAACTTGGAAAGCAATGAATGAACTGCTTCCACATTATGCACAAAATGATCTTGCATCTATTTGTTCATAGGCGGATCATATGTGGTTTAGATATCATTGGGCTCACTCATTACACTATTGACACACTAGATAATGTGTGTGGCTATGACTATTCTAGTAAGTACATTAATTATTTATACTTTTCTTCAATTATTTTTTTAAATTTTATTAATTAAGCTGGCAATAGTGTCTAGATTCAAAATTAAAATTATTTCTAAAATAGAATTTTGTATATTATAATTTATTTATAATTATCTCTTTACTCATGGACGGATCATATGTGCATCCATGTGCATGTGGATAAAATTTTTATTTCTTTACATGTTTCACACCTTGAGGGAAATCCATGTGCATGTGAATAAAAATTATCCAAGTTGAAGATTGGATTTCTGTTCACACTTTGCAGGATTATAAGTTCATCCGGATGACTAAAAAATATTATACTTACGTTTCTTTTTAAGTAACAATTTCAACAAATATTTAAAATGGATTTGGCATGTTTGTATCGCTAGAATTTTGGTGGCAGCCATAAATAATTTCCAGTGAAATTGCAACTCTCATTGTCATGTTGTATTGTATCTTAGCTAATAAGTGATACACCGTTGACCTTACAAACCACAATGGCCATCGCATCGCACCGGCACGTGTTATAAGTAAAGCGTTGAACATTCAAACAATACTCCATTCCCAAAGGAAGAGGAAATTTGCATATTCCAAACCGTACATTGCGACCTCTCATTGTCTGGAAACTGGGAGCCGGTTTAGGCAATGGTTTTACAGACGCCAACAGCAATGTTGTGATTTTTCCGACTGAAGAGTTAAACACGTGAAAAATACATTAAAAATATCATTATTTGACAAGTCCATTGCTTCGAAAAGACGTGACGACTGCAGAAGTATCTTATATTTGCCAGAAATGAGTTCGGGGATGAAAGAGGTTTCTTTGGGATCTTGTATGATTATCTGATTGGAAGTCGAATTTATCGAAAGTCTGCGATACCATCACTTTAAAATATTTGCCAGAAATCCAAGAACATGTGAGTAAAAGGACGTTGTATTAGGTATCTACTTGGAGATTGGTTACACCAAATCCATGTGCATGCGGATAAAAATTATCCAAGTTGAAGATCAGATTTCTGTTCACACTTTGCACGATTATAAGTTCATCGGGATGGCTAAAAAAATATTATACTTATGTTTTCCTTTTTAAGTGACAATTTCAACGAAAATTTAAAATGGATTTGGCATGTTTCAATGAATACAAAATTTGTTTAAATAATTCTCACTCCATTTAGAATTTCAATTACAATTATATTTTTGAAATTGTAGACACTAGGGATTAAGTAAAAGAATGAATGAAAGAGGGAGTCCTCATTTTACTTCAAATAATATGAGACATGTTGTGAAATGCATAACGCTCATGAAATCAAGAAACCTTTCAAAGGTTGTGACATATCAATATGTACATGATTGCATCATTACAAAAATATAAATTATCTCACAAAATTTCTTATATTATTTATTAACGTGAAAATTACTTGACCTCCTAATGATGAAGTGGCAAAATTACACATTATTTATTAAATTCATGTCCTCTCTATTATTGCAATGGAATAATAATAGAAATCCATTGTGTTAGTTCATGTATTCTCCCCTCTTCTTAATGGATGATCAAATTGTTGTCATGTTTCAACAAGTTCCTAGTATCTTCCAAATTAGTGTGATTTAAGACGAATGAATCACTTATATAAATCAAAGCTTAGAATATGTTGTTTAAACCAAAATAATGTCAACAAATTGACATCTTCTCTCCATTCCTTGATATATAAACTTTTATATCTTACCATAAACACATATATTAAAAAATAATAATATCTAGTTTACATTGACAGGTTGCAACTTTAGTAAATTTTATATATTACAGAGTTGCTGAGCAATTTGCCAAAATTTGTGTACTGCCACGATTATTTCATGGGATTGAAGACTTGCGGGAAAATTAAGATGAAATAAAATAAAAATCAGCTGTGGAATCCACTGAATAGGGGGCGGCATGTCCGCTGGCGACCGAGTAAGAGCTGCGGTTAAGGCCGACCTGGGTTAGGAATAGTAGATCAGGGACTATAAGAAGTGGACGAAGCAGGCCAAAGGATATCTTGTGCTATCTTGACTGCTCCTCACGTCTTTCTGCTGGTTCGAGGATTCGAGGGTTCTTTTATTTCTTTGTTCGATCAGAGAGCATATTTTCTTCTCTGTGTTTTTGGCGGTTGAGCTTTTGGGGGTATCTATCTAAAAATGACTTCATCTGGAAGTGAGTTTTGCTGCGTTGTGAGCGGGCTTGCCCACACCACTCATGAACTCAGCCTTCGTAACTCTTTCAGCAAGTTTGACAAGGGCGTTAAGTGCAAGGTAATGGCTGTTTGAATACTTGTCCTTTTTTTCTTCAGATTATAAAAGTATTTTGCGTTATTATTAATTTTTAGATGGATTTGGTGCTTCAAGACCGTTCATGATGAATGTCTTTATGGGATCTTATGATTTGCGTAGGTCGAGGGGTTCGTGACTTTCAGCAATAAGCAGGCAATGATGAACGCCATCGAGGGTATGAACGGCCAAGATATAAACGGTAATAATGTTACCGTGAAACAGGTGGTATCCAAGAAGGCGCGGAAGGACGCCATCGAGAAAGCGTTGGGCAAGCCAGCGTTCTCCGATTTCGTCACAGAAATCGTGGTCGCAGTAGACGATCTGAAGGAAGCTATGAAGACAGCTGGAGGGGAGGAGCGTAAATGAGGCTATAATATTTGCTTTATGTTGCTTCTGTATTTGCCAATGTTGTATCGTTGCAACAGAAATAATGTTTAATAATTTAGATTACACATTATTTCATTATTTGTATTAGCTGATCAATCATGTCTTCGGCCAGGTGAAGTGATTAATTGTTTTGTGGGCCTCTTCTACATAATATTGTCTATATTAAGACAGTATTTTGTCGCCTCTTGCATAAGAGATTATTTAGTCATCTCTAAGATTTCATCTTGTCCTTGATTTAACAGATTGACAACTATATGATTTAATAGATGTGTATTTGTTATTTAATTAGTTTATTTCAATTATATTATTTTCTAGAGTGGAAAAATGATATTAATATTTGGTAAATATTTTTTTCCTTTGTTTTGTCTTCTATTATATATATGTGTGAAAATGTTCAAGAATAAATTGTGGAATTCATGAGATTTCCTCTTTTCTTCAAGTTTGTTAGATGGTGTACTATATGTTGGCTCTTATTGTCTAATTTTCTTGCTCGACTAATTAATAAAAATGAGTTTTTTACTGTTTGACACTGCATTGTTTCTTTTATTCTCTCCTATATCTTATAGGATGGTGTGTTGGTCTCACTTAGTTTGTAATTTACTTGATCAAGTTCATGAAGTATATTGTTGTTCTTCCTAAGCGCCAAGCTTGATGATAGTCGTGATAAAGATAGTAACTTTTTAATTTGAATACTTTCTTATGTGAATGAAAATTTAAATGTATTGTCATAAAAAAATTTAAATTGATTAAGAGTAGATAATATTGTAAATAAAAAGTTATATAAGAAAACTGTGTAAAATTGAACTTTGATGATGCATTTGGATTTATAATTTGTGTTAGCTTTGATTTAAATAATTTTGAAGTTGATATTGTGTATAAAAGGCTTTAATAGGAGGGATGGAGATGGTTTCTTCTAAAATGACAAATAATTTGATTATAAAAGATGATTAGATGTTGATTAAAAAATTCCCATACATTAAATTTTAATATTATAAAATAAATTAGACTTAATGATGGATTTTTTGGTTAATGTTGAAGCTGAACTAGTGGAGAATGAAAACAAAGATGAATCTATCATAGATATAGGTTTAATATTTGCAAATGGAAGTATGAAAGGGAGAAGAATTTGCTAATAAAATATGACACCATAAAAAAATTAGTTAAGTTTGTGAAAAAAAAATGGTAGAACAAAATTGGTGATGAGAAAAAAAATTAAAGAAAAAATATATTTGTTTTAAGTATATCTTGAAATAATATGAACATATTCAAAAATAGGTGAAGCTTGCTTCATTTGGAGGTATAATTTAAGATTGATTTTAAAAGATGATGTAAGCAACATAATAAGAAAATATTACTAACTTGATTATTTCTTTTCATATATTCATTAGAGGGTGTCCTAAGGTAGACTACCTTGAATATAATATTTTTGGTACTTCATAGGAATTCCTTTCTTTCATATAGCATGTCACATTAGGTAATAAATAGTGTTTGTGAAAAGGAAATTTATCTTGATGAGGTGGAAAATTAATATTAATAAGAAAAAAATAGAACAATAAACTTTTATCGAAGACGCAATAGTAGATACATTTTGGATATGTATGCATGTGTTTATTGTAGAAAATAATTCTTTCTAACCTCATTTACTCTCTATTCAAAAAATCAAGGAGAACACAACATCTTAAAATATATTTGAAAAATAAGACATATTTGAAATAAATTGAAGAGATGGATGCCTATATAACTGTCAAATAGTGGATATGTGTACAAGTAGATGGAAATTTAGTAATACAATCTCATATAAGAAATAGGTAAAAACATGTTTACTATAAATGATTATTATTCACTACATGACTAAAAAATGAATTTATCTTTCAATTGTATGATTAATATTTTTACATTTTCAAATTTCAAGATTTAATCTATGAGATCCACTTATATTATTATTGAAGTTCAAAATAGTTTTTGGAATTTCAGTAATATTTGAGGGAATAATATATAATTGATTAGATTTATGTTTTTAACACCACCTCATAGCAAATAAACCTTTTGAATTTTATTGAGTTTGAGTTAAAAATAAACACATAATGTTATAGGGTGTAAGAAATGAGAATTCTTGTGAAATAATTTCAAGAAATGATCATGTGTATATTTTAAAGCATAAAAATATATTTGATGTTATATGTATGACCCTGAATAATCTTTATCTATTTGAGGAGCTACTAATAATTCTAAATTTTAATAATTGACACTTAATTAAAATTATACAAAATAGTATTGTCTTTATAGTTTAATATAAGAAATGAATAACATGTTTTAGTCTATGAATATGAGATAGAAATTTATTTTTTAAGCCAAGTATACTATCAAAATGATAATAATGACAAGAAAATTTCTAAAATATTATTAAATATATAAATAATATAAGAATATTACATGATATGTTTCTTTGAAGATTAAAGAGTGATTCCTCGGAAATGCGCTACTCCAATCCATGTCATATGTCCTTAAAACTAAAATAATTCTTTAACTATGTAATTGTAATAAGATGGTGAATATCCTAGAAAATTACTCGAGAAAATATATGACAAGATATGATATTTTAAGTCATCCCCTTTTTAGGGATTTTTAAATTGAAAAGTACATAAGTGAGTGTAAAGGCTTTATTAATTATTCAAATAATAGTAGTACATCTAATATGACTAGTATAAGCACATCTAGATGCAACTAAGTGGAAGCATGCAAACAAAATAAAACGGAGAAATATGAGCTTCACGGTTACCAAGAACATTTTTTTTTAGAAAACTTAAGTGATTTAATAAGTATGTTTAATGTATTTCAAAATTCTAATTATTCTCCATTATAATTTTATTTTTCTACCAACTAGACATAGTGATACTAATTCACATTTTTAAGTTCTACTTAACAATTAACATTTTATTATTTTTCCAATTCTCAATTTAAAACAAAGCTTCTATATAATGCTTTGGAATTTGATTATATTTTTATTTGTGTTTACTTTTTTAATAGATCGTTTATATATGAAGTTTTTAAATAGTTATTAAGTCCTAAATTCTGATGAAACCATTTTAGTTGTGGTTATACAAAATTACTTTGACATATTGTAGATTAAAAATGTTAGTGTTTAATGATCACATTATAATATCAAAATAAATTTACTCAATAATACTAATCTAATCAATCGAACAATTTTAGTAAAATACAAATTTATTGTAGGAATATTTTTGTACGCCTTTAAAATATTAAGTAGATGAGTTCGGGGAAGACAGAGGTTTCTTTGGGATCTTGTATAATTATCTGATTGGAAGTTGAATTTATCGAAGTCTGCAATACCATCACTATAAAATATTTGCCAGAAATCCAACAACATGTGAGTAAATGGATGTTGTATTAGGTATCTAGTTGAAGATCAAATTTAATTCTTTACATCTTGAGGGAAATCCATGTGTATGTGGATAAAAATTATTCAAGTTGAAGATCAGATTTTTGTTCACACTTTGCAGGATTAGAAGTTTATCAGGATGGCTAAAAAATATTATACTTATGTTTTCTTTTTTTAAGTGAGAATTTCAACAAAAATTTAAAATGGATTTCGCATGTTTCAAGGCACACTATCAGGTCAATACAAAATTTCTTTATATAATACTCACTTCATTTAGAGTTTTAATTACAATTATATCTTTGCAATTGTAGACACTAAAGATTATGTAAAAGAATGAATGAAAAAGGGAGTTCTTATTTTACCATAACCAATATGGGACATGTTGTGAAATGCACAATACCCATGAAATTAACAAACCTCTCAAAATTTGTGATATGTCAATACACACATGATTGCACCATTCCAAAAATATAAGTTATCTTGTAGAATCTCTTATTTAATCATGTTTATCACCACATGAAGTTCAATTATCATTTCATTAAAAATTATTCATCTACTTATACACATGATCCATTTGTATCTCAAGGACCATTTGGAGCCAAGTTCCTTTCTTATTATATGTCCATTCCTACGTTTTTAAATGCCAAAATTTTCAATTTCAACACAAAGTACAAGGTAACATTTTTTTTTTGACAACATACTCGAAATATACACAATCTTAAAATATTTTGGAGACTAATCATCCTAAAAAATAACTCATGTTATTTTGGCTTAAAAGACATTTTTTCTTTCTTTTCCAACCATGAAAAAACATAAAATATCTATAATTCTCCATTAAAGAAACTCAAGCAAAACCCTTTTAATTTTCTCATTTTTAAATGAAATAAAAATAAAAATAAAAATTTAATTATACCCTTTTATTCCCAGTGTGGCCAACAATACATGTTTTAGATAAAATTGGAAAAATAAGATTTTGTAAATTTTTTGTCATAGTCATTGCTATATTTTAGATATTTTAAAAATTAAATAGCATGCTAAAATCTACTAAAATTAATGCAATTTGTATCCTATATCAAAGAGGTGATATGCATCCACCTAGTGTGGGTATGACAATGAAACAAAATCTAATCCAAATTACGAATAAAGGGATAAACTACCTGAAAAACACACATACACCAAGAAAAAGAATCATAGCTTACATAGACACATATGAAACACTCTCTAGCTACACCCAAGTTGTAAAGCCTCTTCTATTTGCATTCTGGTAGTCTTGTTTTGGACTTGGACTTGTAGACTAACACTTGGTCATTTTAGAATGAGATGTTCTCTTCATATTATTTTGTATTGACACCAAGATCTTGGTGCATATTGCAAGATACTTGTGTTATCATTATGTTTATTCTTAAACTATATATTTACTCATTCTTGTTGGTTTATAGATATACATATTTCTACATAAATATATGTACATATATGTATATATTATATACATACATATATAATATATATACATGTATAGATGTATATGTATATATACATATATAAATATAGATATATGCATATTTATACATATATATGCATGCATATATAAATATATGATGTTTTGTTGTATATATTTTTTGATGTTTTTCTTATAAGATTTATGATGTTGTACATGATCAAGAAGCTATATTGTGCTTTTTCTATCATGTACATGTAGTAGGTATGCTTGACATGGGAACAGGAGAAAATTAAGTTTACTTTATTCTAATTGAGTTCTTTATCTTAAGAGACAAATGTAATATGCGAAGAGTAAGAAGGTATTTAAAATATCAATAAGCTTTTATTACTTTAAGGTCTGTGCGACAAAGCCTTTAAACTAGATGAGGACCGACTTCAAAGGATTTCAGAGTTTGTTACCGATTTCAACTGTTAAATTAAACAAATAGGTCTCAGTCCACAGATTAGTAACCCCTAATGCGTTACATATATTCATACAGTTAATCACTAAGTCTGTGTGGTTGGCCATCATGCCAATGTTGGCTATCTTAAGGACACCCTATCGTATATGAATACAGGCTGAGAATTTCCAGCGACACCCCTTTTCTTTTCTTTTCTTGGATTCTAAACGCTGCAACATATGTTCATCTCTAAAAATGTTTGTGCAGAAGTGACAGGTGTGGTGAGACTATTAGAGGGAATAATATAATGTAATCGATTAATTGACAAGTGGATTAAAATAAAGATAAATCAATGGCGTGACGGGACAAAGAGAATAGCTTTGACAAAAGAATTGGTCGATTGACAAATCATTATAGACTTGATTAATTGGAATGGTTGTGTTAGTCAATAGCATGAGACAAGGGTTATTAAATGGGATGATTACAAGGCGGCTAAGGTGACAAACTTTAGGTATCTACCATAGATATGCACAAAACGAGTTTGGTGAAAATACATTAGAACTTTCGCGCAAATACAATTCAAGGGTGTAAAGCCAAATTCTACAACCTTTGCCAACGTCCTCCCTGCATGTGCCAAAATGGAAGCTTTGAACCAAGATATGCATATCCATCAAAGCATACACAAAGCACGAAGCTATCCCAGAAAGAGACGTGGTCTCATGGATTGCAGTATTGCGGGATATGAACAAAATGGACTTGTTGAAAAGGCTTTAGAAACACTCGAGCAAATGCAATTGGCAGGTGTAAGGCCAGGTTACACAATCTTTTCCAGCGTCCTCCCTGCATGTAGTGAAATGGAAGCTTTAGAACAGGGTACGAACATCCATCAAAAGCATGGAAAATGGAGAAACAAGGGTTGTAGTTACAACTACCCTCATAGCCATGAAGATCTAAAACAGATAATCGTAGTAAAATCTTATTAGTTGAGAATGACCTATTATAAGGAGGCAAAAGATGAAAGCATAAATGCGGCACAATAGTTGTTAAATTTAATGTGCCCATAAAAGTATAGGCAAGAAAGATAAGCAAATCTGTGAGCTACGTAGAAGAGTTGAAGAAAAGGAAGACATAAATTTGCAAAAATTTTGAACATAGCAGTAATAAATATATCTGACCTTATATTGGCACGTGCACTTTTACCGTCCTCTGCACCAAAGGACTCTCTTCATAACATGCAACAAAATGTCTATCTCTGGTCTTGTTGGGATTTCCCAATCGAGATTGTTCCCTCTCCGTTAGTTGTGCAGGATTTTTTTTTCAAAACTCAGAGAAAATGGTAGCCAGCATAAACACTGCAACCACCAATCCCCAAATACCAATCGTAGTGTTTTCCCCAACGTTATGCTGCTGTCCTCTTTCTGCGCCCTCCCAGATCTCATTTTTCCTACACAAATTCCTGGGCACTATGGTGTCCTTTCTTCGTTAATTGTGAGAGTCTCTCTATTCTTCACGCCCTTTTCAGATTTAGATCTCTCAAAAATTTCTCCCCCACATTGTCATGCCTCCCATATTCCTCACGTGAACTCTCCAGAAAATTGCATCCTAACAACTTTACGAGTTGGGCAGATCGACCCTTTTACCACGTCCAACTCTATCCCACATGATCTCTCCAAAGACTCTCCATCTTCCTCATCATTGGGCTACAGGGAAGCCATGACCAGAGCAAGGTGCTAAGGCAGCCTTGACAGCATAATGCCGATCATCTCATCGTTGCCGTCTCTGTCGTTGGAAATATTTTCCCTTTATTATTTATCTTTTCTCCCCTGCGTAGTACCACAGATGCCAATAGTTGTATAAATTAATGCTCATTTAATTCAATCCCCCCTCCCGTGTCCAAAGGTCGCCATTTTATTAACTATTATCGCTCCCCTGCCACAATTGTCTGCCATTTTTGAATGGGTACATGTGCCCCATTAATTGTATTGGATTTCCTTATACTGTTACGGATCCAACAACTCAGTATAGGACAAAATAAAAGCTTGACCTCTCCCATCATCATAGACACATCAAATAATACCCGTTCCTTACGAATCAAGCAAGCTGAACTAAATAGATCAACCATTAAATCAATAAAGTTGTGAAGAGACCCCTTTATAATAATTCTTTAATAGGAAACATTAAAAAGAAAGCTACCTTTTCTTGAGTTTAGGTGGCGCTTTATACAAGAAAATCTGGATTTACCCCATCGGGTGATTCGTGGCTTAAATGGCCCCCTCCTCACACTTCCGTGTTAGGTAAGAATGCAAGTAAATCAATGGAAGAATAATAGATTTCCTTTTAACTTCTATCCACCCACTGCTTCACTACACTTCCTTAAGTACGTTGTAATTATACTTGTGTAGACACGATACTCTAGATTTACATCATTATTTATTGCTACGATTGCTATAGCAATAATTATTACAAGAATAACCTTGAATGTTGAACTGTGTCGTTGATGTTAGTATTAAAGGTGATAAGAGCCAATATGATAATTTTAACATCAAGAATATTATCACTAATAAAACACCTTGTCACACCAATGCCAAGAGATTCATGCAATAACATAATTAATATACTACTACTTGAGTAATATTGACATTTATAAAAGATAGTATAACCTCTTAAAAGAGATTTCAATTGCCCATAATAATGTTATGGGAATGATTAAAAGAAAGATATAGTTAACATCAATAATGGAAATTTGTGACTAAATCTTAAATCTTGTTAGTTGCTTAAAGATAATGGTTTTATTATTGATTATAGAGGCTAATAATAATATTGATATTCTGATAATAAAAGTTTGTTGACATAGTTATGTTTGAAGTGACAATATTGATGTTACCACTAAATGAGAACAAGTAATAAAAATACTATTTTGAGTTTAAATATAAATTTTATTATTGAGGTGAAACAAGGATCATAGTAGGATTTTAATATCGATCATACTATAATTACCATTATTTACAACGTTGATATTTTTTATTAGTAGGTAATGGTAATTAATATAGTGTTAACATTAATATCAAAGAAAACATTAATATTAATAGTATCAATGTTTAGTAGTAATTTGAATGTTAGGTATTCATGACATAGGTGGAGTTGCGATTGATATTCCTAATGATGAAGATTATCTTGCTACCAAATTTATTTATTCCCACTAGACAATATTGGAATAATATTCATCTTTGTTATTTTATTTTTTTATTTTTTTAAAGAGAGGAATGCTAGTACGAACCTTACCAACGATGATACCATTATAACAGTGTTATGGAGGGTGGGGCCTCACATAGGTATCTAGTTGAAGATCAAATTTAATTCTTTACATCTTGAGGGAAATCCATGTGCATGTGGATAAAAATTATTCAAGTTGAAGATCAGATTTCTGTTCACACTTTGCAGGATTAGAAGTTCATCGGGATGGCTAAAAAATATTATACTTATGTTTTCTTTTTTTAAGTGACAATTTCAACAAAAATTTAAAATGGATTTCGCATGTTTCAAGGCACACTATTAGGTCAATACAAAATTTCTTTATATAATACTCACTTCATTTAGAGTTTTAATTACAATTATATCTTTGCAATTGTAGACACTAAAGATTATGTAAAAGAATGAATGAAAAAGGGAGTTCTTATTTTACCATAGCCAATATGGGACATGTTGTGAAATGCACAATACCCATGAAATTAACAAACCTCTCAAAATTTGTGATATGTCAATACACACATGATTGCACCATTCCAAAAATATAAGTTATCTTGTAGAATCTCTTATTTAATCATGTTTATCACCACATGAAGTTCAATTATCATTTCATTAAAAATTATTCATCTACTTATACACATGATCCATTTGTATCTCAAGGACCATTTGGAGCCAAGTTCCTTTCTTATTATATGTCCATTCCTACGTTTTTAAATGCCAAAATTTTCAATTTCAACACAAAGTACAAGGTAACATTTTTTTTTTGACAACATACTCGAAATATACACAATCTTAAAATATTTTGGAGGCTAATCATCCTAAAAAATAACTCATGTTATTATGGCCTAAAAGACATTTTTTCTTTCTTTTCCAACCATGAAAAAACATAAAATATCTATAATTCTCCATTAAAGAAACTCAAGCAAAACCCTTTTAATTTTCTCATTTTTAAATGAAATAAAAATAAAAATAAAAATTTAATTATACCCTTTTATTCCCAGTGTGGCCAACAATACATGTTTTAGATAAAATTGGAAAAATAAGATTTTGTAAATTTTTTGTCATAGTCATTGCTATATTTTAGATATTTTAAAAATTAAATAGCATGCTAAAATCTACTAAAATTAATGCAATTTGTATCCTATATCAAAGAGGTGATATGCATCCACCTAGTGTGGGTATGACAATGAAACAAAATCTAATCCAAATTACGAATAAAGGGATAAACTACCTGAAAAACACACATACACCAAGAAAAAGAATCATAGCTTACATAGACACATACGAAACACTCTCTAGCTACACCCAAGTTGTAAAGCCTCTTCTGTTTGCATTTTGGTAGTCTTGTTTTGGACTTAGACTTGTAGACTAACACTTGATCATTTTCAAATGAGATGTTCTCTTCATATTATTTTGTATTGACACCAAGATCTTGGTGCATATTGCAAGATACTTGTGTTATCATTATGTTTATTCTTAAACTATATATTTACTCATTCCTGTTGGTTTATATATATACATATTTCTACATAAATATATGTACATATATGTATATATAAATATACATACTTATATAATATATATACATGTGTATAGATGTATATATGTATATATACATATATAAATATAGATATATGCATATATGGATACATATGTATATATGTATATATATGTATATCTATATATGTATATATGTATATATATTATATGCATGCATATATACATATATGATGTTTTGTTGTATATAATTTTTTATGTTTTTCTTATAAGATGTATGATGTTGTACATGATCAAGAAGCTATATTGTTCCTTTTCTATCATGTACATGTAGTAGGTATGCTTGACATGGGAATTGAGTGTGCAAGTATAGGGTATCTCCCCACTCGATTATGCACATCTAAGTTATCCCCAATGGTGGTTGTTTTATAGATGTCACATCAGGCCTTTCCATCATTATACTCGATTATATTGGATTCAAGTACAATATCTATTGTGTTACTCTTGTACTAATGTGGATCCAAATCGAAGGTGATTTTGGAATCTATCACTGTTGTGAAATACTAGTATATGATGAGTTAAATGATAGTTTAAATTTATTATTGACTGTAAATAGAGTTATACAAATTAAAAAATTGCATTTTTAATAAATGTTCTATTTTGTGAATTCAAAATATTTATTTATATTTACATATATGAGATTTAGTAATTATTTAAATTGTGGCAATTAAATAAGGATTGAATTTTCAATTGACATAAAATATGAAAGAGAAAAAATTATGAGAAAACAAATTAAAATGAAATTAAATAAATCAAAAAATGGAAAAGGGAAATTTTGAGCAAAAGGTAAAAAGACTTAGCTATTTTTACATTAGCTATGTTTTTCCTTTTAAGTGACAATTTCAACAAAATTTAAAATGGACTTTGGATGTTTCAAGGCACACTATCAAGTCAATACAAAACTTGCTTAAATAATACTCACCTCACCTATAATTTCAATCACAATTATATCTTTATAATTGTAGACATTGTGGATTAAGCAAAAGAACGAATGAAAGAGGGGGTTGTCATTTTTTGAAAAAAAATTGAGTGTGTTATGAAATGCTCTTGATGCCAATGACATAGCACAAAATACAAGGTCATATTTTTTTTCTTTTTTGATAACATACTCAAAATATACACAATTTGAAAATATTTTGGAGATAGTTAGTGTAATAATTAGTATACAAATGTGCTTATAAGTCTACTTAGGTGTACATGACACTTAGAAATGCAAGGTGTCAACATTAGTTAGGAGTTTTGGAGGTGTCAAAGCACTTTTGACACCTCATGCTACTCTTGTTTGAGAAAACACACCACCACTACTTGATTGAGGAGTCCTATCCTCAATTCATGTAGATTGGGTGCTCAAACACTCTCCTATATTATGTACATCTCATTCATATAATTAATAGATAAGTTTTGTGCAACTTAATGTTTACTGTGCTTGGAATTTCAGTCTTTGTGATCGTTGGTTCTCACAGAGACTAATCGTCATACAAAATAGTTTGTGTTATTATGGCCTAGAACACAAATTTTTATTCTTTTTCAAGAATGAAAACCATAAAAATATCTTAAATTCTTCATTAAAGAAACTCAAGCAAAAGCTTTTGAATTTTCTAATTTTTAGATAAAATTGAAAAAATAATATTTTGTACATTTTTTACAATAGTCATTACTATAATTTAGATATTTTAAAAATTAAATAAATTACCAAAATATATTAAAATCAATTTAATTTTTATCCTATATCAAAGTGGTGATATGCAACCACCTGTTATAGGCATGGAAATGGAAGAAAATTCAATTCAATTTCAAATTTGAAATTACATATAAAGGGAGAAACTACCTCCCATAAACACAGATGCCAAAGAAAATAATCCTAGTTGAATTAGACACATATGACACACTCCATAGCTACACCCAAGTTGTAAAGCCTCTTGTGTTTACATTTTTATAGTCTTGTTCTGGACTTGGACCAGTAGACTAACACTTGGTCATTTTGTCTTGAGATGTCCTCATCATATTAATTTGTATTAGCACCAAGATCTTGGTGCATATTATGAGATACTTGTGTTGTCATTATGTTTATGCTTAAAATATATATTTTTTCTCATTATTATTAGTTTATATGTGGTTGTGTGTGTTTGGTTATTTATATTTAGAATTTCTTTCCTTTTTGTGTCAAATTAGATTTTGTGAGTGTGATGAACCTAGGAGGTAGGTATGAGAGAGAAGTATGTGAGTGGCTTATGACATTTTTTGGGTGCTAAAATGGCTCAAGGATATCTCATCCCTAAACAAGTGATAATTAAATATACATGGGTAATTAAAATAAACTAGTTTAATGTTTCCTACCATACACCTAGAGCACTTGTATAGGCTCAACATGAGTGTGGAGGACATGCCTACCTCTAGGGAGAATCGATTCTTGTATATTGAGTAACCTTAACTCTTGTGAGAGGTGTAATTGATTCCACTTAGCTAATACCATATGCTATTACAATGACACTTCCTACTCATTCTCTATTATCTACTCATTATGACCACTAATTTGTACATGGAGAGATAATGTAGGTCTCATCCTTTTATGTTTTAATTAAGTTAATTTTGAATGCCTTTTGTGTTACACATGTTTACTCCATGTTTGATATAAGTGCAAGCCTACCCCCTTATGTTTTATGTGAGTGTATTTATATTTTATGTTACTATCTACTAACATGATGGGTTGGACATAAGGGTATCACATGGTTGGCTAATATGGAAACCATTATTGGAGATCAGAAGAGCATTGAATGAGCTTGAGAAATATGAGCAAGATGGGTAAGGGCTTCACTAGTATTTCCTTTCTCTTTTTCTTAAATTATGTGAAAATTATATATTGAAGGACATTTGAGTCCTTTTATTATTATGAAATGTAATTAGTAGACCTCCCTAGTGGATGGATTGTAAATAAACCACATAAGTGGTACCAATTCTATGTTTATCCTTAGGTTTCTCCAAATTGGAGTGAGAATGCATGCTATCTTGTATACTCTTTAAAATTTTCATGTTGTTGATTAAAATGAAGTTAGAGTATATTTCATTGAGTTTAAAATGGAAATCTTGATTAGAGAATGGAAAACGAAACCTTGAAAAATATTAGTAGATCACTAAACCTTAGGTGTGTTTGTTCTTGGGAACCTCCTAGTTTTGGGGCCTTTTGGGGTCTCTTGAGTTCTTGGAGTTGATAGAAGGTGTGGAATCCACTTCCTCTTCATTCCTCTTATTTTTTATCCTTGTGTTGGAACCTTGTAGGTTCTATAACCCCTTAGTATTTATCTCATTTATGGTTCAAGGTGTCTTGTAATCAAAATTCTATGATCACTAGGAACCCCAAGTCATTTTTGACATTTTAGATTTTGGTTTTTTTATATGATTTCTCAGGTAGTTCTTGATTATTTGGCATGTCTTAGGCACCAAACCACTAATTGGTATTTCACATTTTTCAAGACTCTAGCACTAGAATCAAGACTATAGTACTAAGGAGGATTACAACACTTATCCTAGACTCTAACCTACCACAAGGCACTTGCACCAATCTATGCCACATATTCCTTGGTGCTAGTGTTCCACTTGGGTGCTATTTTCTTGTCTAGATGTTTTAGTACTCCTTGGGAAATGGAGTCCTTCCAGGGTACTTTTGTACCTCCATATATATAAAAAATTGAGTATTTCCAAACTTTTTTGAGAAAAAAGTGTGAATAAAAGTTGTTCCCCCTACTCTTTTGAGTCCCCTAAATTTTATATCATGTTGATAAGTGTCATTTTTGAGGAGTTATGTAAACCTTTTTTATTGGAGAATGTTCCTTCACACAAAATCACTCAAATACTACATCTCATGTTAGGGAGCTCATTCCTCCTAGTGTGGTCAAATCTTGAATGGGTCTAACCCTTGTATTATAGGGTGGTTGGTTTAGTGTTGTATTCTTCCACTGGTGTCACATTTTTAAGCAATGATGTTGTCTTGTTCATATGTTAGTGTTCTTAGAAACATTGATGTGCCATTAGTGTTGCATTCTCTATTCAGAAAAAAAAAAAAAAAATTATTTTTAATAAGCTAATGTACCATGGGTCCTTAGTAGGGAATTGCACAAGTAGTTTCCTAATTGAGGAATACATTATCCCTTTGCTTCTATCCTTCTATTTTTTTATTTCTCCCATTGAACATAAAAGATTTTTTGATAAAAATTCTTTAAAAAATTACAAGGAGTGAAGGAAAAATACAAGTTTATTTTTTATTTACACCTTTCCAAAACTCTTCCACCTTTTTCTATTTTTTTATAATATTTATTTATATTTTTCTCATTTTATTTTCTTTTTACTAAAACAACATTACACAAATATTAATAATGTATCTAGCCAAATTAAAAGGGTACAAATAAATTTAATTGATTTATCCTTATAAATTGTTATCCTACGGTTACTGTTACTTTTTGTTTTTTGATGATGTGTTGTGGGTGATGGCTTTCTCTCTACTGTCACTGTGTTGTTAATGTGTTTTCATTGGATAGCCTTTGTTGCCTTATACTTATGGGTTAGCACCCTTGTTTTGTTGCTTTTTAATTCAAAAACTAAGAATTCAAAATTAACTAGAATGAATTAAGACTATAAAAAATAATCTATATAACTAGATATTTTCGTCCCAAATGGAATTCATTAAATCTATACTACCATAGATGTATAAATGAACTAAGCTTTTTTTTACCTTAACAATTAAACATTTTATAAACATAGTAAACACACTTTTCAAAGTAAATGTTTATATTTATTATAAAATGATATGACACCACACATAAATGACTCATACACATATTTTAATACTTAGTCATACAGTTGAAATTTAAAATCTTGTAAGTCATAAATTTTAAAGTAATCTTTAGTAGTCTAAATTACTTAGTCTTCTTTTTCTCATAAATTATTTTTTTCTTTCATTAACTTTCGTAGATTTATAGATTATAGATATCTCTATTTAAGATATAAAGACATATCTATAAGGACATATTTCTATATTTCATAATAAGATTTGTTAAGTTAGCTTATTTTTCAGTTGACTTATCTTATTCATTTTTTGGTAATTGTATTGTTTCTCTTTTTATCTCTCTCAAAATTATTAATTATTTTTCTACTCTTTTATCCTCATACTAATTCCTTCTCGAATCATGTGCAACCCCCTCCCTTGTTTCCTAGAAATTTATATTCGCTTCTTCATTTAATCTAAATATTTCTCAATGTAGTTGAAGTAAGATTTTATTTGCATACATTATTGTAATTAGTCTTCAATGGGACTTTGCTTCATCTCCTCAATCTTATATTTCCAAAAAATGACTTAATATGGACACTTTATTTTATGCTTCTTCACATCTACCATTGTAAGCTCTTGTTTCTTGCATCATGGTCATTTTTCCAATCAACCCTATTGTCTTGCACATTAGCCTTATGTGTGTACTCAAATGCAAAAAATCTCTCCACATTTTCGTAGAGATCATAAGTAGTTTGTTCATGAAATAAATTGAGTTTAATATGAAAATTGCTCCTTATAGGTATTGGCACATATTATTGAATCAAAAGTGTAATAACCCAACAAAAAAGTAAAATTTACCCCCTAGCTTTAACCTTTTAGTGAAATTTGTATCTACTTCAATGATTTTCCTACAAAACTCAATCAAAATAATCTTATCATTACAAAATCTAGGAAGAAATAAAGGTACTCCAAATAATAAAGAAACTCTAATATATGTAGACTTGGAAGTTTGGATGAGACAATTCCCCCAAATAGCTATCAATTATTTTTCTTTTGGTGAGATTATAAATGTATCAATCCTAGTCAATTTATGAAAAATGAGATAAAAGCATCATTGGCCCACTTAAAGTGTTTTTTTCATTGCTTGTATTTATATTGGAGATAGTGTTTCTATAATATTTTCTATTCATTCCTTCTCCTTGAAACACAAAAAAAATTGATGCTAAGTCCTAAGTGCTAAGAAAAATAGGATTCAAGGCCTTTTCTTAGGGTTTGATTGAGATGGAGATCAACACTTGGTGTATAGATTGACTTTCAACCATCAAGATGAGTCAATCAGACCCATATCTCCATAAATTTAGGGATTGGAATGGATTTGAATTGATTTTCTTTCAATATTCTAATTAGACTATATTCCCTAATATAAAAAATGGAAGTTCCCAATAATTGATAAACAAAAAAGTAGTTTGTGGGTAGACCTGAGAAGTGTAACTTGGACTATGTACTTCCCCAAAAAAATTGGTCTTGGTCACTGTAAGAGGACAGAGTCACCCTAAGGCATGTGTATCCTTGTAGACTTATTCTACTTTATTTTTGAGGTCCTCTAGTGACAGATTTGAGCTTCTTATTTCTAGTTGCAAAGTTGTCAAAAAATTGTCGGATAATATTGTAGACTAGTCTCCATGAATTGAAAAGATGTAGGGCTTCAATTTTAATAATGAACAATTTATCTTTAAGCTCCCTTAATCCTCTTCAAACCTAAATTCTACAAATTCATAAAGAGAGGAAATTTTTTTGCTATTTACGAGCTCGCCTTAGTCAAATACATTATAAGTGTTTCCACTTTCAGAATGTCAATATCAATGATAAAATGATAATGGATAAGAAGGAATGGTGAAATCACAAAGTGCTACAACTCACCCCCTTTAATGGCTTCCTTGAAGAAATAAAGTCATACACATCACCTCAAGGTCTTGGATCTTTCTTGCTTGATTACTTGAAATTGTTTGGAGATGTACAACAAGGGTTAGCCTTCACAAAACAATGATAACATGACCATACATAAACTCACATAGGATTTGACATGATGCTTAGATCTTGAATGACTGCAATAAATCATTGAAAATATTCTCTTGAATTATTCTTGAAAGTAGTTATTTCTCATAAATTCTCCTTATTTCAAATGGTGAAAGTACTAGGTATTATAGACATTTAGTCAATTTCCCAAAACTTAGATCCTAATAGCCAACCTTTGTAAGTTGTGTTTCAAATGTTAAAATAATGACACTAACATAATAAAAATTGGGTTTGGGTACCATAGGATAACTTAAACATTCTAGGCAGTCCCAGTTTTTGGCTCCATTTTCCAAGACATGAGGTTTCGGGGATAAAACATTAAATGGATGCATTTGTTTTAATTCATGTAATTTATTGAAAAATAGTTAAAATTAGCCTCAAAATGCATAATTTAGGGAATTAGGAGCTTAATTATGTCCAATAAATTAAGACCTGAGTAAATCATAATGTTAAATTGTCAAGGGTGACAATTTTTCATGCTACATTTAGCCCCCACTTTAGTGAGTATGAAATTATGCTCAAACTCACACTAAATTAGAGAAATACATCAAGAGAGATATGATTGTCCAAATTTTGAAGAGATAGGATGGCTAAGGATCAAGGGGGGGTGCACAAGCCCCCAAGATCCAATATACCATGGAAAACCAACATAAGCACAAAAGAGCACACACATGTATGATATGCATCAAGACAACATGCATAAACACACATGTCAGGGACATGAAGAATATGTGATGAAAATACATGGCATGATGGAAAATCAAGATGAAAATGAAATGAAAACAAACACAATGTAACCATGAAGTGAACACAAAGAAGAAACACAAAAATATACAACAAAAACACAAGTTTATTACTAAAGGGATTTGAGTTGGTAAGGAAAAGAGACCACAGTCTTAAATTATCTCAAATACCAAATGGCATACATCAAATAAATGAATTCTCCCATGAGGACTAGTAAGTAATGTTATGCCACATTACTAATGAACCACATGGATATATTGGCAAGAAAGATACATTAGGTGTCCATGCAATATGATGGGATCCACAAGGCTAGCAAGGTGTATTATGCTAAACACTCATGAAAAACATGCCTCCACTAGTAAGAAAGGTGTGTTATTCTAGGTGGCCATGTTAAAAGGGGTGCTCAAGTTCATGACCCAACAAGCCCTGATATGCTAAATCCATGAACTATCTTGTAAAATATTACTTTACGGAGCACATAAAACTCACCTCAGAGGTACATAAAGTTTAACATCTCAAGGGACAAACAAAACTCACCTTAGTGGTGCTCAAATTTTAACATATCGAGGGACAAAAAAAACTCACCTCAAGCCCGGTGCACAAACAACGACAAGATAAGGAAAAAACCTCAAGGGGTATTATAACAACACCACCACAAAATGAGATTTAAAAAAACAACAAAGGGTCTTTTTCTCAATTCATGAAAGGTCATAACTTAGGGGATCTCACACATGAAATCACCATCAAGAGAGGACTAGTCATGGAATAGAAGACTCACACGTTAAGTAATGCTAGTCATATCATTACCACAAAGGGGAACATCATATGCCATGAAATGTCACACCCTTAAGGGATATTAAGACTAATATCACCATCAAAGAGGCACTCAAATCGATCAAGAAGGCCACACTTTGATTGACAAGGTCACACTTCCTATGAGATGTATTATATCATCACTAAGAAGGGACCATTTCATATGCAAATAAAAATTTAAATATAGACTATTAAAACAAAAATATTTACATAAAATTATTTACAAAATATAATAAACAATTTAGATGATAAATAAATGTGAATCAATGATTGAATATAATTATATACATAATTGCAAACTTATTATTATTGAAAATTTTTAATAAACATTATGCATGATAAAAATATAGTTAAATTATTTTAAATTTATAAAATATGAATAATTTTTTCAAATGTGTGCTCAATTAGTAAAAAGGGAAATAAAAGAGTGTTAGTATTAATGTTGGAGTGAGATGAATGGAAATTGATGTAAGGGTATGTGTAATGAATTTACCTTGTGTATAGGATTATTTATAGATAGAAATAGGACACTATGAAATATATGGAAGTATGTAAATGACAACATCCTTCAACCATACACAATGCACTTATGGTGTACCATGCATTGATAGATCCGTGAAATTAAAATTCACTCATTTTTATTTATTTCCATGGAAAGTAAAAAAAATTATCATCCACTAATAAACCCACTAACCAAATTGATCTTTCTATATACTCACTAGCCTAATTGAATTTAGACTCTTGTGTCTAATATTTTCTTTAGATCAATAACATCCCATAGATCAAAAACAATATAATATTTAGTTAATATAGTTTCCCAAGTTCATCATTTAAGCATGTTAGAATTTCAAACCCAGGATGTCTATTGATTTTTTGTTTAGTTATGTTTACACATCTACAATTTCTAAAAAAACTCAAGTGTAGGATTGAAATTGTCTTAAATCCATTTTGTTGAGCCTCTTGTTTCAACAAGAGATAAGCATGTCATCAATATTATGGTGTGTTAGTATAGGATAAACTCCAAGATATCAATAATTAATAGTTATGTGAAGAAATTAATTGTCAATAAATTTCATTTAATTTGTTAATGTGTACGATTTATTTTAGAATTATTATAGATGTTAGAGTGCCATGATTTTACTATTATGTAAGATCTTTGCTCTAGATGTGAAGGAGATATTTCTCCATAAATTTTATAGATGTGAGATGATTATCAAGTTTGACTTAGTATGATCTTAGCTTTGGATTTAACAAGGTAGACTTGTAACTATCTACACTTGCCCTTATTGAACGCACAAGATATTTGGGAGGGGGGTGAATCAGTTGTTCATTAAAACATCAAAACCCTCATTAACATTCAAATCCATATTAATCTTTTTATCCTTTCATCTTCTAAACTAATTTAGTATGAAATTAAATAGAAAAAACTTAAAAACAACAATCTAGCATACATAGAAGAACACCATATTTATGTGTAAAACCCAAGAAGGGAAAAACCATGGTGAGGATTAGCTAACAATATAAAGTAATTGCAACACCGAATACAATAGAATCACTATCATAGGGCTCACTTCCTAAAGGAAAAAAGGGCTCATTGCCAAGGGCTCGTTGATAGATTACAAAAATAAGAAGAAAGAACATTGTTACAATGAGAAGTCCATCTCAAAGAAACAAAAGAATCCACCACATCATCACCAGTACATTCACAATATCTTTGAATATTGTAGACACCTTATACTCACTTCTTCCGGTAGTCTAACACATTAAATCTCGCACTACATTTCATACATTTTCACTTTACAACTCTACACTTCATATCATATACACCACACTTTAATTATCCATCAACTCACTACTTATTTATACCATCCTCATACTTGAAAAAAATCTCTAAGGTTGCCTATGCACCTCAACCATGTAAATTAAAATTAGGTCAACACCAAAACATTCTTGCAGTGCAAAGGAATGAAGGAAAACCACATCACACATTAACTTGGACCTAAATACACGTATACACACCATGCAACATTTTCACAAAAGTCAAAGAAAATTAGTATCTATTGTAAATACCCAAGGTTGATCAAACCCGTGTAAACACCATTAACATTTAACTCGTGCTTCCTTTGATCCAAATAAAATTCACATAAAACATCTATCACTTGACCACAATCTAGAATATTCCAAAAATACCCTAAAATGTAACAAATTCCTTTGAAAAAAATTTAACCTAAAGAACGTACTCATCTTGTAAAACTAGTTAACATTCTACATATTGTAACTCAAGAAATGAACCTTCAAAGTGCCAAAACATGAATACTTAAATTCGAGATAGATATGAGCAATATGAGCATACACTAAGATCAGCAAGACTAGAGACCACACTATGAAGAAATGAAAAGCAAAATCATTTCTCCCAGATAACCCTAAATTCATAATTCACACACTAGTGAGCACAACTTTCTTTGCACAAAAATATAGAACAAGAAACTCTAGATATAACACCACTAAACACCTTTGATCAACATATCCAAACTACATGAGTAGATCTTCAACACGAAATAAATGCAAAGAAAAATGAGAAAACTACTTTGTTATATAGAAAACCTCTCAACCACATGGTTTCTTCTTCTTTCAAATTTTGTCAAAAGTGCTTGGAAACCAAGCACCACAAACACATTTTCATCACCTGCAACACTTCCTTAACAAAACTAAACCAACTGTAGTACATCAACTCAGCTACACGTGTACATGCTTGTCAAAAAAACACTAGAGGTTGACACCAGTGCAACTGCTAATGACAACATAATGCAACTAATCAAAGCAACAATGCAACAACATAGAATTCCAACAATATTTTCATAATCGTGTTGACATCAATGCAATAACATAGATCTGTTGACATCAATGAAAACATAAACTATAAAGACTTCCAACAATCTCCCCATTTTTCATTGATGGTAACACATGATGTGAAAAAACCACCAACAACAAACACAATAGCTATGATCACTAATACTCATACTCCACATCAGTGCGCATTGCTCCTTCTCCAACTGTCTTTCCAACACTTTATCTTTCTCCCCCTTTATAAGAATTTTTAGCTAACTCTCACTCCCCATTTGACATCAATGGAAAAGGTAAACACACTTACATCTCTCTCCCCCTTTGACATTAATATTACATATATTTTTTCTTCCACTATTTTGCAATTTCTAATTTCTTTTACTACACTATTTTCTACACACCTACACATTATACTTCTTTGCACACTTCCCCCTATGAGTACACAACATACTACACCAACCAATAACCACTACACATATCCTTTTACATAGATGACAAAGGACAATATCTACTTGCTACACAATGAGAAAACTTAATCCCCTTGTGTACAACAACAAACAATGCCACTACCTACTCCCCCTTAGAGATATCCACCAATATCATACCAAAACAAGGAATTAATCTTGAGATATACTGGATTGAAGCATATCCTTATACATTTAATTGAAAGGAGGGGCAATAACCCTTAACTTCTCCCAAAGATAATAAAAAGAATCCTTAGGAATAGCCTTAGTGAAAATATTAGTGATTGAGATATTTTTTATCATTGAGTGTATTCCTAGATTCTTTGAAATTTTGATAGCACTCGTATTATCACAAAATATAGAAATTGGTTCATCATATACAACTTTGATATCCTTCAAGGTTTTCTTCATCCATAACACCTTAGTGCAGTAAGATGTTGTTGCAATGTACTCAACCTCTGTAGTAGATAATGACACCGAATCCTACTTTATGCCTAGCCAAGATACCAATCTACTTCCAAGAAATAATGCACCACCACTTGTACTTTTTTTATCATCAACACAACCTACCAAATCTGCATTTGTTTAAGCACTCAGAGAGAAAGCAATATCCTTTGTATACCAATGACCATGTTCAATAGTGCCCTTCAATTATTTGAATATTCTCTTTACTATTGCCACATGTGACTCTTTGATATCTTCTTGAAATCTAGCCACAAGACATATTACATGTATCATATTTGATCTAGTACTAGTTACATATAGTATTCCTCTAATCATTGATCTATACTTTCTCTAATCAACCTTAAGGGATTCATCACTATTGCTCAACTTGCAACCAATAACCATAGGATTACATACTAGTTTAGAATCTTTCATTCCAAACTTCTTCATCATTTCCTTGACATACTTTGATTGTGAAATGAATATACCCTTTTTTGTCTTATTGATTTATAATCCAAGGAATAAATTGATCTCCCCAAACATTGATATTTTAAACTCATTTTACATCTACTCTGCAATTATCTTACACATAGCTTCATTCCCTCCAAATATTATATCATCAACATATACAACAATAATCAAGATTTGATCTTTTTCAACTTTGAAATAAATATTACTATCTATGGTACCCATATTGAATCCTTGTTGCAACAAGAATCTATCTAATTTTGCATACCAAGCTATGAGAGATTTCTTGAGTCCATATAGTGCCTTCTTCAATCTACATACCATATTGGGTTTATTTGATAACAAAAATCCTTCAAAAAAATTAATGTATACCTCTTCTTCCAACTCACCATTCAAGAATGGAGACTTCATATCCTTTTGATAAAATTTCAAATCTTTATGTTCTACAAAATCCAAAAACATTCTAATAGCTTTCATTCTAGCCACCAAAACAAATATCTCCTCAAATTCTATTCATTCTACTTGTGAGTAGTCATTACACACAAGCCTTTCCTTTTTTCTTACCACTTCTCTATTCTCATTCAGTTTGTTCCAAAATACCCACTTAGTTCCAATCATATTCTTTTTGTTGGTCTTAGGAAAATTTCCCAAGTTTGATTCTTCTCAATTTGTATGAATTCCTCTTCCATAGCCTAGATCCAATATTCATCTTCACATGCTTCAATCTTTGTTTTAGGTTCATCTTTAGAAAGTAAAGATAGATTTAACTATTCTTCAGTAATAGCTACCTTTCTTCTTGTTAAAACACCTATGCTCTTGTCACCAATGATCTAGAATGATTCTCCTACACATACTTAGGATTCTTATTGATCCTTTCCAAAGCTTCTTCCTCTTCAATCTATTCCTCTTTTTCCTTACCAGATCATCTCTATAATTTTCCCTGTAAGAGGACTCATTTGATTCATATCATCTATCATCACTAAAATTGTATGTAAGTCTTCATCCACCTTGACGCTTGAACTCTCAAAAATATTTTTTCAACCTCTTGTTGTAGCACCGATAAGATTTTCTTTTAGTAGTATATCCAAGGAAGATACCCTCATCAGATCTTGTATCAAACTTTCTTAAGTTCTCTTTATCTCTTTTGATATAGCATTTTCTTCCAAATACTCTAAAGTATTTGGTAGTAGGAGCCTTTCCATACCAAAACTCATATGGAATCTTTGAACTATTTTTTCTTACTTGTGCTCTATTAAGTGTGTAGACTACAATATGAATTTCTTCTCTCTAGTATATTTTCGATAGGTTTGCTTCTTTCATCATTATTCTTCGAGCTTCCTAAAAAATACTATTCTTCTTTTCAACCACTCCATTCTACTAAGGAGTCTTAGGGGTTGAAAAATGCCTCTTTATTCCTTGAACTTCACTGAAATTGTTAAACTCATTGGAGGTGAATTCTCCACCTCTTTTAGATCTTAAAATTTTCATAGCTTTACATGCCTTAAATTTATCTAGAGCTTCTAATTTTTCTTTGAGAAAAGTAACCTAGTTCATTTGAGAATAATCATCAATTAATAGCACGAAATACCTATCACTTGGAAAACTTCTTATTTTGGTAGGTCCACCAAGATCTGTATGCACCAATTCCAAAGCACTAGTAGTAGATTTTTCTTTACCTTGAAACTCTTTCTAGCTTGCTTCCCAATCTAACATTCCTTGTAGACAACATTGATAGGCTTTTAAATTTTTAGCAAATCTCTCACAGCTTGAACTTAACCGATCCTCACTAGGAAATAAAAATGGAAATGACACATTCTTCCATTCCATAGCTAAATTTCATTAATATGAGTCACAAAGAAATGACCATTAGTACCTTTGAGTTGACAAACATTTCCATTTATCCTTCTTCCAGTAGAAACCATAGTTTTGAAGCATTTTCTAATCTCATAGACATCATCCTGAAACATAAGATTATATCCTTTGCTACACATATTTCCTACACTTAAGAGGTTATGTGTGAGACCCTTAACATAAAGAACATCATTTGCATTATGCTTGCCATCAAAAATAATTTAACCTTTTCCACATATCTTAGCAAATGTATCATCACCAAACTTAACAAGACCTCCTTTATGTTTATCAAGTTTAACAAAATTACTCTTATCACCAGTCATATGATTTGAGCATCCATTGTCAATGATCTAGTAGTTGTTCTCCTCTCTATCATGAGAAGTATTCATCATAGTTCCTTCGACATTATGACCTACTTCTGAAGTAGTTTCCTTCATACAGCTCTAAAATTTAGTAGAATTAGTTTCAAAATTTAGATACATGGGGAAGCATTCATTATCTTTGTCATTTGGATAATTAGATTCATTATCAGATATATTGGCATCTTCTTTAACATAATAACTTCTCTTAATTGATCTACCTTTATTCTCCTTATTTTTGTCATTTGAAGCTTTGACTAGACATCTTGAAGCATGACCTATCTTTCTATAATTGAAACATTTGAAAGGTAACTTAACTTTGTACTTTCCAGTGCCCTTTTTCATTCTCACAAATTTTCCCTCTACATCATCAAGAACATCCTAATATAATTCCTCATTCTTTTCTATTTTTCCAGGTTTGAAAGAAGACTCATTCTTTGCATCACTTGGACCAAACTCTCTTAGTTCGAAAGAAAATAAAGAACCATACAACTGATCTCATGTAGATTTAATTAAATCCTGAGCTTCCTCAATAGTAGAAACTTTATGACTATAAGTTTTAGGAAAAGTTCTCAATACCTTATTTACCGATTCATCTTCATCAATTTTTCCACCAAGATCTCTAATGGAGTTGACAACTTCGTCCACCTTATGCATGTATCTTGTAATAGTTTTATCTTCTAAAATTTGAATATTTTGAAATATGATCTTTAAATTTTATATCTTTGATTGCTTGACTTTATCATCTATTCCATAAATACTTTCCAAATTTTTTTAGATCTCATTAGAAGTTTTAAGGTTCATAACCTTCACAAGTTCAGTATTAGAAAGACCACTTAAAAGAGCATACCTTTATTTACCAGTGTTTTCATAGGCCTTGATCTCATCATTAGTACTCATACCATTTGTAGGCATAGTATATCTAGTTTTAACAGATTTCCAAACTTCAAATCCTAGGGAGACAACAAAACCTTACAACCCGGTCTTCTAGAATGCATAATCTAATCTAAATCAAATGAAGGAGCCACCTTCTCGTGCACCATCCAAGATCTACCTCAAGTGGTTAAGCTTTCTTCTAAGGAACCTTGCTCTGATACCAATTGAAGAAGCCACCTTCTCGTGCACCATCCAAGATCTACCTCAAGTGGTTAAGCTTTCTTCTAAGGAACCTTGCTTTGATACCAATTGTTGAATGCACAAGAAAATTGAGGGGGGGTTAATCAATTATTCATTAAAACATCAAAACCCTCATTAACATTTAAATCCCCATTGTTATTTTTAGCCTTTAATCTATTAAACTAATTTAGCATGAAAGTAAATAATAGAAAGTGAAACACAACAACACCATACATAACATAACACCAAATTTACATGGAAAATCAAAGAATGGAAAAGCCATGGTGAGGATTATCTAACAATATAAAGTAATTTCAACAACAAATACAATAGGCTCACTGTCGGAGGGCTCACTACCCAAAGGAAAGAAGGACTCAGTGTCAATGGTACACTACTAGATTACAAAAATAAGAATAAATAAGATTGTTACAATGATAATTCCATCTCAAAGCAATAGAAAGATCCACCACAACATCACCAGTACATTCACAGTATCTTTGAATATTGTAGACACCTTCTGCTCACAACTTCTAGTAGTTTAACACATTAAATATCGCATGGAATTTTGTACTTTTGCACATTACAACTTTGAAATTCACATCATATACACCACAATTTAATTATTCATCAACTCACCAGTTATTTATACCATCTTCAACATTGAAAAAAATCTCAAAAGTTGATTATACACCTCAACCATGCAAATTTAAATTAGGTTAGCACCAAAAAATTCTCATGGTGTAAATGAATGAAGGTGGACCAAATAACACCTTAACTCAATCCTAAATCCACATATACATGTCATGCCACACTTTCACAAACATTGAAGAAAATCTATAATTAGTGTAAACATCCAAGGACACTCGAACTTGTGTAAACATGATTAAACATTTAAATGCACGCTTCCTATGATCCAAATAAAATTAATGAACAACATATATCACTTGAACACAATCTGCAATATTCCAACAACAACTTGAAATCCAACAAATTCCTTCACAACAACTTTCACCTTAAGAATATACTCATCTTGTACAACTAGTTAACCTTCTACATACTATAACTCAAGAAACCAACCTTGTGGAGCACCAAAACATTAATAACTTAGACTGGAGATATATATGAGCAATATGAGCACACTCTTAGATCTACATGACCATAAATCGCAATGCAGAGAAATGTAGAGAAAAAAAATTTCTCCCAGACAACACTGAATTCACAATTCACACACTGGTGAACACAACCTTCTCTACACAATGATCTAGAACAAGAGACTCTGGATATAACACCTTTTAACACCTATGATCAACATATACAAACTGCACGATGAAATCTCAAACACAGAGGAAATCCAAGGAAAAACTAGAACACTACTCTATCTTATAGAACACCTTTCAACCACACTATTTCTTCTTTTATTCAAAATTTCTCAAAAGAACTTGGAAACCAAGCACTAGAAACACATTCTCATCACCTGCAACACTTACTTAACACAACCAAACCAACTACAATACAACAAATCAACCGCACACATTCTTTTCAAAGAAACAATAGAGGTTTACACCAGTGTAACTACTAATGATGATATAATGTAATTAATCAAAGCAACAATGAAATAAAATAAACATCCAACAATATTTCCATAGACCTATTGACATCAATGCAACAAAATATATCTTTTAACATCAATGGAAACACAAAATATATACAAAATTCCAACCACCCTCTATCATATAGTCACATGTTAGATAAAGACAAACTTTGAGAGATGAATGGTCAGAATATGCTTGAAAAATAAATGGCTAGGATTCATGATGTATCTTATTATAAATCTTTATAATTAAATAACACTTGAGGGATAGGGAAAATTTAAATTATTCGCTTCCTATAAAGGGAATATAGAGGGTTGGAGGGATATCAATTTAGTTCATCTTTTGAGTTTAATTAACTAGATGAACTATTAACAAGGGAAATATGATAATGACTAAGTAAGTTTTAAGATTAATCCTACTAAAAATAGGGGAAATTAAAATTATTAGACTAAGTATTGAAATCTTAAGATCCCTTCATATAATATATTAGATAGCCTATTATCTACACTCTTTATATTAATAAAGACTATAGAATATTGTACGTAAAATAAGGATAATTTAATGGTTATGATGTTGATTTTAAGTTCAAGGATAAAAGGCTTTTGTAATTAAGGGTTGAAGTCTTAAAGGAATCCTTGGACTAAATTTACCACAATATTGTTATAGGCATGAGTGATAAATGATAATTGATACTATTCTTGACCTGAACCAAAAGTGTAGCACGATGACAAGTCCAAAAGAAAGGGAATATAATATTTGTATTCTGGTTCAAATATTAAAAGAATCATCAATCCCTCTAAAAACTTGATACCAATTGAACTAGTAATGATTAAATATGAGCTCATAATATTCTCACATCCATAATAAATTGGGTAGACACCATACACATTGACCCATCATCAATAATTGATTACTTAGAAGAACTATCAATTGTTAATTTCTTAGAGTTAATCTTGAGTTGATTTGTGTCTCCAAAATTTTGGTCTTGATGCAATTATTATTAAAAATAAAATATTGATGACATTTTTGACTCTATTGAATGTGAGAAACCTCACAAAAATAGATTTATAATTTCCCTTAGTTTGGTCTTAACTTGTTTAAAATTGGTGACCACAAAAACACCACTAAATGAAAATATGAATTAAGTGATGTACACAATATTTTCAATCAATAGAAAATTAAAAGATTATATGTTTAAGGTACATTTGAGTCCTTGTATTATTATGAAATATAATCATTACACCTCCCTATTATATGGATTATAATCAAACCACATAATTAGTACCAATTCTATATTTATCCTTATGTTACTCAAAATTGGAGTGAGAATGCATGCTATCTTGTATACTCTTTAAAATTTTCATGTTGTTGGTTAAAATGAACTTAGAGAATCTTTTCATGAGTTTAAATTGAACATCTTTTTTAGAGAATGGAAAATTAAACATTGAAAACTCTTTGTAGACCATGAAACCCTAGGTGTGTTTGTTCTTGGGAACCTCCTAGTTTTAGGGGACATTTAGGGTCTCTTGAGTTCTTGGAGTGGATAGAAGGTGAAAAATCCACTTCCCATTTATTCCTCTTATTTTTATCCTTGTGTTGGAACCTTGTGGTTTCCCAAAACCCCTAGGTTTCATCTCATTTATGGGTCAAGGTGTCTTGTGATCAGAAGTCTAGGATCACTAGGAACTCCAAGTCATTTTTGACATTTTTTACTTTGATTTTATTTTTATGCTTTCCCAGGTAGTTCCTAATTGTTTGGCATGTATTGGGCACTGAACCTCTACTTGGGTTTTCTCATTGGTAAGAACTCTAACACTAAAATCAAGACTACAACACTAAGGAGGATTATAAAACTTATCCTAGACTCTGGTGCCACAAGAAACTTACACCAATCTATGCCACATAATCCTTGGTGTTGGTGTTTCACTTGGGTGCCAGTTTCTCATCTAGGTGTTTTAGTACTCCTTGGGAATTGGAGTCCTTTCAGGGAACTATTGTCCCTCCATATAAAAAAAAGAGTAATTCTAAACTTTTTTTGAGAAAAATTTGTGAAGTTGTTACCCTTACTCTTGTGAGTCCCATAAATTTTCTATCATGTTGATAAGTGTCATTTTTCAGGAGTTATGTAAACCATTTTTCTTGGAAAATGTTCCTTCACACAAAATTACTCCATTATTCCATCTCATGTTAGGGAGGTCATTCCTCCAAGCATGGTGAAGTCTTGTATGGGTCTAACCCTTGTATGAGAGGCCCTTGTTGGTGGTTGTAATCCTTGTATTATAGGGTGGTTGATTTAGTGTTGTACTCTCTTGTTGTTGTCAAATTATTTAGCCAATGATGTTGTCTTGTTCATATGTTATTTTTCTTAGAAATATTGTTGTTCCATTGGTGTTGCATTCGTTTCTTTTCTTTTTTAAATATGTTTTTAATAAGCTAATGTACCATGGGTCCTTAGTAGGGCATTACACAAGTAATTTCCTAACGAGGAATCCAATCTCCCTTTTCTTCTATCCTTCTAGTTTTCCATTTCTCTCATGGAATATAAAAGATTTTTTAAGAAAAATTCTGAAAAAAATTACATAGAGTGAAGGAAAAATAAAAATCTATTTTCTATTTATACATTTCCAATACTCTTTTCACCATTTTCTATTTTTTTGTAATACTTATTTCTATTTACTAGAACAACATTACACTAATATTATTAATGCATTTATCCAAATAAAAAAGATAATTAAATTTAATTGATATTTCCTTATTAACTAGGATTTCAAAAATTAATTAGATTAAATTAAGATTTAAAAAACTTAATCTATACAACTAGAAATTTGCATTCCAAATTGCATAGATGTATAAATGAACTAAGATTTTTTACCTTAATAGTTAAACATTTTATAGACACGATAAATACACTTTTCAAAATAATTTTTTAAATTTATAATAAAATGATATCAAACCACACGTAAATAACTCATACACATATTTTATTGCTTAGTTATAAATTTAAAATTTAAAATCTTCTAAGTAATAAATTTTAAAATTATATTTAGTAGTTTAAATTACTTAGTCTTCTTATTCTTATAAATTAGTTTGTTCTTTCATTAATTTTAGTATATGTATATGATATATATATATATATATATATATATATATATATATATAACATAATTTTATATTTCATAATAAGTTTTGATAAATTAGTTTATTTTTCAATTAATTTATCTTATTTATTTTTTGATAATTGTATTGTTTTTTTATCTCACTTTATTAATTTTTTTCCTAATATTTTTGTCCTCATATTAAGTGGACTTCTCAAAACCTATGCAACCTCTCCTCGAGTTTCCTAGAAAATTCTATTTGCTTCTTCATTTCATTTAGATATTTCTCAATGTAGTTGAAGTCATATCTTATTTGGATACATTATTGTAATTAGTCTTCAATGGATGTCTACTTCATCTCCTCAATCTTATATTTCTAGGAGAAAAAATGATCTAATATGAACACTTTATTTCATGTTTCTTCATGTATACCCTTGGAAGCTCCTCTTTCTTGCATCATGGTCATTTTTCTAGTCAAACCTATTGTCTTGCGTATTAGCCTTATGTGTATGCAAAAAATATCTCCACTTTTTCATAGAGATCATAAGTAGCTTGTTCATTAAGGGTAAGTGCACCAAGATGGTTCCCAAAAGGGGGGCTTAAGTGGCCACTTTTTTTTTGAAATTAGGAAATATTGACCTTGGACGTAAAATTGAGGATAGCTACACTCAAAAAATTTAGATGGAACAAAAGCAAGGATCGAAGTGCTCTGAGTCTACTTTCTAAACTACTAATATATTTTGAAAATGGTTGAGATTAAGGGGTTCAAAAGAGGGACGTACACAAATTGGTGTTGTTTTTGTCAAAAAAACATAACATAGTAACTCTTGTACAACCCTAGCATGGTGAAAAAAAAAATTGTATTTTTAAAATTGCTATGGTCAAAAGTTAGCTAATAGTATCTAGTTAATGCATGATTTTTTTGATAATTTTTTAATCAATATTTAATTTTTTACTAATTTTCTAAGTGGGCACTTCCTGAAAAGCAGAATTTTGGCCATGCTCTCACTAAATTTTTTTGAAAAATAATTGATTTTCTTTTCTTTTTTTTTAAATTGTAGAATGGAGTCTAGTTTCTAAAAATGTAATTTACTTGAAATTTTGATGAACGGTTAATTTATAACAAAAAAACACCGAACACTATTTTTTGGCAAAAAAGAGATATACAAACAAAAGAAACTATGGATGAAAGGCTTAACATTGTCAGAAAGTGAAAAAAATTACATTGTTGGATAGCTAAGACAGAACCTAACATTACCCATGTGTTCGATTTTGTCGATATTGAACCAAATGCAATCCTGACGGTGAGTACGAACCTGATTATGTAAAAAGTTGTATAATTTTGCAAAAAACACATCTCTAGTCATTGGGAATGCCCTCCAAGCCTTTGGGTTGGTATTCCAAGGCACATAACTTTCACTTTTCTTTCGAACTTTCAATTTTTTTAAAAAAAGTGGCCACAAAATTGCTACCCAACTTCATGCACCCACCCTTAAATAACCTAAGTTTAATATAAGAAAATTCCTCCTTAGATGTCTTGGCACATATTACTAAATAAAAGGTATAATAACCCAACAAAAATATAAAATACCCCCTAACTTGCACTTTTAGTGAAATTTTTATCTACCTCAATGTTTTTCCTAGAAAGCTCAAGGAAAATAATCTTTATCATTACAAAATCTAGAAATAAAGAAAGGTGACCCAAAAAAAAGAAACTATAATGTATGTAGACTTGGAAAATTTGATGAGATTGTAAAAGTATCAATCCTAATCAATTTGTGAAAAATAAAGAAGATAAAAACATCACTAACCTTCCTAACGTGTTTTTGTGATTCCCTATGTTTATATTAAGGATAGTTTTCCCATAATATTTTCTATTCATATCCTACTTCCTAAAACATAAAAAAGGTGATCCTAAGTCCTAAGTTCTTTGAACAATAGGATTTAATGCCTTTTCCTAGGGTTTCATTAAGACGGAGATCAACAAGGTGTATAATTTGACTGTAAACCATGAAAGTGAGTTAATCATACCTATATCTCCATCAATTTGGGGATTGGAATGGATTGGAATTTATTTTCCTTCACTAACCTAATTATACTATATGCACTAATATGAAAAATGCAAGTTCCCGATAATTGATAAACATAAACAAAATTTTGTAGGAAAATCTGAGAAGTGCAGAGGATTGTGTACCTGACTAGAAAAGTTGGTTTTAATCACTATAAGAGGACAGATATTTCCTAGGGTGTATGTCTCCTTGAAGACTTCTTCTACTCTATTTTTTTGTTCCTTTGATGACATATCTGAGCTTTTGATTTCTTGTTGCAAAGTTTTCAGAACACTTTCAGATAATCTTGTAGGTGAGTTTTTGTGAATTCACAAGATGTAGGGATTCAATTATAATAATGAATAATTTTTCTTCAATCTCCCTTCAATCCTCTTCAAACCTAAAATTTCCACATTCACAAACATAGGAAATATTGTCCCATTTAGGGGGCTTGCCTTAGTCTAACCCTATGTATGTGTTTTCACTTCCACAAAGGAAATTTCAATGATAAAACGATCATGGATAGGAAGGGATGATGATATCAAAAAGTATTGGAACTCACCCCCTTCAATGGCTTCCTTGAAGGATCAAAGTCATACACATCACCTTAAGGACTCAGATCTTGCTCGCTTGATTTCTTGGAATTACTTGGAGACCTACAGTAAGGGTTAACCTTCAGAAAAAAATGATAATATGAGCATACATGAACTCACATAAGATTTGACATAATGCTTGGATCTTGAATTATTGCACTAAAGCACTAAAATAATCCTCTTAACTTGCTCTTGATAATAGTTCTTTCTAATAAATTCTCCTTGTAGTTTCAAATGGTTAAAAGACTAGGTATTTATAGGTATTTATTTAATTTCCCAAAAATTAGGTCTTGATAGTTGATCTTTGTAAGTTGGGTTTCAAATGTTAAAATGTCAACACCGACATATTAAAAATTGGGCCCTGACACCATAGGAGGACTTGGATTCCCTATGGAGTCCCAATATTGGCCCCATTTTCTAATACATGAGGTGTCAAGGGGAAAACATTAAATGAATGCATTTTTTCAATTCTCACAATTTGTTGAAAATAATAATTTATGGAATTAGGAGCTTAATTAGGTCCAATAAATTAATGGGGAAAAACATAGAGAAATTATCAAGGGTGAAAATTTTTGGTGCCACATTTAGCCCCCACTTTAGTGAGAGTGTGAACTTATGCTCAAACTCACACTAAAGTAGAGAAATATGTCAAGAGGGGTCTGATTGTCTAAATTTTGAAGAGATTAGATGACTAAGGATCAAGAGGGAGTGTGCAAGCCTCTCTAATACAATATCCCATAGAAAACCAAAATAAGCATAAAGGAATACACACATGTATGATATGTAGCAAGACAACATGCACAACATGAAGCATACACAATGAGAAAACATGGAATTATGTAACATAAATATGATGACAAAATGAAAACAAACAATCTAAACATGATTTGAACACCACATTGTTGAAGCAACTACGGCCCATCATAGCATCAAGATGGCTAGGGATTTGAGGATCTCTAAACTTTGGATCGAAGGTGATTCATCGAATATTATCAATTTCCTTAAGCAAGGAACTCCCCCTTCTTGGTCCATTAATAATTTTATTGTGGATGCTATTTCCTTTTGTGGGGAGTTTGAAGAAATTTATATTTCCCATGCCTATAGGGAAGCGAATGTCATGGTTGATTGCCTGGCGAATTATGGTGTTTCTTTGGCTAAAATGTGGGGGGAGGATGAAGTCCTTCCAATTGATTTAAGCATGCTTATTTTTAATAATCGGCGTTAATTTTTCTTCTTTGCCCAAGGTGATCCCATAATAGTGGTTTACAATTTTTGGACAAATTGGACACTGAAATTATTATTTTTAACTAAATCTTCACATTCGGGCACCTATAGCGGCTAAACTATGAGGAATTTGAAGATGGTGCAAACTAGAGTCTCATCAAATTTTTTCTGTAGATTCTAAAATAAAAAAAAATTAATTTTTGGAATCAAATTCCACTTCTTTTTCCATCTCCCATGAAATTTTTTTTTTTCAAAAAACAACATTTTTAAAAAGTGACTTATCGTATAATGCATAACTTTTTTCCATTAAGGATAAAATTCTAATTTTTTCAAATTTAGATTTGTAACTCTGATATCTAGTGTTTCCACTTGGCTAGATATATTTTTATTGAATATTTTTTCCTTAATCAACTTTCAAAGTCAAATGAATTACAATTCAGACACAGTGCGACCGTATAACGCGTAACTTTTTTTGTATATGTCAAAATTTAATTTAATTTTTTTTGTTGAATCAAGGACTTCAATATCTAGTGCACTCATATTTTTCAATTTTTTCTTTTGATAATCTTCTATTTTTCCACATGTGAAGAACAAAGAAATTCAGTTTTGATGAAAAGCCTATGTTTAATAAAACTTAAAAAACAAATACATAACAAAACCAAAACATATTAAAATTATATTCATTGGATAGCTTGTTTTGAGGAATACCATAATCATTTGAAATAAATTTTAAATTAATTCATTGATCCCCCAAAATCTAAATCAAAAGTTATTTTTTATCAGTATTTTGATAGGTGTAAAGGAGACGCATTTATAGGTATGGTTTAAAACTAGCGAGGTTCTATCCAAGGGGGTTTGATCTAAGGTGATTTGATCAAACCCTCTTGAATTGGAATCCTTAAAATGAAACTTTTTAAGGATTAAATCATTATATTTTCTAAAAATATGTGATTTTAGCTAAAATTCGTTCCTCTCAGGAATTGTAAACCACTATTATGACAGCACCGACACCTCCTTTTTTTTGGGCTTGCATGGGAATCATGAATTTAGCAGTATGATGGGACTTATCGCATAGATTATGATCATTAGAATTTGTGGCTTCTTTTAGCAGACTTGTTTTAGAGTCCTTTGCATTATCTCTTTCTGAAATATTCTATATTACTTCACACGCTTTCTATGTCGCTCTGTTACTATTGTCTTTTCCTTGTCATGCGAGTGCTCTGCAAGTTTCTCGATGATGGGTGGGGATAGGTGTTGAACAAAGTTGCTCTCCTGCGATGATACCAGGGCTAGAGTATGTGCAGGATCATGATGGGCCAAAAACTAGCGATATGATGGGTATGTGTAGGGTATGTGGCTAACGACTTTTTTTTACCAAAAATTGATGAAACAAAAAAGGTTTTAAAAGGATATTTTCATCTTTCCACCAATATAAATTATGCTTTACTTTGAATTTAATAAATAATTATTATTCATTTTCTATTTAAATTACAACTAAAGTTTTGATTGATAGGCTAATTGAAAAACATCTATAGCTTTCAAACGGTATCACATTTTTTGAATCTAAAGCATGCATCATATTTTATGCTTCACATACTATAGGTTTAAAAAAAATAAAAATGAATTTCATGAAGCTTTGACCAAGTTAAGGTGGTCAAACATACGAGTTTTTAATATTTTTTAAAAGGTGTAATAAAAAAATCATTATTAATTATTTACTTGGAAAAAAATTACAAAAAAATATGCATCACATCAGGACATGAGTCCTCTACTTATATCTAAAATATTATAAAAAAATATTATCATTTTATTGTGGTTAGGGTGGTTAGACAAACACCTACTTTTTTTTCACTAAAATTTAAGTACTATCTGTATTGAAATTTCAAATTTTCACCAAATAGGTTTTTTTCAAAAAGCTAGTAGTTTAGAAACTACATTCAATTTGCTACATATTTTATTGTTACATATTTTTGAAATAATATAGATAACTTATTCAAATTTTTACATCAAGTTGCTTAATTCTGATTTTTTTGAATTTTTCACACTTAAAGAACTATTTTTTCCATGATGATCCTGCACATACTCGCTAATCCCAAAGTTTGGGAAATTTTGCAGAGAGGGGGTGTTACTCCTTGCTTGGAGAGACTGAAGGGTTTTAAATCCTCAGTCTCTAAGGAGTTTGTGGTTTCCTGGCATGGTCATATGGTGAGTTTGTATGGTAGGGATATTACCAGTGATGAAGATCTTATCGCGGAGGTGACTGGCTTATCTATGGAAGGTAGGAAATTTTACCGAGACAAGAATATTTTGCAATTTTCTAGGTAGACTTTTCTCTATGATAGGGAAAGGGCTAATATGGTTCGCTTGGACTGTGGTTGTTATGACCAAACTAAGATCAAACCAATTTGACAGGTGGCTGTTGTGGTGTTAATGCGCTACTTCACTCTAGATGGTAGATTTATGGCGCTCTATGGTCATCACTTTGTTCTGCTCAACCATTTTCACCATGGTAAGTTGGTTTCTTTTCCCTTATATCTATTGTTTTCTATGGAAGAAAGCATCTTGAATCACAAAAAAAACCCTAGGAAACCCTTTCTGCATGAAGGATTAATGTTTTTAATTGTTGAGTTTATCAAGGCTAACTACATTGTGATATCTCCTCGATCCCCTATTTCTAAGAAATTGGGGAAAGAAAGTGGGAAATACAATATTGTTGAAATTTAGGAGTCTACTAGTATGGAGGTTGAGGATGAGTTAGAAGGTTGGTCTGATGGCTTTGATACTAATCTGGATTATACTCTGTCTATAGGTGATGTTTTCCCTTCTTCATCGAAAGCTACCCCTCTTGTGAAACGTAAGCCAAAGATTCCTAAGGGTGTTTTTGAGGGATTTTCTAGTAAGAAGTGTAAGGGTCGTGCCAAGGAAATGAATGTTAATATTGAGAAGGTGGTTGGTAGTATTCACTTTGAGTTGAGGTGTCAAGTGGTGGTGGGTCTCCTGTGGTCAGTAAAAAGAATTTGGTTGAAAACCCTGAAGATTTTGCTCGGTGCTCTGCTTCTAGAGATTGGGGGAAGGCCAAGTTGGGTTCTGAGGATGTTCATATGGAGGAACCACCGGGTGGTTCGCATCAGGGCAGGGATTTGTTCTTGGGTGCTATGTATTTTTCGTAGGCATCGAGCCTTGTTAAGGAAGGGGCAGATATTTCTTTCAATCTACTTATGTGGCCTGTTCAAGAGATTCAGGATCTCCATAACAAGCATGATACCATTACCAGGTGCAACATCTCTACTCTGCGAAGTCTGAAAGAGAAGGATTATATTTTTGCTCTGTCTCATTCTTTGAATTCGAGTGTTGGTTGTATGGTAGATGAAATTGTTGCTCTAAAGAATGACTATGGACCAAGAGTGGCAGTGTTGGAGAGATAGAATAGAAAAATCTGAAGTGATTTGGATACACTCATAAACATAAGTAGGGAGAAGCTGGAAGCGTCAATCGAGGGGATGATTTTCCTTAATTAGAAGGACATGGAGCTGACTGTGAAGGGATTGTTTGGTGACCAGGCGATCTTAGAACGTGGGGAGGACGCTGGTATGGATGGGATTTCAACTAATTTGGTTGTTGGTCCAATTTTTTGTAATCGAAGTAAAACCAAGAAAATTAAGAAGGATGTTGCTCGTGATGTAGAAGAAATTATGGAAATGCATGACAAGTTGGCGGCCAAGCATTTGGAGGCTGCAAAAATGCTTAAAGAACTACTTTAAGGGTCATTTGGCTTGTCTTTCTATTTTTTTTTTTTGGCTGATGTTACTACGAATGGTTGGCTAATGGTTTGGTAATCAACTGGTGTTTTTTGTGGTTTTTCCTAGGTGGGAAGTCAATTGTCTTATCTTTACTACCACTTATTTTTTGTTCAGAGTTTTTGGTCCCTTTGAAACTTGTTTTGCGTTAATCAAAAACATGATGTGAACACAAATAAGAAACACAACATAAAATAAAAACACAAGGTTAGTACTAAAGGGACTTGATTCAGTAGGGAAAAGAAACCTCAGTCTTAAGTTGTCTCAAATACCAAATTTCATCCATTGAATAAATGAATTCTCCTATGAGGACTAGCAAGTTTTTCTTATGCCACATCACTCATGAGCCACATGGATCTACTAGCAAATAAGTTATTTTATGCTAGGTGTCCATGCAATATGATTGATCCCACAAGGCTACCAAGGTGTATTATGCTAAAAACTCTTGAAACACATGGCTCCACTAGCAAGGAAGGTGTGTTATGCTAGGTGGCCATGTTAAAAAAGGGTTCTCAAGTTCACAACCCAACAAGCTCCATTATGTTGAATCAATGAACTATCTTACAAAATATTGCTTCAGGGAGCACATAAAACCTACCTCAGGGGGTGAATAAAGTTTAACATCATGAGGGACAAACAAAACTCACCTCAGGGGGTGCATAATGTTTAACATCTCAAGGGATGAACAAAAAAATGACCCCAAGGGTGCATAAAGTTTATTGTCTCAAGGGACAAAAAAAACTCACCTCAAGGGGTGCACAAATAATGAGACGATAAGGCAAAAAACTCAATGGGTGTTATAACAACACCACCATAGAAAGGTGATTTACAAAAACAACAAAGGGTATTTTCCTCAACTCATGAAAGGTCACACCTTAGGGAATATCACACATGACATCACCAAGAGAGGACTAGTCATGTAATAGAAGACTCACACCTTTGGAAATACTATCCATAGCATTACCAAAAAGGGAAACATCATATGCCAAGAAAGGTCACACCCTTAAGGGATGCCAGGTCTAATACCACCATCAAAGAGACACATAGATCAAGAAGGTCACAATTTGATTGACAAGGTCACACCTCCTAGGAGATGTATGCTATCATCACTAAGAAGGGACCATTTCATATGAAAATAAAAATAAACATATAAGCTATTAAAATAATAATAATATTCACTTAAAACTATTTACAATATATAATAAATAATTTAGATGATAAATAAATGCGACTCAATGCTTGAATATAAGTATACATAAATACAAACTTATGATTATTGAAAATATTTAATAAATATTGTGCATGATAAAAAAATATAGTTAAATTATTTTAAATTTATAAAATATGAATAAATTATTCAAATGTGTGTTTAGTGAGTAGAAAGAGAAATAAAAGAGTGTTAATATTAAAGTTGGAGTGGGATGTATGGAAATGGGTGTAAGGGTATTTGTAATAAATTTCCCTTGTGTATAGGAGTATGTATAGACAGAAATAGGATACTATGAAATATATTGGAGTATGTAAATGACAATATCCTTCTACCATACACATAGCACTAGTAGTGTACCATGCATGGATAGATCCATGAACTTATAATTCACCCATTTTTATTTTTTTGCATTGAATGTAAACAAAAATCCCATCCACTAATAAACCAACTAACCAAAATAATCTTTCTATATAATCACTAGTCTAATTGACTTTAGATTCTTCTGTCTACTAGTTTCTTCAGGTCAATAACATCCCATGAGGTTTTTCATGATACTTTGCATGTCATTTACATTTCTTGTCTTTCCAAGCCCTAGCTTGGTGGTGAACCCCTTTTTAGCCTTTGATCGTACCCTAGGACAACCTTTAGCAGATCTCCTTTCATTCCATCTTGCAAGTGAGATCTCTAGGGTTTCCTTGAGTGAAACAAGATTGTGAAATATGAACCATATCTCCTCAAAGATAAGCCCCCCCCATTCACCCTATTTCCATTGTTTCAAAAGTAAAGGGTAAACCCGAAATATGATCCATGACAAACCAACACTTAGTCTATTTTCAGAAGTAGACCTAAGGATCTAGGTGGAAAGGATTCCTTTAGAAGAAGGTGCAAGGGAGAATCATGATTTTTTGGTGTCAGAGGTCAAGAGGATGGCTTACCTCTTACCATATAAAGGTCAGATGCAAAAGGAAAGACCGACTGCCAATCCTTGGAAGATTGACACTTGATCGATTTTCAACTTTCAAAGAAGGGATTGGGAGTCGGGGAATGAAAGGACGGCTTACCTCTTACAACAACAAAGTAAGAGGTAAGAGGAAAGGTTGAAGTCCAACTCATGAAACATCAACACTTAGTTGATTTTTAGAAGGGAAGAAAGAGGTAAAGGGTAAGTGTTAAGCCAGATGGGTGAAACCTAAAAGCTAGGAAGAGATAGAAAGAAGCGAAAAAGAGGAAGGGGAAAGGGAGCAATAGAAGAGGGATGCAAGGAAGCAAGCACGTGACAAATTGAAAGCTCGAAACCACAACACTTTCCCAATTTTAGGATTTGAAAATAGATCCTCTAGTAAGGGTTGTTTGCAACTTACATAGGCTATTGAGAATGATGCACCATAAAGATCTCTCAAATCGGCTATAAATAATGGGCATCACAAGGGGAGTGACACAAGCTGAAAATAGTGCCACTAGAAACCTTACACATTAACCAATTAAATAAAATTTATTGACCATTTTTCTTCACATAACTATTAATTATTGATATATTGTAGATTATCCTAAACTAACACATCTCTAGAAGGTTAATATTCAACTTAATATTATTAAAATCATAACATTGATGACATGCTTATCTCTAGTTGACACAAGAGCCCTAACAAAAATGGGTTTAAACTTTTTTAATCCTACTCTTAAGATTTATAGAAATTATGGATGTGAAAATATCACTAAACCAAAAATCAACAAACATCTTGGGTTTTAACTTTAAACTTGGCTTAAGGTATGGATATGGGAAACTAAATTAACTAAATATTAAAGTTTTTTTGGTCTAATGACCTAAGAAATGAGAGTGAACTACATAATAAAAGAGTAAGAAAGTACAAAAGTGCACATGGAAGAAGGATGAGGTTAGAACAAGCTTCAAAACCCTAAAATCTTGTTGTTTAATGCCCACTAGGACTCATACGCCAATCTGGGCGATTTAGTCCCAAACTAGGGTTTCTATGCCAAAACTGGAATCTCATAGTGGTTGATCTGAATTCATTTAAATATAGAAAATGTGTTGGAATGGGACTTATACACCACAAGTGGTGTATCAATCCCACTATACTTTTTCAGAGGGTTAAGACCTGAATCTACACTCCTATCTCTACTCTTCTTTCCACACTTAATGTCTAGATCTAAAACCCTGATTTGTAACCTATAAATGACTTTCTATGAAGATAACCTTGCAATAAATAAGAAAACTTTCACCAATCTTGTAACTTAATCTTCAAAGGATTTTCAAACTCCAAGACACATAGATTTGCAATCACACATGTAGAGAGAGAGAAACTTGTTGATTGTTAGGAAATAGGGGTTTTCCTTGGTCAAACCCCATTTAGGTAATTAAACCTTATAATGAAACAATGAAATATGAACATGAAACATAAACAATGATACCTTGAATGATTCTTTGGCATGTAAATCAACAATCTAACATGAAGTGGCCACATAGAATGTCATTCCTGATCTTGAACTTTGATATGAAACAATACTTGTAAATGGATCTTCAATGCTACATCACAACACTAGCTCAACAAGATGCTTGATGCTTGATGACCTTGACATGATGATGGATCTTGAATTGCTACAACAAATGATGAAGAAATACACCCTTGAATGCTTTAGAAATTCTCTTGTAAAATCTTGTAATCACAAACTTGCTATTAGGAATGCTCTCTTGAAAGGCTTGGGTGAAAATGAGTGAAATAACCTTGTATTTATACTTGTTTATGCCAAATTTCTTGAAATTACAACACTACAAGCTGACAACAGATCTAGGAAGATAAAATCTTGTCAGAAATTGAATTTAAATTAGGTCCTTACTAGAGTGGTACTTATACGCCCAAGGTGTTGTATGAGTCCCAGTGGCTCAAAACTAGGGCACACACTCCAATATAGGTTCTAATTGATGTGAAATTTGAAATCAGGTCCCAAGACCTAGGTGGGACTCATATTCCCAAGGTGTAATATGAGTCCCATACCATTAAATCTAGGACACATAACCCAAAACACTAAATTATGATTGGTGATTTGATAAGTGTCAGGATTATCTCTAGAAAAATGCATTTAATAAGGCTTGTGGATGCAAAATAAGGCCAAATAAGGCATAAAGAAGCCCAATTAATTAATAAAACCCTAGATTAGTGTGAAATTATTAGGATACACTTTACAACACCCTAAATAAGGCATGATCAAGTCCATTTAGTTCACAAGGGCCCAAAACTTAATGTGAAGGTGCAAATAAATACACTTTACAACATTAAATTAAGGAAAAATTAGGTCAATTTAGCTTAAAAGGGCCCTAAACCTAATGTGAATGCACGTAAAACACATTATAACACTAGATCAAGGTGGCATTAGGTTTATTTTAACATTAATCATTCCCAAATAAAGTGAAAGAGGGATACTTTTTCCGTTACCACATTTATCCCCCACTTTAGTGAGAGGAGGAATAAAGTGAGGAGGAACTTACTTCCAACTCACACTAAAGTAGACAAACTTGCATCAAGAGGGATCCAAATGTACTAATGCTAGCAAGATAGGAAAACAACGACCAAGAGGGTTGCACAATCCCCCAGGATCAAGGTCCTATGGAAAACTAACATAAGCACAAAGAGACACACACATGGTGTATGATATGCAATATCAAGATACACAAGCATACAATGTCAATGACTAAAAGAAAGATAAACAAAAACAAGCAAAAATACAAAGAGGTGGATCAAGCCTCGACCATTTTTCCAATGCGATGTGGATCGAAGCTAAGCTTTTTTTCTAGAAATGCATGCTCACTTTGAGGCAATGGAATTTCAATCTATCCACTAGGTGTGTATCCAAAAAGGGTGGCTTAGTGAAAAAGTCATCTATACCGGCTTCTCACCATATCATGAGAAATTCACGCCCATGTTTAGGATTTTCATCATACTAACCATACCAAGGCTAGACCTCCTAATAACTTTGACAAGGTTCCATAAAACAATTAACTTTGAGCTTCATGAGGCAAGAAAAGCTTCATATGCTCGACACCCATGAACAAACAAGATGGCACCACAGGAAAGCAAAGTGTATTATGCAAGGTGGTCATATAACAGATATTGTAAATGTAAAGTAGTGTAAGGTACATTCAAAGGGATTTTTCTTAGTTCATGTAAGGTCTCTTCTTAGGAAACATCATGCCTAATGTCTCCAAGAGAGGAAAAGTAAAAAAAATATCACTCTTAGAGGATATCAAGCCCAACGACACCACCAAGAAAAGGACACATTACAAGAAAAAATAAAATCACATAATGAAATATGAGTGTCAGTGTATTCCCCCACTTTAAAGCAATTTCTAACACCATTATTATGAGAAATTATTTTAAAGTAGAAGAATACATGAGAGCTTACTCAAAAATCCCTATGCCAAGTCATATGTTTCCGAATGGAAATACATCATTGATAAGGGGTTTCCCCCAAAAATAAGTACATCACATTTGATCCAACTTAAGGCATGTCGTCCACATCCCAAGCTTGCTCTTATATATACATGGAAGGCAGTCAACTATCCCAAAAGAGACAACGACAAGTAATATACAAGGACAAGGCTACCTAATCCCTTGCCCCTGCTTATTGCAAAACAAGGATGAGCTGAAATGATTGATGGGAGGTTTGAAGGTCAGTATCAATTAGAGGAGCTAGGTACTTCAGCACAAGGAAGAGCACCACACTCCTTAATATGTTTAATTTGATTACTCAAATCCTTACATTCAATTGTAGAATGACCATGAACTCTATAATATGCAAAAAATAAACTTTTGTAGTAAAATTCCTTTCGCACTCTTGGAGGGAGGGATATCAAATGATCTTGGAGGAGTCTCGAAAAGATACTCTCTTGATCAAAAGTAGAAGATGTGCCTTTATGTTGTGACAAAGATATCTCTTACTTAGTACAAGATGTCATACTTACGTAAGGCTCTTTAGATTGTTAAATTTTGTACTCTCCTTTACAGGAGGGTGTAAAATCTATCAAATTCAAATCATAAGTATTTTGTATGATGACATTAATTTTTAGAGAGGATTTTTTTGTTTCTTTCATTTATTTTGAAGGAAAATATTCAAGACCACTAGTGTCTATCAATTCAAGATGCACTAATGTTAAAGTTGGATTAAAGGAATCTTTTGTAAGAGTGTTGACATTAAGTGAATGTTTATTTGTTTCTTTCGAGGGACAATAACCAAGACCACTAGTCTTTTCTTGTGTGTGAGGCTCTATACGGATACGAATACCTTGATCTCTAGCACCACATCCTTTTCCACTATATCCAAGTTGTTTCATAAGTTCATAACATTTTCCATAAATTTATTTTCATTTCTTTTGGATTCGGTGGTTGTTCATAGTCAAGTTCATCAAAGTTTGTTGTGTAATTTGTTTGATCTTCTAAAGTAGTTGAGGTGGATTCTTTTGAATGGTCGTCTAAATTTTGTGTTGAAATTACCACTTTTTCTTTTCCCTTTTTAGAGTATTTGTTTATGATCTTGTATTCTCCCATGAATGATGTGAAATCTAAGGATCTCCAATCATCTTCTAATAGCTTTGTGACTTCCTCAATGTGTTTTTTTTGTCTCTCTTGCATAGGTTCTACTTGTGTGGTTGGTGTTAATGTTGTCAAAGGATTTTACTTATTTTTCTCAATGTTCAAACAACTATTTGTTTCAAGGTTGGCTTCGAGTGTGTACACTTTTTTTTTTAGACATACTTCATTACACAATGAAGTGAATAAGGCACCCTATTCATTTCATGAATCCATGGTCTTCCTAAAAGAATATTATATGAAAAATCATGAGGCATAACATGGGTCGATGTTTTTAATGTGGCCTTTCTAGTTGTAACAGGAAAAGTGATCACACCAAGCAATTGTCTTCCTACATTGTCAAATCCCTTAATAGATAAAGAGTCGGGTTGAATTTTTAATTTATCCACACCAAGTCTATCTGAAAGGGTCACACTACACACATTAAGGGTGGATCCATTGCCAACGATGGTTTTTTTATTCCCCACCCATCACAAGTAGCTATTATCACTAAAGCATCATTTTGTTTTTGCACTTCCAAAGGAGGGAGCTCACTTTGGTGGAAAACAATGCTAGCATTTATTCCTTGAATCATGGCTACTATGTCATTTGGTTCTGCATTAGAAGGGATAGGAACTTGTTGTAAAGCACTTTGAATCATGTTGTGATAATGAGAAGTGTGAATAAGGTCTCATAATGATATCTTAGCAAGAGTGTTCTTAATTTGTTCAAAAAGATCATACTCTTTTCCACTTTGCGGAGGAAAATGGGGAGGACCAGGTAATATAGGATTAGGCAATGGGAGAGATGGGAAGGTGTTTTTTTTGGTTGTAGATTGTTTATAGTGTTATATGTATGAGCAACAGTATTATAACTCGGCTAGTGTGAAACATTATTCTTAGATGGGTAAAGGATAAGTTCAAGTTTGTTTTTAGTTTGAGGTTTGTGTGATGGTGGATAAAGAATTAGAGGATTCTTAGGATGTACCACAGGGTATGTAGGAGGTCCATTAAGCAAAGGGGATCTAACATGGACACTTGTGCATTCATAACCTTAGCATTCTTGGTTTGATGTGGGTGTTGTCATAATAGTGGTTTACAATTCCTGAGAGGAACGAATTTTAGCTGAGATCACATATTTTTAGAAAATATAATAATTTAAGCCTTAAAAAGTTCCATTTTAAAGATTCCAATTGAAGAGGGTTTGATCAAATCACCTTAGATCAAACCCCCTTGGATAGAACCTCGCTAGTTTTAAACCATACCTATAAATGCGTCTCCTTTACACCTATCAAAATGCTGATAAAAAATCACTTTTGATTTAGATTTTGGGGATCAAATGAATTCATTTAAAATTTATTTCAAATATTATGGTATTCCTCAGAACAAGTTATCCAATGAATATAATTTTAATATGTTTTGGTTTTGTTATGTATTTGTTTTTTAAGTTTTATTAAACATAGGTTTTTCATCAAAATGAATTTCTTTGTTCTTCACATGTGGAAAAATAGAAGATTATCAAAAAAAATTGAAAAATATGAGTGCACCAGATATTGAAGTCCTTGATCCAACAAAAAATAAAATAAAATTTTGACATATACAAAAAAATTTATCGTTAATACGCTGTGTCGAATTGTAATTCATTTGACTTTGAAACTTGATTAAGGAAAAAATATTCAATAAAAACTATCTAACCAAGTGGAAGCACTAGATATCAGAGTTACAAATCTAAATTTGAAAGAATTAGAATTTTATCCTTCATGGAAAAAAAGTTATGCGTTATACGGTGTGCGTCACTTTCTAAAAATGTTGTTTTCTGAAAAAAATCTATTTTCTTGGGAGATGGAAAAAGAAGTGCAATTTGATTCCAAAAATTTTGAAAAAAATATTTTTAGAATCTATAGACAAAATTTGTTGAGACTCTAGTTTGCACCATCTTCAAATTCCTCATAGTTTAGCCGCTATAGGTACCCGAATGTGAAGATTTAGTTAAAAATAATAATTTCAGTGTCTAGTTTGGCCAAAAATTGTAAACCACTATTATGGGATCACCCATGTATTTCTAACCAAGGGAATTCTAGTATAATCTTTTCACCATCACCTAAGGAAGCCACATTACTATTGTTTGAAAGAGATGTGCCAATTTTTTCATTTTTCATGCACCATGATATCCTCCCTAGGAGGAGAGTTTTCTAAGAGAACTAAAAACTAGATGTTCATGACATTCAAAGGTTGGTTCTTCTAAAATAACTTCATTGCAATTATGGGAATGATCAATGGTTAAGTTTTCTTGTTTGATAATTTTTTCCCTAGGGGACGAGAGACACATAAGATTCTCATGACTTCCATCGATTATATTTTCTAACATCAAAGTATCATCTTCACAACTAGGAGAGATACTAGGAGAAAAAAAAATGGGTTTGTCAAGATTGTCCAAATTTTCACTCCTATGTCTTATAATGTCTTCCAAAATAGGATAAGTGGGGGAAAAAACATGAAGAGGGTTTTCATAGATCTTAAAGGTTCGATTATCTAACACCAAAATATCCTCATCATTTATAACACTATCACAAGAGGGGAAGATGTTGGGAGATGAATGTAGACTAGTTGAAATGTTATGTAGGTGGGTTTCAATGGTCTCTTCTTGTATTATGTGATTGTCAATATTACCTATGGTTGTGTCCTCTTGTTCAATAATGTTTTGCCTAATAAGAGAGGTAAGAGGAGAGAAACAACTAGGGTTATCAAAGCTCTCATCAATTAGTTCTTCTAACACCGAAATATATTCTTCACAACTAGGAGAGATATTAGGAGAAGAATAAATGTGATTGTTATGCTGAAACAAGGTTGTATTCTATTTCACTAAACTAACCTCACTCATAGAAGGGATACTAGGAGAGGGATCAATGAAAAAAAAAAAGGAAGGGGAGAGGACTTAATATTCATATGAACTTAACAAAACTTTCTTATAACACTCAATAAGATTTGAAAATAGGATATGAAGTATGATAACTATAGATTTTGCAATAAAAACATGATGTACAATTATTGTGGACTACAAGCTTGAAATGCAATAATGATAGATCAAACATGAAAAAAGGAGAATGCAAGATGATAATTGATTGATTATTTTATGTAACAATTTGAAATGAAATATTGTAAATGCTAATTTGAAATTAAGCAATCCATGAAATGAACCAAATTAAGCTAGATCTAATGAAATGCATGTAACAGAAACTCAACCAACTGAAACAGATAAGTAATGAAACAAACATAAGTGCAAAAACAAAGTTTTCAATGTTGTAAAAGGCAGATTCAGGGCTGATCTAAGAGACTAATTCGACCAGAGGGTTGCATGAGTCAAAATCAAATTTTTTCAAGGGTTCAAATACTAAAAAATACACAACACGAAAAGCCTAGAAAGTAGGCAAAACAAATTATACTGGGACTAAATCACCCAGAGGGGCATATGAGTCCCAAATAAGGGTTTTTGCACTATTTTCAGCAAATTTTGTGTGGATGTTATGTTTTTTAGTTAGGATTCAATGTCTAGCCTAAGTGAAAATGTAGATTTCAGATGAAATTCAATGATGCAAGATGCAAAAATGCAAACTATATGCACTTTCACTAATGTCAGAATTAGAAACCCTAGAAGTCAATTAACTAATACAAACCCTAATACAAAGTTAATGCAAGCTAGATCTAGGATAATGATGCACTCCAAATTAGAATTAAGATGTTTTAAATGTAGGTTCACCAAAATGAAACAATGAAAATAGGGTGAATGGGGGCCTTATCTTTGAGGAGATATGGTTCCTATTTCACATTCTTGTTTCACTCAAGGAAACCCTAGAGATCTCACTCCCAAAATGGAATGAAAGAAGGAGATTTGCTGAAGGTTGTCCTAGGGTATGATCAAAGGCTAAAAATGGGTTCACCACCAAGCTAGGGCTTGGAAAGACAAGAAATGTAAATGACATGCAAAGTATCATACAAAACCTAACTAAATGACCTAAGAAATGAGACTGAAATGTAGAATAAAAGACTAAGAAAGTATAGAGGTGCACTTGGAAGAAGGATGAGGTTAAAACAAGCTTCAAAACCCTAAAATATTGTTTAATACCCAATGGGACTCATATGCTAATATGGGTGATTTAGTCCCAGACTAGGGTTTTTGTGCCAAAACTAGAATCTCACAGTGGTTGATATGAATTCTTTGAAATCTAGAAAATGTGTTGTACTAGGACTTATGCACCACAAATGGCGTATCAATACCACTTGTTTTTCAAAGGGTTAAGACCTAAATTTGCACCCCTATCTCTGCTCTTCCTTCCAAACTTCTTTTCTAGATCTAAAACCCTAATTTGTAACCTATAGATAACTTTTTTTGAAGATAACAACCTTGTAATAACTAGGAAAAATATCACCAATCTTGTACCTTAATCCTCAAAGGATTTTCAAGCTCCAAGACACCTAGATTTGCAATCACAAATGTAGAGAGAAAAAATTGTTGATTGTTAAGAAATAGGGGTTTTCCTTGGCCAAACCCTATTTAGGTAATTAAACCTTATGATGAAACAATGAAATATGAACATAAAACATGAAATATGAAACATGAACAATGATACCTTGAATGATGCCTTGGGATGTAAATCAAAAATCTAACATGAAGTGGCCACATAGAATGCAGATCTTGATCTTGAACTTTGACATGAAACAATGCTTGCAAATGGATCTTCAATACTACATCACAACACTAGCTCAACAACATGTTTGATGCTTGATGACCTTGACATGATGATGGATCTTGAATTGTTGCAACAAATGATGAAGAAATCTTCCCTTGAATGCTTTAGAAATTCTCTTGAATGCCTTAAAGATGGTCTTGTGAAATCTTGTAATCATAAACTTTCTATTAGGAATGCTCTCTTGAAAGTCTTGGGTGTAAATGAGTGAAATAACCTTGTATTTATACTTCTTTATGCCAAATTTCTTGAAATTACAACATTATAAGCCAATATAAAATCTAGGAAGATAAAATCCCATCAAATTTTGAATTTAAATTAGGTCATGACTAGAGTGGGACTCATATGCCCTAGGGGGTGTAGGAGTACCAGTGGCTCAAAACTAGGGCACACACTTCAATATAGGTCTTGATTGATGTGAAATTAAAAATCAGGTCCCAAGACCTAGGTGGGACTCATACACCCAAGGTGGTGTATGAGTCCTAGACCACTAAATCTAGAACACATGACCCAAAACACTAAATTATGATTGGTCATTTGATAAGTGTTGGAGTCATCTCTGGAAAAATGCATTTAATAAATCTTGTGGATGCAAAATAAGGCCAAATAAGACATAAAGAAGCTCAATTGATTAATAAAACCCTACATTAGTGTGAAAGTTTTAGGATACACTTTACAACACCCTAAATAAGACATAATCAAGTCCATTTAGTTCACAAGGGCCCAAAACTTAATGTGAAGGTGCAAATAAATACACTTCACAACATTAAAAGGGCCCTAAACCGATTGTGAATCTGTAAAACACATTATAACACTAGATCAAGGTGGCATTAGGTTTACTTTAACATTAATCATTCCCAAATCAAGTGAAAAATTGATACTTTTTCCGTTGTCACATTTAGCCCCCACTTTACTGAGAGGAGGAACTTGCTTCTAACTCACACTAAAGTAGGAAAACCCTCATCAAGAGGGGTCCAAATGTACCAATGCTAACAAGATAGGAAGGAAATAACCAAAATGGTTGTGCAAGCCCCCAGGATCAAAGTCCTATGGAAAACTAACATAAGCACAAAGGGACACACACAAGGTGTATGATATGCAGCATCAAGATACACAAACATACAATGTAAATGACTAAAAGAAAGATAAACAAAAATAAGTGAAAATAAAAAGAGGTGAATCAAGCCTCGACCATTTTTCCAACACAATGTGGATCAAATATAAGTTGTTTGTCTAGAAATGCATGCTCACTTTGAGGAAATGGAACTTCAGGTTGTCCGCTAGGTGTGTACCCAAAAAAGGTGGCTTAGTGAGAAATTCATAACTCTGTACTGGCTTCTTATTGTATAAGAAGAAAGTCACACCCGTGTTTAGGATTCTCATCATACTAACCATACAAAATTTATACCTCCTGATAAATTTGACATTGAGGCTCCATAAAACAATGAAATTTGAGCTTCATGAGGCAAGCAAAGCTTCGTATGCTTGACACCCATGAACAAACAAGATGGTACCATAGGCAAGAAAAGTGTATTATGCAAGGTGGCCATATAACAGATATTGTAAATGTAAACTAGTGTAAGGTATGTTCGAAGGGTTAAGACCTAAATCTACATTCCTATATCTACTTTCCTTCTACAATTTGCTTCTAGATCTGAAACCCTTATTTGTAACCTATAGATGACTTTCCATGAAGATAACAACCTTGTAATAACTAGGACTATGGCAACGAAAAAAGTATCCCTTCTACTTCTCCTTGCTTGTTTAGGCCTTCCTTGTGAATTAAGCTTAATAGTGCCTTAATTTAGTCTTGCAATGTATTTTACACATTCACATTAAGTCCTATGACCTTGTGAACTAATGAATTTAAATGGTTCCTTGCTAAAGTGTTGTGAAGTGTTGTAACACACTTTCACACTTTTCTAAGGTTTTACCAAATAACTAAACCTAATAAATATCTTTTTTAATCAAAATAAACCTTAATCATGTCTTATTTAGAGTATTGTAAAGTGTTGTAACACACTTTCATAGTTTTCTAGGTTTGAAATTAATAATTGGGATTTCTTATGCTTTAATTGGCCATATTTTGCATCCACAAGCCTCATTTAATGCATATTTTCAAGGATAATCCTGACACAAATCATTACCCAATCATAATTCAGGTGTTTCGGGCATGAATGGCCCAAATTTAATGATTTGGGACTCATTCGCCACCTTACGAAAATGAGTCCCACCTAGATTTTTTGGTCCTGAACCTAGTTTCACACATTTCCAAGCATTTTTTAAAATAGTCCCAAAATTTAGGCCTGGTGGGACTCATTCGCCACCTTGGGTGAATGAGCCTCGTGTGGCCCAAAATCAAAATTAACTCAATTTTTTTAGGGGACATTATTCTCCTAGATATGATGTCATATTGTAGTATTGTAATTCGGGAATGCATAATTGAGTATAAATACAAGGTTCTTTCATTCATTTTCACCTAAGTATTTTGTGAGAGAATTTTTATAGCAAGTTGAGTTCACAAGAGCAATTCAAGTGCCTTCAAGAGCAGATTATCAAGCATTTTAGAGCAACATTCAAGCATCAATCATCATGTCAAAGATTTCATACATCATGTTTGTTATTGTGATAACAATTGTGATGAAGGGTTTTGTGATTTAAGCAAGTGTTTCATTCAATATCAACATCATTCAAGCAAGAGTCAAAGTCTACATTCATTGGAGCCATCTCATACATGTGTGCATCCTCTTATTGCTAGGGTTTGGTGAGTTGCAACATCTCATTTTGTTCATTCATCATTCTCCATTCATATCTCATTCCATGTTTAATTACCAACAAGGGGTTTGACCAAGGCAAACCCCTATACACTAAACCAACCATATTTTTTCCTCTGCTTTGTGTGTGATTTGCAGGTCTAGATTGCATATTTCCTAGGGATCAAGATTGGAGAAAAGTTGTCAAATCATTCAAATTTATCAAAGTTGTCATCAATCCTTGAAGAACAGTGGAGAAGAACTACATGTTGCAAATCAAATTTGTCAAAGTTGTCATCAAGCCTTGAAGAATTACATTTTCTAGCATTTAAAGTTTTGTTTCTGAGTTTATGTTTATTGTTATTGTCTTTCTGTTTCAATTTTCATAATTTTTGTTATAAAAATTTCATTGTACTTAGCTTATATTGCATTCACATTGCATTTAGTAGCCCTTATATGAGTATTTGGTGTCTTGATGCTAATATTGTAGTGATATGAAGTTCGAAACTCATGTCATCTTGTGATAGCACAGTCATTGTGGATCTTGGGTTGTCTAGCTCTTTCACTCCTAGTATCCACACTAATACACTAGGTATGTGTGATCGATTTGTCAAAGTTGTCATCAAACCTTGAAGAATTACATTTTCTAGCATTTAAAGTTTTGTTTCTAAGTTTATGTCTATTGATATTGTCTTTTTGTTTCAATTTTCATAATTTTTGTTATAAAAATTTCATTGTACTTAGCTTATATTGCATTCACATTGCATTTAGTAGCCCTTATATGAGTATTTGGTGTCTTGTTGCTAATATTGTAGTGAGATGAAGTTCGAAACTCATGTCATTTTGTGATAGCACAGTCATTGTGGATCTTGGGTTGTCTAGCTCTTTCACTCCTAGTATACTAATACACTAGGTATGTGTGATCACTTGTAGGAGCTTGAGATTTATGATATGATTATGTGAGCATCTAGATGATTCAAAATGGAAAATTTTATGGAGTAAATATTTTCACGGGATATATATCATGATGCTACAACTAATTATTATATTTGGTGCTTGTTGATATAGGTCTATAGATATTTTTAGTTTTTTTCTCTAATGGATACAGATACATATATTGTCTTCTAGTTTGAGGACATGGTTGACACGTAGGCATAAAATTAGTGATTATTATGGTGTCATGAATGTTTGTGTATATTTGAAAATTGACATGAGATGGTCATGTATACAATTGATTATTTGTGGTGTGGTTCATTCTTAGGATGTTATTCTTCTCTCTTGGATTCTTCATTGATTCCTTAACTATGGTACTTGTTTGCTGTTTTTCATGGAAAATCAAATTTGTGTTTAATTTTTTGTTTTAATTGACATGTTTTCTCCATTCCTTGATATATAGATTTTTATATCTTACTATAAACATATATATTAAAAAATAATATCTAGTTTACATTGACAGCTTGCAACTTCAGTTGTTTTTATATATTACAGAGTTGCTGAGCAATTTGCCAAAATTTGCGTACTGCCACGATTATTTCATGGAATTGAAGACTTGCGGGAAAATTCAGATGAAATAAAATAAAAATCGGCGGTGAAATCCACTGGATAGGGGCCGGCATGTCCGCTCACGATCGAGTACTATAAGAAGTGGACGAAGCAGGCCAAAGGGTTTCTTGTGCTATCTTGACGTCTTTTCGTTGGCTTTCTCATTCCAGGGTTCTGTCATTCTGTTGTCCGATCAGACAGCATAGTTTATTTTCTGTTTTCTTGGCGGTTGAGCTTTTGGGGGTATCTATCTAAAAATGACTTCATCTGGAATTGGGTTTCGCTGCCTTGTGAGCGGGCTTGCCTGGACCACTGATGAACGCGCCCTTCGTAACACTTTCACCCAGTTTGGCAAGATCCTTGATAGCAAGGTAACGGCCGTATAAATACGTGTCCTTTTATTCTTCAGATTATAAAAGTATTTTGTGTTATTATTAATTTTTAGATGGATTTGGTTGTTCAAGACCGTTCATGATGAATGTCTTTATGGGATCTTATGATTTAAGTTTTTATATATGTAGATCGTAGATGACCACGAACCTGGAAGGTCCGGCTTTGTGACTTTCAGCAATGAGCAGGCAATGATGACCGCCATCGAAGCTATGAACGGCAGAGACTTGGACTATAAGATTATTACCGTCAAGGCGCAGTCCAGAACTGGTGGAGGCGGCGACAAGAAGGCGCGGCTGGGCAAGCCAACACATTGGCTTTAATGATGGATTTATTGGTTAATGTTGAGGTTGATCCAAAACATATCACATTATTGTATAACAGAATTCCCATTTTCGGGGGAATGGATAGATCATTATTTAGATTTTTTATAGGTTTAGTTTTTATTTATTTTAATTATGGCCCCTTCCCTATTTAGTGCTAGAGTATATTAATGCAATTTGATATGATTTATTTTATATTATCGGAGATTAAATATGACATTAGTGGAGACATAGTGGTAATTATTCAACATGTGTGAATATTTTGTTTAAAGTGGTATAATTTAAAATTAAAATGGCATTGGTGTGATATTTTTCGGTTATTTGGTAGGGAGTTGTCCAAAGTGTGGTGTAGCAAGAATTTGAAGAAAGAGAAGCATCTCAAATGTAAAAGTGTTTGGTTCCAATATTTTTTTGTAATTATTTGAGAAATTAGGTTTTGTAATCATTATTTTGGATGAGGCATGTTTGAGTGTGCAAGGTTCTATTTGATCTAGAACCATGGTGTGGCATGATTTTGTGGTTAATTCAATGCAATATATCCTTTCCTATTTCCTAAAGAATTTGATATTGTAGATAATGATTTTACACCACTTTGAAGTATTAACAATGCACTTTCCTTCAATAACAATAATTAGTAGTCTTATAAATCCTAATGGGGCTTGCGTGCACATAGAATATGTGAGGTAGGGAGCAAGTTAAAGAAGTTATAATTTTAGCAATATGAAGTTCAAAAACTTAAATCCTATTTCACAAATCTAGGAGATTGAACCCACAATAATGGGTCCCATATTTGGCACATCCTATTTTTTTTCCCTAAAATTAGATACTCTTTAGAAAAAATAATGATTTAAGCCTTGAAGGGTTCCATGTCTAAAGGGTTTTAATTGAAGAGGGTTAGACAAGACCCCCTTAGTTCAAACCCCCTTGGATAAAACCACTCTAGTATTCAATCATACCTATTATGGAGTCTTATTTGTACCTATCATAATGCTAATTAAACCCCTTTTTTTTGTCTTTGAAGGGACCAAATATAGTAATCTATAAATTATGCTTTTTAAGCATGTATCCCTTATTATAAGCTCTCCAAAAAATATAATTTTGAATATTTGTTTTTTATTTATTGTGAATGTATGTTTTTCACCAAACATTAAAATATTTTTACACACATGTGAAAAAATAAAGAAAAAAAATAACAAATATGTGTACACTAGGTATTGATATCCTTGTTTTAGTTAAAAATAAGCAGATTCATTTCAATACATAAAAAATAAGTTATGTGTGATGATATACACCTTAGTCCAAACTATAATTTCTTTGTCTTAAAAATTTAGTTTTTGATAGATGGGGAAAAAGGGTTTTCAATGGACCCGAAACCAAGTACAACAAGTTTTGAATGGACCCGAAACCATCAGGACTTACAAGGGTCCCAGACCAACACCAAGACGAACAAGCTACACAAAGGATAAACTAAAATACAACCAGCAGCAAACCAGGGACACAGCAAGACAACAACCAGCCACAAGCCAGCAGGTTGCCAAGAAGAACATCAAGAAATCACTTGAATCTTGACTTCATTGGTTTTGATGGGCCCAACAACTCACTACACTCCATAGTTATAGACAAGACCATCAGCCCATAACACAAGGTTTTGATAGGGACCTTAAACCCAATACAAATTTTCACAGTACAAATCATGATCAGAGCTCCACCAGCAGAAGTAGCAGAGTCCAGCAAAGCACCCCTTCCCAAAATATAGGAAAGGTAAACACAAAAGCATAAAGCTCCAACAGTATCATTCAAAAGTCGTTTGTTTTTTCCACCTCTATAGAATAGAAAACCCAGCTTCTCATAGCTGCAACTGTCAATGATCGTGGGGTTGAAAGTCTCAAAGATCTGCTTCCAAGTCAAAATCTCCACCTCCATAGAAGATAAAGAAAACATCTCAACAAGAAGGTTCCCATCAAAACCCAAACCACCATAAAACAGGGCTTCAATAGCCCCCCAACAGCTTTTCCAAGCACAAAAAGTCGCATCCCACTCCACCTCTATAGGAGAACAGTCACTTCCAGCCACATCCATCTCCCCCTCAATAGAAGATAGGACCACCTCCATAGGAAAGACCAGAATAACCCAAGGATGCACCGAAAGCAGCTTGAAAAGAAAATCCATGGAACCAAGAAGGTGAGGGACAGATAAACCCCCACTGCAACAAAAACTAGGGGTCAGAGGAAATAAACAAAGACACACATACCCCATCCTAAAAAGGAAAGCACCCCAAAGAGGCCCCAAAGGACTCCATGGCAAAAGCACCTCTCCCAATAAAACCAACAGTGCTTCAAGGAACAAGGAGAGACAAGAAACAATGAAACTAGCATTTTCCTGCCAAAGGGATAGAGCTGAAGCTGAAGCAAACAAAGCAACCCTTAGATAAACAACCAAAGAGCTCTCCCAGTCAGGGTTAAAATAGCCATTAGACATCCCAATAGAAAAAACACAAGCAACGAAAACCCCAAACAGTAAAAGGAAACCAGATGAGAACAGGGGCCAAGAGGGAGCAGAGAAACTACCAATTTTTTTTGAAATGGACTGAGAACAAGCAAAGGCAACAAAAGCCCTAAAATACACAGTTATGTCATCTGCCACACAATCCCACAGAAAAATAGGAAGCCTCCAAACACCCAGGAAAAAAAAGAAAAACAAAAGAAGGTAGGGGCCCAAGATAAGAGAAGAAGCCAACCCATCCTGAAACTGCCTTCACCAACAAAGGAGGAAGGTCCACCCATGAAAGGGGAGAAAGAGGCCACCCCTTGGAAGAAGGAACATGACCCACCATAAGAATACTGTCGCCAGGCACAAATTTGGCCTCAACCAAAGACCAGACCCCCCACGGACACACAACCAGCCCCAGGAAGAAAGAAGGGCATCCGCAAATAGCCAAATCCTCCCACCAAACACCAGCAAACCCTAATACCAGTCCACCACAAACATGGTAGACCCCAAAACCGTGAGTCCACCCGCCGCCATCATCTTCTTCATCTGAATCTTCATCTCCCACCTGCGCAAAATTTGAAGTGCCTCCCCCACGTATTGTCTCGCTTGAGCACTCCATTGAAACTACATAAGATAGAGTTCTATGCTATGGTGTTAAAAGACATTCAATATGCACTTTGTCTTAAAAATTTAGTTAAAAAGATATGCAACAAAAAATTATGAAAAATATCCATGCACTAGATATTGATGTTAAAAACATATATTTAAAAAATTATAAGTTCATCCTTTCAATAAAAAAATTGTGTGATGACATAAGTGTTATTTTTAGATATTTTAATAAAAATATATTTAGAATCTACACATAAATCACTAGTTTATATCATTTCCAAATTATTAATAGTTTAGTTTTTATAAGTCTCATAAAGCAAAAATTTTGTGAAAAAGTTCATTTCAATGTCATATTTTTCTTTAAAAGTGGGTCATAATATTGTAGGCTAACCTACGAAAGGTAACATTTGTCTTATGGTGAGGAAAAATAAAAGTTTATTAAAAAAAATATGGCGTACCATACCATCTTTATAGTTTAAGGTAAATTAGTTTATATGGGTAATAGAAGAGTTGGGATAATTGATTTCTTCTCTTTAACGCAAGGAACCTAATGATTAAGATTGGTGCTAATGTCATGGAGAAAATAACATATTAAGGTAGTGTTCAATTCTTTGGGTTTTTCATCAATATTTTCAATGATAGTTCACTAGGTAGAGAGTAATCTCAATTGGCCTATTCAATTCTCACAAATAGAATAAAATAGTAAAGTGGCGAACATACCAAGAATTTAAGATAAATTGGTCTGATAGGTGTTAAATTTTATTCCTAATATTTATAAAATATTTAAATCAAAATACCTTTACTACAATAAAATACATATTTTTTATAAGTGAATCTCTAGGAATTATTTTTAGTAAGATATATAAAATGAAATGTATACATTAGCAAGACAACAAGAGGTAAATGATAATTTATGTATATTGAAATAAATAAAATATTGCTCTTATTTATATTTCCTTTCTTGCACAAGATTCCAAGTAGCAATGCATCTATGCATCAGGTATCTATGATATCTTTTTTTTCTTTTCTTGTTTAGTTTAATTATTAGATATATGATAATAAAATTTATTTTATTGATCATTTGATGGTGAGATAAAACATTAATTTTTTTCATAGTTCTTGATTTGTGAGAAATTTCAAGTACCATTATGTTTGTGGAAGTGGAAAATAATCATAAAATATAAGAGCATAATGTTGCATTTTGATGATGTGTGCAATGTAGCAACTCAACCTATAACATCAATATTTTTGCATGATTTTATAGTGATTCTTGAGGTATCAAGAACAAAAATATTAATGAACCCACCTCAAAAATTCAGTGTGAAAATGATCAACTTTAATAGAAAGGGGGAAAAAAGTGTCAGTTGAACTTATCAAAGGATTTCTCAATTGATTAGATGTCTAAAAAAATGAAGAATAAAGAAAAGATGAACCTTTTAGATATAGATTTAATATTTACAAATAGAAGTATGAAAGGGAGAAGAAATTGCAAATAAAATTTGACATCATAAAAAAATGGTTAAGTTTGTAAAAAAAATATTGGTGGAAAAAAATTGGTGATGAGAAAGAAAATTAAAGAAAAAACATATTTATTTTAAGTAAATCATGAAATAAAATGAACACATTCAAATATAGGTGATGCTTGTGTCATGTGGAGGTATAATTTAAGCTTAATTTTGAAAGATTATGCAAGAAAAATAAATGGAAAAAATTACTAAGTTGATTATTTCCTTTCATATATTTATTAGAGGATCTCCTAGGATAGACTAACTTGAATATAATGTTTTTGGTCTTTTTATAGGAATTGCTAACTTTCATAGAACACATTGGGCAATAAATAGTAGTCAAGAAAATGAAATTTATCTTGATGAGGTGGAAAATTAATATTTATAAGAAAAAATAGAACAATAAATTTTTATCACATTTCATTTAGTTGAAGATACAATAATAGATACATTTGGAGTATGTATGCATGTGCTTATTGTACAAAATCATTGATTATAACCTAATTTACTCTTTATTCAAAAAATCAAGGAGGACAAAACATCTTAAAATATATTTGAAACAATAAGAAATATTTGAAAGAAATTGGAGAGATGGATGACTATATAACTATCAAATAATGGATATATGGAACTTTATTAATTCTATCTCATATAATAAATATGAATATAAAGGCAAAAACATGTTTACTATAAATGATTATTATTCACTACATGGCCTAGAAAATGAATTTATCTTTCAAAATTATGATCAATACTTTTCCATTTTTAAGTTTCAAGATTTAATTTACGATGTGTACTTAAATTATTATTGAAGTTCAGAATAGTTTTTGGAATTTCAATAATATTTTGAGGAAATAATATATAATTTATTAGATTAATGTATAAACATCACCTCATAGAAAATAAACTTCTTGAATTTTGTTTAGTTATGAGGTGTTCTTTTCAAGCTAAACATGAGAATTCTTGTGAAATGATTTCAAGAAAGGATCATGTGTATATTTTAAAATTTACAAGTTTATTTAAAGTTATATATATCACCCTCAATAATCCTTATCTATCTAAAGAGATATGTTAATAAGTCCAAATTTTAATAGTGACACTTAATTAAAAATATAAAAAATAGTAGTGCCTTTATGGTTTAATATAAGAAATGAATTGCATTTTTTATTCTAAAGATATGAGATGGAAATTTACTATTTTTTTGAGTCAAGTGCACTATCAAAATACTAATAATTGCAAGGGAATTTCTAAAATATTAATTATAAATTTAATAATATAAGAATATTACATTATATGTTTCTTCAAAGACTAAAGAGCGATTTGTTTGAAATGAACTACTTCAATCTATGTCCTTTATACCAAAATAATTCTCAACTATCTAATTGTGATAAGAAGGTGAATATCTTAGACAAATAGTTCTATAGAGGTCAATAATTCAATGGATAACATATGGAAATAATTATGAATAAATTTAAGCATATATCCAGTAACAAAATTATTATAGAAAAATAAGTGTGGGATCATTTAAATTCATGGATATTCCCTTCCAAGATGGATTGATAAGAAATATTTGAAAACATTAAGTTAGCAAAAAATATTACATAATTCAATATTAGAATATTTAAAACCTATTAATCAATGTCAAACCATGATATTTAGGCTAATGGGGGATGCGATAGTTTTTAGTGCACTAAAATTCTTAAATAAAATATAAGAAAACAACTTGACAAGAACCTAGAAACTTACTTGAGGAAATATATAATTAGACATGATATTTTAAATCATCCCTTTATAAGGGATTTTTAAATTTAAAACTACACATGTGAATGTAAAGGGTTTTTCAATTATTTAAATAATAGTAGTACATCTAATATGATCAACACAAAAACATCTAGTGGGTTTTATAAGATGCAACTAAGTGGAAGTATGTAAACAAAATAAAATAAAGAAAAATGAGCTTCATAGTTAGCATGAACAAATTATTTAAAAAACTTAAGTGATTTAATAAGTACGTTTAATGTATTTCAACATTCTAATTATTCTTCACTGTAACTTTATTTTTCTACAAACTAGACATAGTAATACAATGCATAAATAAAATAAGAAAGATACTAATTCACATTTTTAAGTTCTACTAAAGAACTAAAATTTTATTATTTTTCCCATGCTCAAATTGAATAAAGCTTGTATACAATTCTTTGGAATTTGATTATATTTTTGTATTAGTAAGTATATCAAAAACATGGATTACATAGCTTTTAGTTCATTTGACTTAGCATATTTTCAACTTAGTGAGTAGTAGTTACACGATTCTAATGTAGGAGCATCCAATGGTGTAGGGAAATATTGCATTACCCAAAAAAAGTGTTTTTCCTTAATTTGTTTAATTTTTTTGAGTCCCATGATGGAACTTAAGGGGTGTGAGATAGTTAGAAGTCAGAAAAGGTGAAAAGCAACCACTTATTAGTTTTTAGTAAGTCTTCCTAAATGGGCTCATATGGACCTAAAAATCCATCCCAAGAAGCAAAACTAAAAAACATTTTCACTCACAAAAGAATCTTATTAATACCTTGCATGGTTTGGGAGATATTAAAGTTTTTGTCTTGAGAAATTTCTCCAATGCAACTTCAAATTCAGATATGAAAAAATTAGAGCCCCTAAAATAGCTCAAAAAGTGGGTGAACTGATATGAGATGGAATTGATGTTGTAGATATCTTTGAGATATTTCCAACAATATGTTATAATAGCAAATTGGACACTTGGATCAAAATTTATGGCCCTGCAAAATTTCCCCACTAAAAACTAAATTTCATTAAAATTTATTCCTAGGCAAGAAATCAAATGGTGGGACTTTTAGCACCAAAACAAAAGGGAAAGCTACAATTTCTCAAACATTTAGGGGTGGCTTTTGGGGTAAAATAAAAAGGGTTAAGTGTGGGTTGTAGAAGGTATCTCCATTAGTGCAAATTGTGGCTCTAAATTATATTTTTTCTTTACAGAGTTGATTTTTCTATAATGAATCAAGCCCATGAGGTTGTAGCATGTAAGTTTTGAATCTATAATTTTATTTTCCTAAAATAATTGAAAGAGAGTTATTTTTCTATCTCACATCTTTTGTGTTAGTATTTATTGTTGTGATTTGTGTGGGTTTCGGGTGGTCTAGTCCTCATCAAGTGGTATGAGAGTAGTAGTTCCTAAGTATGTAATAGAGCATCGAAGGTGAGGTAGTTGCAATAGGAATTTTGAATGTGAGTTGAGTTCAAGAGGCCCCCAAGACTTGCCTATCATGGCAAAGGTAGAGGTCGAGGTGGTGGAGGAAGAGATCCACCTAGAGATGAAATAAGAACCCTTAGAAGGAAATTAGAAACCTTGCTGCAATAGGTTTGAAGAAGATATGTGCATCGAGAAAGAGATGATAGTGAAGATTAAATAGACGAGGAAATGGAAGAGGAAGATCAAGATCCAATGGATACTAGAGAAATAATATTGTTGTGAGAGATCTCAAGCATTGGGAAGAGACCTAAAATGGAGGTTTCAACTTTTAGTGGAAGTTTGAATCCTAAAGAATTGATCAATTGGATCAATGACATGGAGAAATTTTTTGAGTTTGAGGAGATTGAAGACTCTCACAGAGTGAGGTTTGCAAAGACAAAATTGAAAGGTCATGCCAGTATATGGTGGAAAGAGGTCTAGTTAGAAAGAGGAAGACAAGGGAAAGATAAATTTTCCAAATGGGATAGAATAGTTTCAAAATTGAAGAAATAATGTATTCCAAATAATCATGAATTGGAGTTTCTCAAGAATACGTGGAGCTTGAGGCAAGGAATAAGGACAATGAAAGAATACGTAGAGGATTTTCACAAGGTCCTAATTCAAACAGGACATTCTAATGTGAATAAAGAGAAAGTTACTTGTTATATTAATGGGTTGAAGCCAAGAATATAGGAAGAATTGGCACTGGTAAGAATGCCAACCATTCAAGATGCTTATCAATTTTCTCTAAAGGCTTAAGAATGACTGAATAAGAGGTTTGAGAACAAACAATGAGGTGGAGGATTTGGAGGAAAGACCAATGAATGGTCATATGGAGGTTGAAATGAAGATCAAAAGAAAGGTGAATGCTCCAGTAGTAGCCAAAATTAAAAAGGAGATAATACCTACCCTCCTTGTGATTACTTTAATGAGGTTACACATTTAAATGCCCAGTTGAAGAAAATAGGTGTTGAATATGCAAAAACTAATTTTTAGTTAATTACAATGGTTGAAAGTAAGCTTCCCAAACCTTACAATGTATTTAAATAATCAAAGAAAAGGGTTATTTAGTTAAATCCTAATGCCCCTAACAAACTTTTGATCAATTTCGTAAGTCAGTTTTAGATAAAGAGGCTTAGCTTATTAAAGAAGGTTATATTAAGAAGAATCATGCATATGCAACTAAGAGTAAATTTTTTTCTATATATTTTGATGGAAATAAAAATTGGAAAGGATATAATACATTTTGAAATAATGATAGTTCTAACAAGTTTTCTAGAAATGAAGGTGTAGAAAAGCAATTGGAAAGAAAACGGTCCATTATTTGAACATATTATGGAGGTGAGAATCATATGGAAAAATTTTGTTTGAAGAAGAGGAACAATGAAAGACAACAATACAAGCCTAAGAAAGAACTATTTAAGGAACGAAGGATAGAAAAACAAAGTTTTATAGCCATCTCCAAGAAAGTAAAATCAAGTGTAGAGGAAACTTTTGAACTCGAAAATACATCTAGAGTAAAGTGAGGATACTTTGCTTTAGATTCTAATAAATAATGGATTTTAGATTCAAGAGCATCTTTTTGCATGACTAGAGATAGACCTTTATTTATTGATTTTCATGAAGGAAATAATTTCACCATTGCCAATAAAATGAAACTATTAGTTCTAGGAACAAGAACTGTCAATGTAACAAAGAAAACTTTGAAAAGTGTTTTACTGGTTGATGGATTGGGGGTGAATCTTATTTCAGATTATAGAATTGATCAAGCTAGATATGAGTTTGTTATTACTTTTGATCAAGTTATTGTAAGAGATATAAAAGACCCAAAAATTATTATTGCTATTGGTAGAATTGACCAAAAATAAAGTCTAATTTTTTTGGATTTGTTGATGATGAATATACACTCTCCCATTCTTTTGTTGCTCAAAGTGATTATATGTCAAAACTGTGGCATGCTAGACTTGGAAATAAAAATTATAGAAAATTACAAGACATGGTTAGAAAGAATATGGTTAGAGGATTAACAAAAAATTAGCATCTAAAGTTGTATGTGAAGGATGCGTGTTAGGTAAGCACCATTGAAATCCTTTTGATTCAGAAAAAGCATGGAGAGCATGTTATCCACTACAACTCATGCATTGTGATTTATGTGTACCAAGATATCCTTCCATCTTAGGTGCCAAGTACCTTCTCATTTTTATTGATGATTATAGTAGAAGAGTATATGGGTTTATTTAATTGAAAAGAAATGTGAAGTATTTGAGGTATTTCAAATGTTTAAGGCATTAGTTAAAAACCAAAGTGGAAAAATAATTAAATTCTTAAGGACAAAAAATGGGGATGAATATTGCAATTATGCATTTGAATCATTTTGTAGAAAATATGGTATTAAGGTACAAAGAATAGTTCCATATACCCCTCAAAAGAATGGACTAGTTGAACGAATGAATAAAACTCTTTTAGAAATGGTAGGTTTTACATTTCATTTCAAATTTTTGCATAATAAATTTTGAGGATTGGTTGTCTCTTATGTTGCACATATTGTGAATAGAATCCCCACCAACACCCTCAAAAATGTCACTCTTGAAGAAGCATCGAGTGGAAGAAAGCCTCAAATTGGGTATTCTAAAGTATTTGGGTGTATTTCATAGGATCACATCCTAGAAGAAACCAAGAAAAAGTTGGTAGAGTAAAATAATTAATTAAATTTACTCTCCTCTTAAGAATTCACTTTATGCACATATATTAGTCATTTAATAATTAATATTAATTATTAAATGCACTCACTTTTAGGGTTAGGGTTTCCTTTAGGTTTTGATCTCCTTTTATAAGGATTGATCTCTTGTATTTTTACACTCTTGATTTTTCAACTCTTTGATTAATACATTTTTAGCTTTGAGAGCACCCTTGCTTTTTTGGCTCAAATGTCTTCGTTCTGTGACAAGTTATTTGCATGCAAGTGATCTTCGGGGTCTGTGAGGTTGGATTTCACAACTTCAACATGGTATCAGAGCTCCAGATCTGTAGCTTCCTGTTCTTTTTTTGAATATATCAGCTTACAAAGTTTTCTTCTGTGCAAGGGTTTCATTCATGGTATTGTTTTCCAGATCAGAGGGGTTTTCCATCATCTTTTGAGAAATTTTCACATTGATCTCTCAAATAGTACATTCTAGTGCAAAACGGACCTAATGGATGTGCTCAAAAGGCTCAAAAAACCCCTATTTTCATATATGATATGATAGAGTTTGTTGAAAATTGAATTTTTAGTATTTTTGGTGAATCTCAAAACAATTGCTAGAAAATCCATACGAATCCATATGCATGCATCAATTTTTGTGCCATTTTTGTTTCTGTGCTACCTCAATTTTCATGCATGAAGGTGTGGTTTCTTCATTTTTTTGTTTTGATGTTGTTTTCCTCAATCAAATTCATATCATAGTTTTTGCACTTTGGGTGGCGTAACTTTTGCGTCTGAACTTCATTTTTCACAAACGAATAGGTGTTGGAAAGGTGGTTATGTTCTCTTTCCAGATATGTTATTTATTTTTCCAGAATCTACCTCAAGTATAGTTTATTCAGTATTTGGTGTTTTCATAATTCTGTCAATTACTTAGACGTTTTGGCACCTAGAAATGATCTGTTTATGTGAGATGGCATATTTTGATCTGCTTTATATGTACTGAGATCATTAGTCTCTTATTTTTTCTCTTGAGTGAGTATAATGGGTTTTTCTATTCATCTTTTTGTGATCAACTTAGATAAGGGTAATTATGAGTCATGGGCAAAGGGCATACTTACACATTGTAGGTGGCTTAATATTTTTCCTTATTTGTATGATCTCATACCTACACCATACACATCAAGGAGTTTATCAACATGTGTTATTATTCGAGATCATATTATAGGGGTTATTGGTTGTAGTGTTGATTTTGACACTTTGTCTGCTTTATCTGACATTCGTTGTCCTCGCACACTTTGGCACCATCTTTGGGAGATTTTTGGAGATTCTAATATCTCTCCATTCCCAAAGGATCATGTTGTAGATTGTCTCATCCCTCTTCCAGTTATAGATTTCATAACCTATGATAACCGTACTCTACAAGAGCTTGATTATCTCATAGGTCTTGCATGTGACGATGGTTTAGAGACTTGTATTCATGTTCCCACTCTTGAGATTGAGACTACATCGGCATCTCTTGTTGTTCCTGATCAGTTTGACATTGCCACATCTTTGGCCCCTATTGATTCAAAGTAGCAGGACATCATACATCTTTTAGACATAGCTACTTGGGACTCATATCTTCCAGGCATATCATCCTTGATTGTAGAGTCCTATATTGTAGATCTGGAGGATTACTTTGAGGACATTCATCTCCTCTTCCTTGACAATCAAGTTATGACTGTCTACCGACCATTATCAGTGCATTCAAAGGTTGCATTTCAGGAGTCTTCACATCAATTTGGATTTGGCATCATTTGTTTTAGTTCGGACAGAGAAATTCTTCAGCATCCTATCATGGCACACATCTTGAGACAGATTGGTTCATCACTCTTCATAGGGTTTCTTCACCATTGTCCTTTGGATCCATTTCTTCCCAAGGGGAGGAATGTTATCAGGTACCTGATCTAGCCATGTTGTTAGGACCCAAAGTTTCATTGTAGTTCCTTTGCTTTCATCTAGATTGTTTGTAGCTGCATTGTAGCTCTTCTTAAGGGGGGATGTTAGAGTAAAATAATTAATTAAATTTACTCTCCTCTTAAGAATTCACTTTATGCACATATATTAGTCATTTAATAATTAATATTAATTATTAAATACACTCACCTGTAGGGTTAGGGTTTTCTTTAGGTTTTGATCTCCTTTTTCTAAGGATTGATCTCTTGTATTTTTACACTCTTGATTTTTTAGCTCTCTGGTTAATACATTTTCAGCTTTGAGAGCACCTCTCTGATTCATCACCCTTGCTTTTTTCCATCATCTTTTCAGAAATTTTCACATTGATCTCTCAAACAGTGCATTCTAGTGTAAAACGGACCTAATGGGTGCACTCAAAATTGATGCAAACACCAAAAAAATATGGCACGCATCTTGAGATAGATTGGTTCATCACTCTTCGCAGGGTTTCTTCACCATCGTCCTTTGGATCAATTTCTTCCCAAGGGGATGAATGTTATTTTTTTGCTTCAGGATCTCTTTCTGGAATCTACATCAGGCATCCACCATTGCGATAGGAGTTTCTTCATTATGGGGGGCCTTCTAGTCTCTTTCTCTCTCTTTTATGGGGGGGTCATATTTTGTACTTATGTGATAGAAGCAGTTCTTGGGGAGTCATGTTGAGTCCTCCTTCTATCTCTCTTCTTCTTTCACTCTTGTTCATCTCTTTTTGGAGAGGAGTTTTTTCCCACTGGGTTTTCTCCTTTACTCCACTTTATAGAGATTTTGTTGTATTCAGGTACCTAATATGGCCATGTTGTCGGGACCCAAAGTTGCATTGTAGTTCCTTCAAATTCTTTTGTCTTCATTGTTTGTAGCTACATTGTAGCTCTTCTTAAGGGGGGGTGTTAGAGTAAAATAATTAATTAAATTTACTCTCCTCTTAAGAATTCACTTTATGCACATATAGTAGTCATTTAATAATTAATATTAATAATTAAATGCACTCACCTTTAGGGTTAGGGTTTCTTTTATGTTTTGATCTCCTTTTTATAAGGATTGATCTCTTTTATTTTTACACTCTTGATTTTTCAGCTCTCTAATTAATACATTTTCAGCTTTGAGAGCACCCTTTCTTTTTTGGCTCGAATGTCTTCTTTTTGTGACAAGTTATTTGCATGCAGGTGATCTTAGGGGTCTATGAGGTTGGCTTTCACAACTTCAACAAAATATAGAACCAAAAAGTCATAAATGTTTGCTTATGTGCTATAGTGAAGAGTCAAAGGCTTACATATTATATGATTTGAAAACAAAAAAGTTCATTAATAGCAGAGATGTAAAGTTTGATGAACATTCATAGCTTACAGCCACAAATGATTTAAACATTTTAGATATTTTTAAAAGAGATGGAAACTCTATTCACAAGGATGACAAGAGAACTACTACTAATGAAAATGAAATAACTAATAGTAGTGATGAAGAGGAAGAACTTCTAGCTAGAAAAAAAGACAAAGAGCATTGAAGCCACATATAGACAAAGTCCAAAACTCCAAGAAAGGAATGACAATTCCCTCATGGCAAATTTTTTACAAATAAATGACCCAATCTCATATAATAAAGATAGAGGGAAGACAGAATGGGAGAAAGCCATGAAAGAGGAATATGATGCATTACTAAAGAATAAAATTTGGGAACGTGTGCTCCTTCCCAAAGTACCTAAGAATGTTATTCGTTGCAAATGGGTTTACAAAGAAAAAATTAAATCTAATGGAGCCATAGAAAAATATAAAGCCAAATTGGTTGCCAAGGGATTCAGTCAAAAGGAAGGTGTTAATTATGAAGAAACCTTTTCTCCTATCATCAAAATGAACATAGTTATAATTATTCTTTCTTTGGAAGCTAGTATTGGATGGCATGTTCACCAAATGGATGTTAAAAATGCTTTCTTAAATGGAGATTTAGTTGAAGAAATATACATGAATCAACTAGCTAGTTTTGTAGATGAGAAATATCCTCACCTTATTTGCAAATTAAAGAAATCACTTTACAGTCTAAAACAAGAACCAAGGGCATGGAATTATAAGATAGATATATACTTTTAGCTTCATGGATTTAAAAAGTGTAGATCTGATCTAAATCTCTATATGAAGAAATTCCAAGATGAGATTTTTCTTGTTGCAGTTTATGTAGATGATTTACTCATTTTTGGATAGAATATTGGGATAATCAATGATTTAAAATAGGGAATTAAAAGGGAATTTCATATGAGTGATTTGGGAGAATTAAACTATTTTCTTGGTTTACAAGTTTACGAACTGTATGATGGATTGTTCCTCTACCAATCAAAATGCGCTTTGGGTATTTTAGAAAAGTTTAACATGCTAGAATGCAAGACAACTTCTACTCCCTTTCAGTATAGAATCAAGCTTACTATAGAATTTACTTCCAAGAGTTTTGATGCTAATTTACATAGGAAAATTGTGGGCAACTTGGTTTATCTAACTCATTCTAGACCAAACATTTGTTTTGTAGCTAATCAAGTATTGAAATTTATGTAGGAACCTAAAGAAAGTCATTGGTTGGCTACAAAAAGGATACTGTGGTATGTACATGGAACACTACACTATTTCATCCACTATGGCCACAATTCCTCAATTTCTTTGGTTGGATTTACAAATTCAAACTAGGGAAGTGATATAGATGACAAAAAATCTACTGGTGGTTTTTTTTTCGGATCGGATCAAACCCTATTATATGGAGTAACAGAAAGAAAACTACAACATCATTATCTTCATGTGAAGTAGAATATAGAGTAGTAAAATAAGAAGGAAAGGAAGCATTTTGGATTCAAACTCTTCTATTTAAGATTGGCTTTTTCTAAAGTTCTACTACTACTTTGTATTGTGACAATCAAAGTACCATACTGGTTGCCAACAATTTAGTTTTTCATGCTAAAGAAAAACATATTGAGCTTGATGTTCAATACATATGAAATCTTGTTCAATAAAATTTTGTCACTCTACAATATTGTCCAAGTGAAGAACAAACAACTGATGTATTTACTAAGAGTATGACTGAAGCCAAATTTTTGAAATTACAAAAAATGCTTGGTATGTTAGAGGTGAACATTAAGGGGGGATGGTAGTATGATGTTCCCCTCTCCTTTGTATCTTGCCCTCTTCTTTGCATCTTTTTTGTAATATTATATCCAATATTAAGGGGGGATGTTAAGGAATAAGATTATCTAGAAAAGTTACAAGTTGTTTCTAGAAGAATTAGAATCTTCTAAAAAAGTTAAAAGATGTTTCTAGAAGAACTAGAATCTTCTAGAATGGCTAGAACCTTCTAGAACCTAGAAGCTACTATAAGTTGCTCAAGGAAAAAAAAACATTCTAGTTTTAGAGATATCTAGAACATTGGAAGTTTCTAGATCATCTTAGAGGCTTTAAGTATAAATATGAGGCTATCCATTGTGAACAACACTACTGTTGAGGTAGTAAGAAAGTTAGATCAATATAATTTCTTTCAACCATTTCTCATAGTTTTATGCTCTATTTTTTCCTTGTTTGTTGCTGTTATTTTATTATTTGGGCATGTTGTTAGAGCAACTACTCTAGTCTTTTCCTTTTTCCCCCAAAAAAAGCTAGTTCATAGCCCCCAATCTCTCTGTTGCATATGAAATTTTTTATTATGTTCAAAAGGCTTGCACCCCTTCCATTCTTATGCTAGCTATTCCACTTCTTTGAACTTGCATTTAGATTTTCTTCTTTTTTGTACATGTTCACATGCCCATCTCTTTTCCTTTAACCAATGTACATAGAATTTGGATTGTTTTAAATGATATCATTTTCTTCAATCTTTCTTGGACATGAAATGAAATATTTACTCTCTAATTATAGTAGAATTTATTTTTCTACCATACACGTTTGCAAAATTTTACTTTTCTAAACCAAAAACTTTTGGGCCCATCTTTGCATAAATTTTAATAAAATAAAATGGTAATTGGAATTTTCCATTTTATTGGTTAATCTAGTTTTCTATTCCTTTCCATATCCATCTATTACATTTCATAATCAACATAAATTTAAAACAATGAGACTTGAATACTTGTACCTGAATGCATGCTCCTACATCAGACACTTTGTATAGAAATATTGTGACCATAGGCTCACAATAGTGGAGTTCAATAGTTGCACTACTCTTCCAGATTCCCACCAACCTGTAATGAACTCCTTCACTATCCAAGTGCTGAAAATTAACCCTTCTTTCACTTTTTCTAGCATCATTTTGGAACACACACAACCTTTCTCCATCAACACATCATATTCCTCCTTTTCTCCCTTGTGGAATCACTTCCACCAAAGCCTGACTACCTCCACCAAATATCCTCTATTCTCCTCTTCTCACTCATATAATTCATTTGACCTCTAATCGTCTTCCTCTAATAAAAAAAAATCTACAACATCCTCTACCTTTTCTACACACAACCACACAATATCTACACATAATTTTGCAATTACAGTTTCTACTTTAAATTTTGTTAAAAAAATAAAATTGGCATTTACCTATTTCTTTTTTGTAGCTACAACATCAAAATTCATTGTGATATCTCCCATATCCTCATCAGCTACAACTTTTTTCTCTTCTGTATTCACTACGACAACAAGCTTCATCTCCATTCTTCTTCAATTGCAAACATTTGTGCGAACAAATTTGCTTCACCTTCAGTATTCACTATGACCTCTTTGTTGCTCACTTGATTATTTTCTACCCTTTTCTCCATTCCTTCTTCTTGACACGTCTTTATTGTAAGTTCTAAGGTAGGCACTACTCCCTCATCTTTCTCCATCCAACTCAAGCTAGAACACTCTTTTTTGTTTTCCACTTTCTTTGTCTCACTCCTCTTCACCACTTTTCTCTCACTTTTTCAAAAAAGAAAATTGAATTTCTCGAGCCTTGCCTCAATATTTCCTACTTCTTCTATAACCATCTATCCAATCTTCTCAAAATTCTCATTCTCCACTTTCTCCCAATATACTCCCAAAATATTATTCATACAGGTCTTCTCACAACCCAACCCATCTTCATTTGCTACAATTTTACCTCATCTCACATTCTTTGTGGCTTTGAGTTCTTAATCACTCAAGGCTTCTCTCTGCCTACAACAATCCTTTTGAGCTCTCCACAACCACTTCACACACTATTTCAAGTATGAACTACCTCACAGTCAGTCATCTATTAACACATCCATCTAAAGGTCCTAGTGTATTCTCTACACTCTTAAGACCTCTTGCTCTAAGACCAAATGATACAAAAAGTAAAAATCACTCTCACTGTCTCAACCCTGCACTCACAAAATCATAAATTCTAAATGATTGCACTCAAAAATTTCATTTAAAATCAACAATTTTAACCAAACCCATTTCACCCAAGCAATGGTAGAAAATTAAAATTCTCAAATATATAATTATATTAATGTGAAAAATTTATATCACAAATTGAATTCAATTATTCATTCTAAAATATCATTTAAATACAAACTCAAAATTTATGCTATGGTTTTCCTTTGTCTCTACACATGCTCTCCACTCTTTTCCTACATGTAGCTACTCTTTCCTCTTCACAAATTTTTCTTTCTTTATGTTGCCCAACCCCTAACTTTTGTGCATTTTAAATTATTAATTTTCAAAAACTTCATTTCATATGCTAATCTTCTTGTTAATACAGTTTCTTCTTTCTATGTTCCCAATGTTACCCCAATCTATTTTTTTGCATATTCTTAATTTTAAAATCTTTAAATTACCTCACTCAGGAAATGTGGTGCCCCATTCACACACTAATCTCCTCACTGTGCCTGCCCATTTTCATTTACTGATTTTCAAATCACAAATAGCATGACTTGGGTGCAACTACTCCAGTCTTCTCCTTTTCTCCCTAGAAAAAAGCTAGTTTGTAGCATCCTAATCTCTTTGTGGATATCAAATTTTTTATTATGATCAAAAGTATTGCACCCTTTCCATTCCCATGTTGGATCTTGCACTTCTTTGAACTTTCATTTAGTTTTTCTTCTCTATTGTTCTTATTCACATGCCCATCTATTTTCCTTTAACCATTGTACATAGAATTTAGATTGTTTTAAATAATATCATTTACTTCAATCTTGCTTGGACACAAAATGAAATATTTACTCTCTAATTATAGTAGACTTTGTGTTTCTACCATACACATTTGCAAAATTTTAATCTTCTAAACCACAAACTTTTGGGCATCTATGCACAATTTTTAATAGTATAAAATGGTAATTGGAATTTCCATTTTATTGGTTAATCTGATTTTCTATGCATTTTCATATACATCTATTACATTTTGTAATTAGTATAAATTTAAAATAATAAGATTTGAATACCTCCTGCATCACCACTTCTTAGTATTTTTTCCAAGAGAAGTTGGCTCTTCTTTCTTGTAAGGAAGATTTGAATCTCCATTTCATATGATGTTGGCTATTTCCCATCTCCAGGTTGATAATTCTAGCAAGATCAAAGGAAATGGGAGGTGAGGATTCTAGATGCATTCATTTCTTGATAATCTTGGGAATTAAAACATATAAAAGGTCCTTTTAGCATATGATTTTGGACTATTATTGCATTGTACAAAAGATTGGATTGGTAGTGTAATAAAAATCATTTAACTGTATGCCAAAAATAATGACACGTCATCTCTCCCATGTGTCTATCTATGAGCTCATTTTCTTGTAGCAATTTTACCTTTGTCATTGCCAAGCTATGTAATGTGGATCAACCCTTGGCATCCATTAATTCTATAGTTGAATTGCTCCTTAAGGTAGGATTTTGTATGCTCTTCTAATAGGTATCTCAACCATAAGAACTCAATCTACCCTTATACTCCTCTCTTTAATGTAAAATTGATGTAGGAATGACAAAAATATAACTATATTAGAGGGTAAAGGCATCCAACAACATGAAGGCCTATAAAAGAAAATTTTGATGATGCGTACCCTCGGTGCACGCATAGCTCCAAAGAAGGAATGTCATTAATTATATGGAAAATATAACTCCTTCCAATTTTCATGCTATGCAAATATAAATTTATGGGATCCATCCCCTTTTGTAGAACTTACCTATAAAATACTAATAATAAATAAATATAAATATATATATATATATATAAACTAAGAAACTAAATAATACTATAATTTTAATTTTAATTAAAAATTAAATATTTCTTTAATTAATTTTAACAGTCATTCTAATTTAATTAAAAATTCTATAATTATAATCATAAATATAATCCTAACTTAATATTTAATTATTATTTTATGTTTGTAGTTTTAATAATTAAAATAGTTAAATATAAGTTATGAAATGTCATATATAATTTATTAAAAGTTAAAAATTATAAAAAATTATTAATAATAAATCCAAATTGTCAAAAAAATAAGAAGTAAACTCTATTATAAAACTAAAACTTGGGGAAAATGGTGAATTCTTCAAAAATGCAAAAAAATTGCAAAAAAAATAGGCCACCTGTCACTCATTTTACTCTTATTATGATTTTTGTGTTTTCACTTTTCTTAGAAAATCCAGTCCAATGAGAATGGAAATAATTTTTTAATTTTCCTATGGTGTGTAAAAAATGATTTGTTCGAATGATTATAATATTACAAACATTGAAGTAGAAGTTAAAAAAATTGATATTTTTGATTGATAGAAGTAATAGAATTTAATCACTTATTGCATGTTTCTCCCTCTGCTATAGTTCCATGGTAGGAACTAATAAGAAGATATATGTTAACTCAAATATAAAAATGTTGAATATTGAAAATATAAATCTGATTATATTATTTTTGACGCAACTACCCAAACATTTTTACAATGAGTATCACTTTATTTTCTATCCATATTCAAGTGTTTGCATTTTATTTTTGTGTTGATTTGAAATAATTTGTGTTTAATAATTTTAGCATTTGAATATATTATTCTATAGTCATTTTGGAATGAAAAAACTTGGAAAGCAATGCTTCCACATTATGTACAAAATGGTCTTGCATCTCTTTGCTCATAAGCAGATCATATGTGATTTAGATATCATTGGACTAACTCATTACACTATAAACACACCAAATAACGTGTGTGGCTATGACTATTCTAGTAAGTACAATAATTATTTATAGTTTTCTTCAATTATTTTTTAAAAAATTTATTAATTAAGCTTGAAATAGTGTATAGACTCAAAATTTAAATTGTTTTTAAAATAAGATCTTAAATATATTATAATTTATTTATAATTATCTCTTTGCTCATAGACCAATCATATGTGCATCCATGTGCATGTGAATAAAAATTATTCAAATTGAAAGTCAGATTTCTGTTCACACTTTGGAGCATTATAAATTCTTGGGGATGGCTAAAAAAAATATTATTTTTATGTTTTCTGACAATTTCAACAAAAATTTAAAATGTATTTGGCATGTGCATGTGAATAAAAATTATTCAAATTGAAAGTCATATTTCTGTTCACACTTTGGAGCATTATAAATTCTTGGGGATGGCTAAAAAAAATATTATTTTTATGTTTTCTGACAATTTCAACAAAAATTTAAAATGTATTTGGCATGTTTGAAGGCAAACTACCAGGTCAATACAAAATTTGTATCGCTGGACTTTTGGTGGCAGCCATAAATAATTTCCAGTAAGATTACAACTCTCATTGTCATGTTGTATTGTAGCTAATATTCCTTACAAACCACAATCGCATGTTCTATTGGAAGTAAAGTATTGTCATGTTGGCCTTCCAAACCACAATCCCCATCGCATCTCACGTCTTGTAAGTAAAGCGTTGAACATTCAAACAATACATTTTTAGGTTTCCGTAAAACGTTGCATATTCCAAGCCGTTCACTGCGACCTCTCCCGCGTTCATCACCGACGTCGATATTTTTATTTTTAATATTAAATTTAAGGAAACAAGTTTTAAAGCGTGTTATCTGGAAATTGGACAAATCTATTGCTTCGAAAAGATCTGATTGGGGGTTGAATTTAGGGGAAGGAGGAGGTCTATTTGGTATCCTGTATAATTATCTGATTGGAGATCGAAAGTCGACAATTCCATCACTTTAAAATATTTTTCTGAAATCCAAGAACATGTGAGTAAAAGGATGTTGTATTAGGTATCTAGTTTAAGATTCCTTACACTTTTCACACCTTGAGGGAAATCTATGTGCATGTGGATAAAAAATATTCAGGTTGAAGATCAGATTTCTGTTCACACTTTGCAGGATTATAAGTTCATTGGGATAGCTAAAAAAATATTATATTTATGTTTTATTTTTTAAGTGACAATTTCAACAAAAATTTAAAATGGATTTGGTACATTTCAACGCACAGCAGGTCAATACAAAATTTGTTTAAACAATACTCACTTCATTTAGAATTTTAACTACAATTATATCTTTGAAATTGTAGACACTAAGAATTAAGCAAAAGAATGAATGAAAGAAGGAGTCCTAAGTTTTTAAACGTTAAAATTTTCAATTTCAACACAAAATACAAACTAACATTTTTTTTTGACAACATATTTGAAATATACACAATCTTAAAATTTTGGAGATTAATCATCCTACAGAATAACTCATGTTATTATGGCCTGAAAAACATTTTTTCTTTCTTTTCCAAGCATGAAAAGACATAAAATATCTATAATTATTTATTAAAGAAACTCAAGCATAACCCTTTTGAATTTTCTCATTTTTGAATGAAATAAAAATATAAATAAAAATGTATTATACCCTTTTGTTCCCAATGTGGCCAACAACACACATTTTAGATAAAATTGGAAAAATATGATTTTGTACATTTTTTTGTCATAGTCATTGCTATATTTTTTATATTTAAAAAATTAAATAACATTATCGAAATCTATTAAAATTTGTGTCCTATATCAAGAGGTGATATGCAACCACCTAGTATGGGTACGACAATGGACAAAAATCTAATCCAAACTACAAATAAAGGGATAAACTTCCTGACAAAGACACATATACCAAGAAAAAGAATCATAGCTTTAGTAGACACATATAACACACTCCCCAGCCACACAAAAGTTGTAAAGCCTCTTGTGTTTGCATTTTCATAGTCTTATTTTAGACTTGGACTAGTAGACTAACACTTGGTCATTTTGAATGAGATGTTCTCTTCATATTATTTTGTATTTACACCAAGAATCTTGTGTATATTACAAGATACTTGTGTTATCATTATATGTTTATTCTTAAACTATATATTTACTCATTCTTGTTTTTTATATATATATATACATATTTCTACATAAATATATGTATATATACATATATGCATACATATATGTACCAGTATGTATATATAATATATATACATGTATAGATGTATGTATGTATATATATATACATATATAAATATAGGTATACACATATATGTATACATATATTTGTGTGTGTGTTTGTATCTATATGTGTATATATATATTTATATACTTAATATACATGCATATATACATATATGATGTTTTCTTGTATAGATTTTTTGATGTTTTTCTTATAAGATGTATGATGTTGTACATGATCAAGAAGTTATATTGTGCTTTTTCTATCATGTACATGTAGTAGGTATGTTTGACATGGGAATTGAGTGTGCAAGCATAGGGTATTTCTCCACTCGATAATGTAGGTTCTAGTTATTCCCAATGCTAGTTGTGTAGTACCCCTCCATTTTGCTTGTGATTTGTGTTAGCATGTTTTTACATTGATAGACTTTGGTACTTTATTTTGGATATTTTGATCGCTGACTTTTGAGCGACAATGGATTCGTTTTGTGATATGATGATACATTGTATGGTGATAATTAATTTCTGACATGCTTTGTAATAGCGTAGATGTTTCCTTCAGATGTTATTGTTATATATATGTTTATGGTAGATTAACTATTATTTAACTTGTCAGTCTGATGTGACGTGTATTGGTGTGGAGAATGGAGTTGCATCAATCACTTGCGAGTGCCCTGTGATTTTCGTGATTTTCTCCGCATGGTGTGTTTGTACAATGGGTTATATATATATGCATGTTATTTGTTTGGTTGCAGGATTGCAGGTACATGACATCGACTCCACTTGGTTACTCAGGTTTGAGCGTGTCAAGACTCAACGAAAATGTTGATTGGGAGGTAGTAACATGGTTTATCCTAGTCTAGTCTTAAACCCAGTCATAGTATATCATCAGTTTTAGTTTGGAGTCTTTGGTTGTCTTGTAAGTGGCTGATTGGATTAATTGTTTTAAAAAGAAAATTTTGTTAATTTTATGATAGTTTATTATTCTTTAATTTACTGTTGATTTTAATTAAATTAATTAATTAATTAAATTAAAGTTGCTTTAATTGTGTGAATAGAATTAAATTTAAAATTAATTGTTATGTGGAAATGGTATTTTTATTGTTAAATAAATAAAAGAAAGAAAGAAAAGGGAAATTGCATTTTTTTTTTTAAGTTTGAATTTTTTTAAATCTAAAAATGCATTCGATTTTTTATAAGGAAGAAATAAAAGATTGTCGTGAGGTTGTCGAAAGATATTTTTTCTTCTCGACATGTGTGCCAATGGAATTAAATGCTTTTTGGTTGAGGATTTTCTCGGATGTTATCTGGGATTTGGGGAAAAATAGGAGATTACTTTTCTTCACAGGAAATGAAAAGAAGACGTTTTTGTTAAAAAAATTGTTTTTTGGGAAGAATTTGTGATTTCCTTTGTATTGTTGTATATTTCTGGAAGATCTCTGGTTGACATTTTTCCATATTTTGGGATTTTGTGTTTGGGAAGGGCTTTGGAAGCTACAGGCAAAGCTACTCTTCACCACACAAGTTTCTGAAGCTATAGGAAAATAGGTATTTCCCTGTGTATTTAATTTGTTTGCTTTTGAAAAGAATGTCTGTAAAAAGAAATTCTACATTGTTAAAATCCTTGTTCTTCTCGAGAAAAAAATTGTTTACTGTAATCTTTCTGTAAGGATTTTTTGATTTCTTATAAATTTCAAGAAAACATAGATTGTAAAGAAATCAGGGAAAACGAAAAAGACTCAAAAGAAAACTTTTGTAGCTTTCTCTCTGTAGAAAATATTTGAGTAAAAATTGTGAAGAAAATCTTTTACTTCAAAAATGAAATTGAAACCCTATGTGGTTGAATTGGGGTTTTTATGAGAAAATAATTATGTACATTATTACATTTCTCAATTTCCCCATTACATACCTGTAGAATTTTCAAAATTTCCCCTTAGAAAAACCCTGTGAATTTGTATATATATATACATATATACTATCATATATAAATTGGATTGTGAGAGCTTCATTTTGAAAAAATTAATGTACAGGCGGATTTGAGAATTTCATTTTAAAATAGACGCAATTAAATAAAAAATCGCTGTCATTTTATTTTGAATGAAATTTATTCTAAAGAAAATACATATAAACATTTTATTGCGAGCCGCAGTTATGGGTGGGAACTACCCATAGCCGACCCCGCGGGGGGACGGCAGTGAGGGCTGAGCCCAACGCCGCCCTCACAGGCAGCGCTCGGCTCAACTGCCACGGCCGAGCCCTGTGGGGAGGGCTGTTGAGGCAGCTCCACCCACGGCTGTCGTGGCTGTGATGCCGCAGCAGGGCAGAGGCTGTAAAAAATAGCCAACAAAACCCTATCTTGTATTTTTAAAATGCCATGCAAAATAATTTGTAAATTTCTTATTTGACTAGTAATTGGGTATTTCAAAAATTATATTATTACATATGGATTTTTTATTAAATATATATATATGTATATATATATATTTATATATATATATATGTATATATATATATGTATATATATATATATGTATATATATATATATATATTTATATATATATATATATTTTTGTAAAACTTTTTATTTGATATCATTTTTGTTGGAAATAGTACATAAATACTTTTAAATGTTTAAATTTTTGAATAGAAGAATAGAATGAATAGAATTGTTTCGAAATAAAACAAAATTACTTGTAGAGAAAATTTGTAATTTCTAAGTTATTATTTGAACATTTTAGTTTTGCTTTTTATGTCAAATGGAAAATTAATTATATTTTAGTTGAATTATTTCATACTTCAATTATTGCTTGACTAGATTTAGTAAATCCTAATATAGATGTTTATTTTTCCTGATTTGCCTTAAATAGTATTTTCTCTTTTATTGGTCAAGTTGGGAATGTTTTAGATGAACAAGTCTTCCAGATTAGTTTGTATAGTAGGGGTGTTTTTATTGTAGAAATACAATCCTTGAGTTGACTAGGGTAGTGCACATGTTATAGTATGGTGTTTTGACACCTGGATTTATGAACAAAGATTTAATGACCATTGTGTGTTGTTTGGTATTATATGTTGCAATCTGGTGCACTTTCTTTACCATAGTCAGGGAAACCTAGATTCCTTATGTTATTTTTAGGGGAGTGGCTCTGGTGAGGGCCGGCACACAAAGTGGTGCCAGGGTAACTTACAAAGAGTTAGTAAGTCAGTGGAAACTAAAACAAAACATTAGTTAGCTTAAAATCTTTAATAAGATTAATATGCCTCACTTATAGACTCAAGAGCTAGTCAAGTCTTGAGATTAAGTTGAGAAGGCCTGGAATGGAAAATCAATATCTTGTTACTTTAAAAGATATTCAATTTCCGCAATAGTTTGCATGTGGGGCCGGGTTTCGTAAGAGGTTACCAGGGTAACCCAAGTTTGGGGGCCGAAACCTAGGAAGAAACACCAGGGTAACCTTTGCAACATTGTGATGACACTCCACCTAAAATAACAATTTACCTTGTGAACTTAGCATATTTGATTGTCTTAATTCTGGAAGCAATGTAATCATCAATTATGTATGTACTTGTGTCTAGGGTTAGTAGATTATGTCTAGGGAACCATATTACTATCTCCTAGCATGAGGGGTGGACCTACAGGTACCACATGGTTGGGTGGAACATGCACCTTACTCCGTTAGGTCCCCAGTTTATGATCATGGCAACGAGAGCTTCATGGATGGAGAGCTCGTGTTTGGATATATATGTATTTCTTTTATTGCATCATTGGAAATTTTGTATTTGAAACATCCCTCAATTGTCATGAGGTGAACATTTGTAAAATGTAATTGTAAACTATTATTTGATCTACCTCATCTGAAGAATGAGTATTGTAATGTTATTCCAAATGCAATGTAAGAATCTTATTTTTACTTTATACTATCATGAATGGAATTCAAATTTTATGCAATGTTTACTTTTAAGTTTATGTAAATTAAATATATGCAATGCTAAATACTAAAATCGTCTATGGAATCTCAAGTAGTGTGACGTCGCGTAACTTAGAGAATGTATGCAATTAATTAAGTTAATATTATTACTTTAAAAAAAAAATATTACACTTACATAGACAAATGCAACATTCCTTAGTTTACAAGATGGGGCATTATAGATTGGTATCAGTGCCAAGGTTCTAACACTGGATGCTCTTTGTAATCGTGAGCCCATTAGGTTGACATAGTACGTAGTGTCGCTATCTGTTAGCCTTGTTTGATTAGTATATGAGACTCGTTATTGTTTATGTGTAGGATCATGCCTAGGCGACATGGTAGAGGTCATGGTAGAGGTCGAGGTGGAGGCCCTGGGCCAATCCCTCAGGTTACTCCCCCTCTGAGCCCTCATCAGAGTGATCAGGCAGAGCAGTTGGATCAGAGGAATGAGGGACAGATTCCTGAATAGTCAGGAGTAGAGGGTTCACAGTTACGCCCCTTATTAGAGGAGGTCCTAGCTTGACTTGGACCTAGACAGGAAGTTGAGCATGAGGTTGTTAGAGAGCTTGATAGATCTCCAAGGAGAGTAGATGATACAGTGCATCAGGATGCTATTATTGTAGGACACATGCGGGATTTATTGAGGGCATGCCCTCCTACTTTTGATGGTACAAGAGGTGGTTTAGAGGCAAAGACCTGGCTATTGGACTTGGGTAGATGTTTCGCTATGCACCCATATGGTAGCAATACCCGAGTGAGATGCGCTATCATGCATCTGAGAGGATTCACCTCTACTTGGTGGCACTTGGAGGAGCAGAAGCTCCACTTAGATATTGGGTCAATGTCTTAGGAGATGTTCTTGGAGAGGTTTAGAGCATGATTCCTATCGGAACACTGGAGGAAACAACAAGCTGACGAGTTCCATGATTTACGTCAGTTGGCTCTATCTATTGAGCAATATGAACATAGATTCTATGAACTCAAGCAGTATGCAGGTGTTGGTGATGATGAGTCCATGTTGGTTCAGCACTTCATCAGGGGCTTAAATGCCCGCATTAGTGGTGGAGTCAGAGTCTTTGAGCCAAAGACTATAGAAGTTGTTGTGGAGAAGGCTTGCATAGTGGAAGAGAATCTTGTTATGGCGTTAGGTGGTCACATAGGAGTATAGATAGGCAGTGCTCCTGTAGCAGGTTTTAGTCCACAGGGTGGACAGGTGCAAACAAGGGGTTCCTCTAGGAACCAACAGACACCCTCAAAGGGTGGGCAGCAACAACATCAACAATGTACACCTCAAAAGAATAATAATCCACAACTACAGCAAGGTAATAGCCGCAGTCAGGAAAGAATCGCAACTGGTGGCACAACAAGTGCAATAGACAGGATCAGCCTACTCAAAGTGCTCAGCCTACTGTCAGTAGAGGTAGTTTCCAGCAATCCAATGCACCTTCGGGTGGCAGAGGATTTGGTAGAGGCACTAGTTGTTACTCGTGTGGCCAGCAAGGACACATTGCTAGGCATTGTCTGATGAGAGGTTCTTCTGGTTTTGGGCCTCGACCTACAGCATCTAAGCCTACAATGGGTGATGTAGGATGATCACATATAGTTTATGCTATGGTTAATGACCGCCAAGCTGATCACCAAAACACAGTGGTCGAGACTTTAGGTAAGTTACATGGTGTTAGTGTTTCCATTCTTTTTGATTTCGGAGCTACCGACTCCTTTATTTCACCTACCATCATTGAGCGATGTGGTCTTGTGGTAGTAAAGTAAGGCAGTAAGTGGCAGGTAGAATTCACCTTTGGGGTGAAAGTAGCAGTAGAGAACCTAGTACATAATTGTGAACTTAAGATTGGTATGTTGATTACCTTAGTGGATCTACATGTTACACCTTTAGGATCATATGACATAGTTTTAGGTATGGATTGGTTAGCATCTCATCATGCTATGATTGACTGTCGACTTAAGACAGTTAGTTGCATTAATGAATTAGGTGTGAAAGTGGAAATCATAGGTATACAAAAACCTATCTCTTCGTGGATGATATCTGCTATGCAGTTAAAGAGATGTCTAAGTCAGGGTTGTCAACTGTTTGCAACAACAGTTACTAATTTGGAAGAAGGTGAGAGTTGAGAGATATCTCTTGATGATCATCCTATTCTTAGGGAATTCACTGACGTGTTTCCTAATGATATACCTAGAATGCCACCGAAGAGGGATATTGATTTCAGAGTTGACCTAGTTCCTAGAGCAGAGCCTATATCTAGAGCTCCATATAGAATGATAACTCAAGAGTTAGAGGAACTTTGTATCTAGTTAGACGAACTATTAGAAAAGGGTTTTATTCATCCAAGTGTTTCCCCTTGGGGAGCACCTGTCATCTTCGTAAAGAAGAAGGATGGGTCACTTAGATTGCGCATTGACTATTGTCAATTGAACAAGGTTACGATTAAGAATCGTTATCCTTTGCCTAGAATCGATGATCTTTTCGATCAGATCAAGGGAGCTAATGTGTTCTCTAAAATTGATTTGAAATCTGGTTACCATCAATTGTGGATTGCTGAAGCAGATATTCATAAAACTACATTCTGAACTCATTATGGGCACTACAAATTCACAGTAGTACTGTTTGGGTTAACAAATGCACCATCAGTATTTATGAGTTTAATGAATGGTGTTTTTCGTACATAACTTGATCACTTTGTCCTGGTATTTCTCGATGATATTTTGATCTATTCAAGAAACATGAAGGAACATGAAGAGCACTTGAGACAAGTATTGCAATGTTTAAGGAAAAATTAGTTGTATGCGAACTTGAAGAAGTGTGACTTCTTTCAAACTGAAGTAAAATACCTTGGACATGTGATTTCTAGAAAAGGTATTGTTGTGGATCCTTCAAAGATTCAAGCTATTGTAGATTGGCCTGTGCCTACTAATGTAGGTGAAGTTCGTAGTTTTATGGGTCTAGCTAGTTATTATAGACGGTTTGTTCAAGAATTTTCTAGAATTGGTCATCCTATTACTTCTCTTCAGAGAAAAGGGAAGAAGTTCATTTGGACAGAGCAATGTCAGTTGGCTTTTCAGACACTTAAAGAAAAGTTGACTAATGTCCCTATATTGATTGTTCTTGATCCTACTAAGGATTTTGTAGTTTGTACGGATGCATCCTTAGAGGGTTTGGGAGCAGTTCTAATGCAAGATGGGCGTGTGATTGCTTATGAGTCTCGCAAACTCAAGGATCATGAATTTAACTATCCCACTCATGATTTAGAACTTGTTACAGTAGTGCATGCATTAGTTCGATGGAGGCATTTCTTATTGGTTCACTGTTTTGAACTTCAAACTGATCACCGTAGTCTACAATACATTTTTACGTAGCCTAACTTGAATGCTAGATAGAGATGGTGGATGGAGTTCTTGTGTGAATACAATTTTGAAGTGTAATATGTTCAAGGAAAAGAGAACGTAGTGGTTAACGCTCTTAGTCATCATCAGCATGAGATTTCTGCTACTACTCTTGAAGTAGACTTGAGAGGTCAAATATTAGCAGCACTTCCTACTGATAGATTGTATCAGGAAGTAAAGTCAGAGATTGTATCTGGTAGACCTTTAGAAGGTTGATTTGCAGGGTATATCCTTCAACCAGATGGTATATTACAGCATTTAGGTCATATCTATGTACCACATCTTGAGGGTCTTTGTACATTGATTATGACTGAAGCACATCGAGCTCCATACTCAGCTCATCCAGGTGTTAAGAAAATGCATGTGGATCTTCGGAAATTGTATTTCTAGCCTGGTATGAAACGTGATATTGTTGACTATGTATTGAGATGTCTTGAATGCCAGTGAGTCAAAGCTAAGCATCAACATCTCGCTGGATTATTACAGCCACATCTCATTCCTGAATGGAAATGGGATATTATATCTGTTGACTTTATTGTTGGATTACCTACATCATCATGTCGACATGATGCCATTATGGTAACTGTTGACCGATTGACTAAGGTAGCTCATTTTTCACCAGTATGATCATCATATAATGCTTCATCTGTAGCTAGGATATTCATGGAGGACATAGTTAGATTGCATGGAATTCCTCGTAGGATTATATCAGATAGAGACCCCATATTTACATCAGCTCTATGGACTTCATTACAACATGCTCTAGGTACACAGTTGAACTTTAGTTTAGCGTATCATCCTCAAACAGATGGACAAATAGAGAGAGTTAATCAAATATTAGAGGATATGCTTAGAATGTACGTAATGGACCAACAGTCATGTTGGGAGGATTATCTGTACTTAGTAGAATTTGCTTACAATAATGGATATCAGAGTTCCATAGGTATGCCACCATTTTAGGCATTATACAGACGTCCTTGTCGAACTCCATTAAGTTGGGATTGACTTGAGGATAGAGTATTACTTGGTCCTAATATGCTTCGAGACATGGAGCAACAGGTTGACCGTATTAGAGAACATTTGATAGCAGCATAGGATAGGAAGAAGAAGTATGCCGATGTGCATAGAATAGACCGATAGTTTACAGTTGGCGATAGAGTGTTTCTTCAAGTGCGACCGCGAAAGAGTCCAACCTATTATGGAAAAGGATCTAAGCTTGTGCCTCATTTCATTGGGCCATTTGAGATCCTAGAGAGGATTGGCCCTGTGGCTTATCAACTTTCCTTAACACCTAGTTTGTCATGTATTCATGATGTTTTCCATGTATCTGTACTTAGGCCTTATCATCCTGACATTTCTCATATACAGGTGATTGGAATGCATTACAGGTAGAGGACGGGTAGCTGGCTTTGGAGACTGTGGCCATTCTACAGTGTCGGACGCTCGGTCTCAAGGGTCGAGACATTGATCAGGTGAGGGTCCAATGGGATCCTAGCCATGAGGCTTCTGCTACTTGGGAGGATGCGACACGCATGAGGGAACTTTATCAATATCTGCTTGCAGGCTTTCAGGAGCAAGCCTGATCCTAGGGGGGAGGATGTAGTACCCCTCCATTTTGCTTGTGATTTTTGTTAGCACTTTTTTACGTTAATATACTTTGGTACTTTGTTTTTGATATTTTGATCACTAACTTTTGAGCGATAGTGGATTCGTTTTGTGATATGATGATACATTATGTGGTGATAATTAATTTCTGACATGCTTTGTAATAGAGTAGATGTTTCCTTCAAATGTTATTGCTATATATATGTTTATGGTAGATTAACTGTTATTTAACTTGTTAGTCTGATGTGACATGTATTGGTGTGGAGAACGGAGTTGCATCACTTGCTTGCGAGTGCCCTGTGATTTCTGTGATTTTCTCCGCACGGTGTGTTTGTACAATGGGTTATATATATATATGAATGTTATTTGTTTGATTGTAGGATTGCAGGTACATGACACTGACTCCACCTGGTAACTCAGGTTTGAGTGTGTCAAGACTCAATGGAAATGTTGATTGGGAGGTAGTAACATGGTTTATCCTAGTCTAGTCTTAAACCCAGTCACAGTATATCGTCAGTTTTAGTTTGGAGTCTTTGGTTTTCTTGTAAGTGCCTGATTGGATTAATTGTTTTGAAAGGAAAATTTTGTTAATTTTATGATAGTATATTATTCTTTAATTTACTGTTGATTTTAATTAAATAAATAAATTAATTAAATTAAAGTTGCTTTAATTGTGTGAATAGAATTAAATTTAAAATTAATTGTTATGTGGAAATGGTATTTTTATTGTTAAATAATTAAAATAAATAAAGAAAAGGGAAATTGCATTTTTTTTTTGAGTTTGAATTTTTTTAAATCTAAAAATGCATTCAATTTTTGATAAGGAAGAAAAAAAAGATTGTCGTGAGGTTGTTGAAAGATATTTTTTCTTCTCAACATGTGTGTCAGCGGAATTAAATGCTTTTTGGTTGAGGATTTCTTCGGATGTTATCTGGGATTTGGGGAAAAATAGGAGATTACTTTTCTTCACGGGAAATGAAAAGAAGAGGTTTTTGTTAAAAAAATTGTTTTTTGGGAAGAATTTGTGATTTCCTTTTTATTGTTGTATATTTCTGGAAGATCTCTGGTTGACATTTTGGCATATTTTGAGATTTTGTGTTTGGGAAGGGCTTTGGAAGCTATAGGAAAAGCTACTCTTCACTAGACAAGTTTATGAAGCTACAGGAAAATAGGTATTTCCCTATGTATTTAATTTGTTTGCTTTTGAAAAGAATGTCTGTGAAAAGAAATTCTACTTTGTTAAAATCCTTGTTCTTTTCGAGAAAAAAATCGTTTATTGTAATCTTTTTGTAAGGATTTGTTGATTTCTTATAAATTTCAAGAAAACATAGATTGTAAAGAAATCAGGGAAAATGAAAAAGACTCAAGAAAACTTTTGTAGCTTTCTCTTTGTACAAAATATTTGAGTAAATGAATTGTGAAGAAAATATTTTACTTCAAAAATGAAATTGAAACCCTATGTGGTTGAATTGGGGTTTTTATGAGAAAATAATTCTGTACATTGTTAAATTTCTCAATTTCCCCATTACAAACCTGTAGAATTTTCTAAATTTCCCCTTAGAAAAACCCTGTGAATTTGTATATATATATATATATACATATATACTATCATATAAAAATTGGATTGTGAGAACTTCATTTTGAAAAAATTACTGTACAGGCGGATTTGGGAATTTCATTTTAAAATAGATGAAATTAAATAAAAAATCGACGTCATTTTATTTTGAATGAAATTTATTCCAAAGAAAATACATATTAAAATTTTATTGTGAGCCGCAGTTATGGGCGGGGTTACCCACGTCCAACCCCGCAGGGGGACAGCAGTGAGGGCCGAGCCCTGTGGGGAGGGCTGTGGAGGAAGCTCCACCCACGGCCGCCGTGGCTGTGACACCGCGGCAAGGCAGAGGCTATAAAAACAGCCAACGAAACCCTATCTTGTATTTTTAAAATGCCATGCGAAATAATTTGTAAATTTCTTATTTGACTAGTAATTGGGTATTTCAAAACTTATATTATTACATTTGGATTTTTTATTAACTATATATATATATGTATTTATATGTATTTATATATATATATTTTTGTAAAACTTTTTATTTGATATAATTTTTGTTGGAAATAGTACATAAATACTTTTAAATGTTTAAATTTTTGAATAGAAGAATAGAATGAATAGAATTGTTTTGAAATAAAACAAAATTACTTGTAGAGAAAATTAGTAATTTCTAAGTTATTATTTGAACATTGTAGTTTTGATTTTTATGTCAAATGGAAGATTAATTATATTTTAGTTGAATTATTTCATACTTCAATTATTGCTTAACTAGATTTAGTAAATCCTAATATAGATGTTTATTTTTCTTGATTTTCCTTAAATAGTATTTTCTCTTTTATTGGTCAAATTGGGAATGTTTTAGATGAACAAGTCTTCCAGATTAGTTTGTATAGTAGCAGTGTTTTTATTGTAGAAATACAATCCTTGAGTTGACTAGGGTAGTGCACATGTTATAGTATGGTGTTTTGACACTTGGATTTATGAACAAAGATTTAATGACCATTGTGTGTCGTTTGGTATTATATGTTGCAATCTAGTGCACTTTGTTTACCTTAGTTAGGAAAACCTAGATTCCTTATGTTATTTTTAGGAGAGCGGCTCTATGTGAGGGCCGGCACACAAAGTGGTGCCAGGGTAACTTACAAAGAGTTAGTAAGTCAGTGGAAACTAAAACAAAACATTAGTTAGCTTAAAATCTTTAATAAGATTAATATGCCTCGCTTATAGGCTCAAGAGCTAGTTCAGTCTTGAGATTATGTTGAGAAGGCCTGGAATGGAAAATCGATATCTTGTTACTTTAAAAGATATTCAATTTCTGCAATAGTTTACATGTGGGGCCAGGTTTCGTAAGAGGTTACCAGGGTAACCCAAGTTTGGGGGCCAAAACCTAGGAAGAAACACCAAGGTAACCTTTGCAACATTGTGATGACACTCCACCTAAAATAATAGTTTACCTTGTGAACTTAGCATATTTGATTGTCTTAATTCTGGAAGCATTGTAACCATCAGTTATGTATGTACTTGTGTCTAGGGTTAGTAGATTATGTCTAGGGAACCATATTACTATCTCCTAGCACGGGGGGTGGACCTACGGGTACCACATGTTTGGGTGGAACGTGCACCTTGCTCCGTTGGGTCCCCAGTTTATGATCATGGCAACGAGAGCTTCATGGATGGAGAGCTCATGTTTGGATATATATGTACTTCTTTTATTGCATCATTGGAAATTTTGTATTTGAAACATCCCTCAATTGTTATGAGGTGAACATTTGTAAAATGTAATTGTAAACTATTGGGTGATCCCATAATAGTGGTTTACAATTTTTGGCCAAACTCGACACTGAAATTATTATTTTTAACTTAATCTTCACCTTCGGGCACCTATAGCAGTTAGACTGTGAGGAATTTGAAGATGGTGCAAACTAGAGTCTCATCAAATTTTGTCTGTAGATTCTAAAAATATTTTTTTCAAAATTTTTGGAATCAAATTGCACTTCTTTTTCCATCTCCCATGAAAATTGATTTTTTTTCAGAAAACAACATTTTTTAAAAAAGTGGACGACAATCGTGATAATGCATAACTTTTTTTCCATGAAGGATAAAATTCCAATTCTTTTCCTTGCTAAATTTAGATTTGTAAATTTGATATCTAGTGCTTCCACTTGGTTAGATAGTTTTTATTGAATATTTTTTTTCCCTTTAATCAAGTTTCAAAGTCAAATGAATTACAATTCAGACACAGCGCGACCATATAATGCATTACTTTTTTTGTATATGTCAAAATTTAATTTAATTTTTTTTGTTGGATCAAGGACTTTAATATCTGGTGCACTCATATTTTTCAAATTTTTTTTTTGATAATCTTCTATTTTTCCACATGTGAAGAACACAGAAATTCATTTTCGATGAAAAACCTATGTTTAATAAAACTTAAAAAACAAATACATAACAAAACCAAAACATATTAAAATTATATTCATTGGATAGCTTGTTCTGAGGAATACCATAATCATTTGAAATAAATTTTAAAATGAATTCATTTGATCCCCCAAAAATCTAACCAAAAGTGATTTTTTATCAAAGATTTTGATGGGTGTAAAGGAGACGATTTATAGGTATGGTTTAAAACTACGAGGTTCTATCAAAGGGTTTTTATCTACAGACGGATCAAACCCTCTTCAATTGGAATCCTTAAAATGGAACTTTTTAAGGCTTAAATCATTATATTTTCTAAAAATATGTGATTTCAGCTAAAATTCGTTCCTCTCAAGAATTGTAAACCACTATTATGACAGCACCTTATTATTTGATCTACCTCATCTGAATAATGAGTATTGTAATGTCATTTCAAATGCAATGTAAGAATATTATATTTACTTTATACTATCATGAATGGAATTCAAATGTTATGCAATGTTTACTTTTAAGTTTATGTAAATTAAATATATGCAATGCTAAATACTAAAGTCGTCTATGGAATCTCAAGTAGTGTGACATCGTGTAACTTAGAGAATGTATGCAATTAATTAAGTTAATATTATTACTTTAAAAAAAAGTTATTACACTTACATAGACAAGTGCAACATTCCTTAGTTTACAAGATGAGGCATTACAGGTTATTTTATAGATGTCACATTAAGCCTTTCCATAGTTATACCTAATTATACTAGATTCAAGTACAATATCTATTGTTTTGGTTCTCAAATTTTCATGGTCAAGGGCCTATGTACAGAATATTGTTGAGTGCTAACAGGTGAAGATCTATGTTTGTAAGCCATTACTTTGCATCTCCTATGTATTATGAACTACAACATATATGAGGATAATTTATTATGAAATGTTCTCCTACTATGAATAATGATATTCTTTAAATTATGTAATGAAGGGTTATATGAATTACTTGAAATAAATTTTCCTTTCTAAATTAGTTTATTGGTTTTCTATTTTTCCAAGGGATAGATTAAATGTTTTCCATGTGATGAGCCTAAAATATGCTCATAATTTGATGTTATGATAAACTTTTAAATGACTTTATTTTTGCTATTTCATGGCTGTTTAAACTTTGTTGAAACCTTTTGTGGGGATATCTTGTAGCAGGACACTTTTATATTCCAGCAGCCTATTGTGTTTACTTGATTGCATTTATTGCCCTGTTGACTCCCGAAAATGGCTGGTATATTGTATACAATTTTTGAATGGTGAAGTAGATTTAAAATGTGTGATTAATGAATAGATATCGTGTATGTGCCATATGCCTTTTCCTGCTCGTCTATTACCTTTTGTTTCGCAAGTTGTTGAAGAATGATCGAGTCAAGCATAGCCGATCTCGGCCTTGCAGTAAAGTCCATTTCCTGCATGACTTTGAGGAAGCTCCGACGAAGACTCTTTGACCAAAACCAATTTGGAAAGATTTTTAATGATAAGTCAATCTAGAAAGAGTGGAGTGCTAGATTCTCTCTGAATCGAGTTGAACACATAAATTCATTTATGAAGTTTGTTCCTTGATTCAGGGATACACTTTACTTCCACGTCTTTCTTTGATGAAGTTAGTTATTTGTTCTTCTGATTTAAAAATAAGATACTCCTCCTGTGTGAGAGAGTAGTAGAAGATGAATAGAATGAGTAATGGATGATATTCAGGGTAAGAGAGAAACAGAGTAGCAGATATCATGTAAGAATTAGTATAATAATGAAAGATAGAATCTGTTTGACCAGAAACAGAGTTTGTTGTTAGTTTTCACATCAACAAAACAATGTATCTCATTCTATTTTCATGAATAAAGATCGATGAAGTTCTGAGTTTAGCATCTGTGTAATCAATAGATGCTTGGTAAGGGGGCCCACTTAGTAAGTATCTGTAGTTAATTAGTTAGATATTCTTTTCTGCTGATATCCAGTTAGTTTTCATCTTTGAAGTTTTTATACAAATTCAGTCTTATACTGCTCCTGCAGCATAGAGAGTCCATCCCTATGACTGTTCCTGTAGCATAAGGCCAATTCATGGTTTGTGCCTCAGTCGTAGCTGTTACGATTTCTGTTTTAATCAAGCATCGTTGAGTTAAAGAATTTTGCATTACCATTTTGTGGCTTAGATAGAATTTCGTTCCAGTATGTATTTTTGTTAAGATTTGACCAAAACAAATTCCTAGTGCATATATTTTGCTGCGCCATTTAAAGTCTATGTCCCCTGGTTTGACAAGTAAATGAACATCCATAGAGAGATATTAGTCACTTGTTGGAATGTCCAATTCCCAGGAAAGTTTTACTGTGATATTCATATCCTTTTGTGAGTGCGAGCCATTTTTGGCACCGTTGCCAGGGATGGCGTCTAACTAGGAGTTTGACAAAGTCATTTTCAGCATTAGTTTAGTCTGTTAGTCAAAAAATTTCAAAATCTTTCAAGCCATTACTCACCGTATTGCATGCATAGAAGAAGAAGAGACGCACTGGGAAGGTTCCTCCCTGAAAATCTATTTATTGAACTACCATTTGACCCAGCTGATAACGAACTTGAGGAAAATCCATTTGCTTTGCTATTCCAGCACCCAGACATGGCAAATAATCCACCTAATAATCCACCTCCTGCATTTGAGTTTCCCATTGTTCCCCAACAAGATACTAAAATCTTAAAAACATCCCCTCTTCCTTGCTTCCAAAGTTTTATGGCCTGGTCACAGAAGACCCAGAAACCTTTCTGTTTGAATTTGATGTCCTCTGTCGCAGTTATGACTACAACACAGACACTCATAAACTGAAGCTATTTCCTTCCACTTTGAAGGAGGGAGCTCTCAGATGGTTCATGAGTCTGGGAAGAGGCGTTGTAAATAGTTGGGCAGCCATGCAGACGAAATTGCTTGAAAAGTATAAAGAATATTGTAAGAGTGCCAGCAAAGGTGATGACATATTTCGAATTCAGCAGAAGGAGGATGAAAGTCTAGAAGATTATATTTATATTTCAAGGTTTTTGTTTTCATTAAAAAGAAACTCAAACCATACTCTTAACGAGGACTCTCAGAAACTACTTCTTCTAAGGGGAATCAGTGATGCCTATATTGACGCCCTGGACCTAATGGGAGGAGGTGATATAGCTCAACTGCTTTGGGATGATATCCAGAAGATATGTCATAACTACTCTTGAGCAATAGTTAAGAAAGGTCGAGGTCATCATGCTTCAATGGGGAAGTCTTCTTCTGGTGGAGTTTCCCGGATGGAGATCACAAATCTGCTATCTGATTTCAAGCAGGACATCATTAATAATATGGCTACACAATTGGACACTATGCAAGCTCGAAAGAAACATGCAGAAGCTGAGGTAGTTTTAGCTGAGTTCTATCCATACTGTAGACAAAAGAAGCGTGATTGCAGATGCAAGATGGTGGCTAATTTGGAAGCTAGACAACTGCCTACTAATTTCAAACCAGTGGAAGGTGATGATGATCAAGTGTTCTTTGTTGCACAAAGGAGACCATGGGCCCAAAGGCAAGGTATGCCTCAAGACCCTTTAACTTTTGGTAATCCATATTCTAGCTATAATAACCAATGGCAACAAGCATATGGACCACCACCACCATGAAATCCGCCTCAACCAAGCTGGCCTAATTATCAAACCCCGCAGTGGCAATCTCCTCAAGGAGGTTGGCAGCAGCCACAAGGTCAATGGACCCCACCTTCAGGAAATTGGCAACAAAATCCTCAATGGAGAGGTCCTCAACAATGGCAAAACCAGTCTCCTGGGTTCTTGCAGCCTCCACAGCCACAACAACAGGCCCTTATGCCGCCTCCTGCAGCAATTACCACAAATCCTCGAATTTCCAAAGCAAAATGCCTATGCCTGCCCAGCCATTGCCAAATCCCAATAATAAGCAACAGTAGCAGCCACAACAACCTATGTATCTTGGTAAAGCCAACCAATATCAAGCTTATACCTTAAATGTTAATGACATTCATCCGGAGGCGTCCTCTAACCATTTACCTACTCCAAAACCACCTTTGATTACTAAAATATTAGATTCTCCCTTTGAAGAACTCATCCCACTGCACACCCGCTGTTCCCATCGAGCATATGTTTATACCTCGGTATACGCTTACTTAAAACCGTTGTAGAGAGACAAGATAAACCACCTTTTCCTCAAAGGTTGCAAAGTACTGAATCTAAACTCATGGAAGAACCCACTTTTGACATTCTAGATCAGCTCAAAAATGTGCAAATTCAAATCCCTTTGTTTCAGGCTATTAAAGATGTTCATATTTTTGGAAAAGCTATTAAAGAAGCCTGTTTGAAGAAGCCTGGATGAAAGAAAAGGGATCCCCAAACAATTCATGTCTTAGGGAAATTGGCTGATATAATGTTGGGAAATGTAGTCATTCCAAAGTATATTGACCCTGGAAGCCCTGTAGTACAGATACATATAAATGGCCAAGTTGTAAAAAATGTTTTGATTGATTTAGGAGCTGCCATCAATGTAATGACAAAGCATACTATGGACTCCTTGAATATTTCAAATATTAGGTCTACACCCATAGTTCTGCAGCTTGCAGACAGCTCCACAGTCAAACCTGATGGGATGGTAGAAGATATAATTGTCACTCTTGAATCTTGGGAGTATCCTGCTAATTTCACAATATTATCAGTTAAGGCAACTTTAGGAGGGTATCCAGTTATCCTTGGTAGGCCATGGTTAGCAACTGCTGATGCTTTTATAGGATGTCATTCTGGAGATATGACCATTTCTGATGGGCAGTCCACAAAGAAATTGGCTTTGTATCCGCCTGCTAAACCTCAACCAGATTTGTCCCAACCTGTTTGGCCAAATGTGGGAGAAGAAACAGAAGAAGCCAATTCTTTGGCTCAATTAATGATGCTCCAAAATGATCCATTCTCTCAACTTCAAAGTGAAGATTCTTTTCTTTTTCAAATTCTGCAATTCAATCTTGATACAGATAGTTTATCTGATCCAAGTGACAATCATCATCAATGTTTCCTGCAGCAGCTAGATTCTAAGAGTTCATTGCCTAAACTTCTGACAATTTTTTATAACCTGCTTCCACAAGAGGTACAAACATTACCTATTGATTCTATGAGTAATCTCATTAAGCAGATAGAATTGTCTCTAGATCATTGTTTGAATGTTAATAGCAAGTTGTCTCAGTCTCAAGAGGCTGACCTATTAAAAATGCTCCAAGAACAGCATAAAGCTTTTGCATGGGAATATGGGGACATGCAAGGAATAGATCCTCGAGTTTGTACTCATAGGATATATATCAAAGAAGATTGTTTACCAGTTAGACAACCTCAGAGAAGAGTAAATCCAGCACTTAGAGAAATAATGAAAAATGAACTTCAAAAGTTGCTTGATGCTGGTTTTATTTACCCAATTTCTGACAGCCAATGGGTTTCTCCATTAGTCATTGTCCCCAAGAAAGGAGGAAAATGGAGAGTATGTGTAGATTACAGAGAGTTGAACAATGCCACTCAAAAAAAATATCACTTTCCCCATTAGCCTTTTTGTAGACCAAGTAATTAGACTCACCGCCTTGAAAAAGATATTTTTCCTTCTTAGATGGTTATAGTGGGTATAATCAGATAAAAATTGCCCCTGAAGATCAAGACAAGACCACTTTTACCTGTCCATGGGGAACATTTGCTTATTTGGTCTTGCCTTTTGGCCTATGTAATGCACCAGCAACATTGAGGTATTTGCTGATATATCTCATGAATGTATAAGGAGATTTATATGGATGATTCACTACATATGGAGTCACACGTTTGAAGAAGCAGTGAATTTAGAAAAAGTATTAAAAGGTGTAGGGAAACAAGGCATTTGTCTCTAAGCAATTGAAAAGTGCTTTTAATGATGGAATTGAGGTTGACTCACCTTAAAAACAAAAAGATGTTAGAAGTTTTCTTGGTCATGCAGGGTATTATAGAAGGTTTATAAAAGACTTTAGTAAAATTGTCAGTCCACTTTATGCTTTGTTAACAAAGGATTCCCAATTTGAGTGGACCGAGGCCTACGAAAAATCCTTCCTGCAGCTAAAGGACTTGCTTACTAAAGCCCCTATTCTTCAAGGTCCAAAATGGAACCTGCCTTTTCACATACATATTGATGCATCTGATTTTGGTATAGGAGCAGTTTTAAGTCAAAAAGAAAATTCAATTGAGCATGCTATCTACTTTATCAGCAAAAACCTTCAAGGTCCTGAGCTCAACTATACTGTTACAGAAAAGGAATTGCTTGCAGTAGTGTATGTTTTGAATAAATTTAGGCATTATGTCATAGGTTATTAGATATTCGTCCACACTGACCATGCAGCAATTAAGTACTTGATGAACAAACCTGCCATTTCTAGTAGATTGGCACGATGGCTCCTGTTGTTACAAGAATTTGATATCACAATCATTGACAAACCAAGAAGAGCTAATGTTGTAGCTAACTTTTTATCAAGACTTCAATCAACTGCATCTGAGGAACATGAGGTCATTGATGATAGATTTCCAGATGAACACTTGTTTGCCATTGCTGCACATACACCCTGGTATGCAGACATTGCTAATTATCTGGCAGCAAACAGAATACCAGCTCATTTTTCTCCAAAAGAAAAGAAGTTGTTGATAGAGAAAAGTTTTAACTTTACCTGGATTGCAAATTGTCTGTTCTATATTGGCCCTGATCAAGTAATGCGAAGATGTGTAAGAGAAGATGAGACTTATGATATCTTGCATGCTTGCCATGATGAACCATGTGGGGGGCATTTTGCAGCAAAAAGAACAACAATGAAAGTTCTTGCAACAGGGTATTACTGGCCAACATTACACAAGGATGTTGTAGCCTATACAAGGAAGTGTGACAGATGCCAGCGTATGGGAAAACCAACTAAGTTAAATGAAATGCCACTATATCCGTAGGTCATAGTCACCCCTTTTGATAAATGGGGGATGGATTTTGTGGGGCCAATTGATCCACCATCAAACGAAAAGTCATACATTCTAGTTTGCATGGATTATGTCACAAAATGGGTCGAGGTAAAAGCTATGACTAATGCCCGAGATAACAAAGTTGCTGAATTTTTGTATGAACAAATTTTCACAAGATTTAGAGTTCCCAAAGAGCTTGTAACTGATCAAGGAGCTCAGTTTACGTCAAATTTGATCATTGCACTTATGAATGACTATAAGATCAAACATAGGAAGTCCAGCCCCTATCATCCTCAAGCCAATGGTCAGGCGGAGGTAACAAACAGAGAATTTGAGGTGATCCTCACAAAGATAGTGCAGATTCATAAGAAAGACTGGAGTAATAGACTTCTTGAAGTAGTTTGGGCTTACAGAACTACATGGAAAACAACAACTAGGTTTACACCTTTTGAGTTGCTCTATGGAAAAATAGCTATGTTACCCATTGAATTTGTACATAAAACTTTGAGGACAGCTCTTAAACTCAACATGGACTTATCTGAAGCACAGAAGGATCATCTCCTGCAGCTAAATGCTTTGGACAAAATGAGAAAAGCTGCCCTGCAGCATACAGAAATAATCCAACAACAGATAAAGAAATGGCATGATCAGCACATCAAAACCAAAAAAATTTCTGCTGGAGATTGGGCTCTGTTATATGATTCTAGGTACCAAGAAAATCAGGGTAAATTCACAACACACTGGCTTGGCCCCTATGAAGTTGAAAATGTGTTTGACAACAGAGCTGTGCAGCTGGTCACAATTGATCCAGTCTGTTTCAAATTGCTCGTCAATGGCCACTGACTCCGACTGTACCATAAGCCAGTTTCCAAGGAAGACTTCATGAAGTAGTTCATTCAAGTTCCACCCGCTACTCTTCCTGCAACCGAAGGCTCTAGCCTTTCTCCTGTAGCGTTCCCATAATTTTCAAAAAGCATGCCCATGATAAAGGTTTTTTTTTAAGAAAACCCTTTTTTTCTCCATTTTCATTTATCGCCCCCATCTCACTTCTTTATCTTCCATCCATCCATCTCATCCATCCATTTCATTCGTACATTTCATCCGCCCATGTCACCCATCCACTTCATCCGTCTGCATCAACCTTAATTAAGATATCTTTCCAACTTGTCAATTCATGCAACGCCGTCATCTTTTTTCACACGTACGTGCAATTACTAAAGGTACGCCATATCTTTTCTTATCACATATTTGATTTATTTCATTCTATTCAATTACTGCTATGCATGTACCAGTCATTATCCCCCGAATCTCTACCTGTTCTTTAGTACATGTGAGGACACATGTCATCCTTTAAGAAGGGGGCGGGGTAATCCATCTTTTGAAACCTGTCTTTTCGCTGCTGCCATAACTATAAAATAATATTTCTTTAATACATTTATGGTACTTTCCAAACATGATTGCATGTACTTCTTTAATGCATCTTTTCTTGCAAACTACGATTAAGACTGCTTGTTTAAAAAAGTTTATTTTTGGAAAAAAAAAAAAAAAAAAATGTGGCGGCATGACAGAAAAAAACCAGAACAAAAAGGGAAATAAAGTATTTGAATCTTCAGCAAGAAATTGAGTTCAGCTAGAAAAACTGTAAACATGGGTGGTCAGTTGGTGTGACATGAGTCTATAGCTCATGAATTGTTATTGCAAAATCCGCAGACAGTCCACGCATTCAGCCTCTGTGGATGGTTAAATTATTTTCTGAGTTTAAATGATTTTGATGAGGAGGCTGCAGGAGAATTTTTTAGAACACTTTCTGAAGGGGAAGCCACCGTATGGGGTCTAACAGTTGTTGCAACCGAAGACAGAATTGCTGAAGTAACCGAGCTCCCAGCCATTGGAGAAAACTTTTCTTTTGATGTTGTAGCTGCAAGGGCTGAGTTTTCAATGCCTGCTAATGGACCTCTGGAAGTCTCCAAGCAAGGATGCAAGTGTGTGTCACTACCTCTTCCATATTCAGAGTATGCCACTTATATAATGAGGTATTTAACCTGTGAAGGCCATTTTTCCTACCTGCATTCTCATCATTTTAAATTATTAAGCCATATAAGGCATGGGTTGGTTGTGAATGTTCCAAATTTTTTGTTAAAGTTTTTAGAGCAAAGTGCCCATGGAACTCAACAGGGGAAAGATAACTCTGTCACTCATCATGGCATTATTAAATTACTAATTGAGCGCTCTTTGAGGGACGTCTCACCTCTCTCCTGGCAACAATTTGTTGTCCAAAAGAGTTTGCAACCTCCACAACCCCCTAGGGTAATTACCCCACGGCCTTAAAGAAAGAAGAAAGAAATTGCATCTACCAGTGGAACAGGGCAAGGGTCATCTACTCCTGTAGCACCCGATCCTGTAGCCATCACAGCTGAATCCTCTGTTAGGGTACAAACTAGGTCTGCCACTAGGAGGGAGAAAGGAAAAATAAAGGCAGAAGGGTCCCCAGAATCTGACCCTCATTCTCAGAAAAGGCAATGCTCCTCTCCTGCAGCACCTTCCCCTGTAGCAGTTTCTCCTACAGCAACAGTTGTTGATATTACCAGTTCACCGTCATCCTCTGGTAGGGCAGAGCCCCCTGAACAAACAAGAAAAAGAAAAGCTACTGGAACACCACCTGCAACTACATCAGTACCAAGAAGGGTTTCCACAAGGAAACAATCTAGGACCTCCCCTGTTTCACCGCAACCTGAGGTGATTATAATTTCAGAGGGGTCTGTTGAATCTGAATTTAATGTTTCCCAGAATGAATCTGAGAGGAGAGTTCGCTTGTTCCTGAAAAGGAACAAGTAGAGACAAAAGAAGCAGGGCATAATGGGCACGAGTTGCCAAATCTTGATGATCTGGCTATTGCTGCTATGCAATTCTCAGAGGAAGCACAGACTTCTCCACTGCAGCAACAAGAAGAATTTATCCTGCAGCAAGAACAAGAACAGGCTGAACAACTGAATGTGCCTAATGAAGTTGTATTTCATTCTGCAATGTGTAAAGCCATTGTTGTGTATAGGAAGACCTTTTTAATTGAGTTTCTGGAATATGTTAAAAATAATTGGGAAATAATTACACTGCAAACTTTGACTTTTCGACACATAGCCCAGACTGATATGCAACAAAGTCTGTGGCAAGTAGAAAAGAAGAAATTGAAAAAGAAAATTGAAAGTCAGAAATAGGAAATTACTGAGTTGAAAGCAAAAATGGACGAAATGTTGAAGGTAACTAGTCAAATTATGGAATGCAGACCGCCACCCAGAGTTTATGCTCTGTGCCTTAAAGAATAGTTTTTATGGTTTCAATTGATGAGAATTTCCAGAAACCAAGACCCTATAATTCATACTGCCAAAAAATTTTATGAAGCATATCAAGCAGCCCCTAACTGGTTAAAGAATTCTCTGTGTGAATTCTATTTGCATGGCTTTTTAATACCATTTGAAACAGAATAGAATCCTCTTCCATACATTGGTGATATTCATTTGAGAGCATTTATGTCATGGGCAACAAATGAGGTGAATTATGGCAGGCAGTGGGAAACGTATGAGGAAATTGAGAAAATAGAGCCTGTCCCATTACGCTCTCAAAGTTCAAACCCACATACAATGTTGAAAGATTGGTTTGCTTTGGCATATGGTATTAATAATGTTTTAGCCAGAGCAAAAATATTTGACATCAGAAAGCAAGTATATGATGAATTCCAGGCGCAACAATATTCATTTTGGAGATTAGCATATATTAGAAATGAGAAAAGATAGGAAAAATTAACTGTTGGGTTAAGAAAGTCAGAACCACATGGTCCCCTAAACTTTACAGCTGCACTCAAACAAACCAGCAGATATATTCAATTGGGACTTCAAACAATATTTGAACTGTGGCTGCACTGACATTCAGACCCCCTGTGCTAATGTGGCCCCTGTATCCTCATCAGGCTACAAATCTTAACAATGAATTAGAAGACCGAAGATATGAAAGGTGCCAAGATTTCAGAGGATTCTATTATAGGTTTGGACATCCATTCCAGAGTCATGCAGCCACTACTGACTTCAGAGAAACCACCGGGAAAGTTAATGCTGGAGGACCAGCATTGAGCTAAGTAGGGGGTAGTGATGAGCCTAAAATATGCTCATAATTTGATGTTATGATAAACTTTTAAATGACTTTATTTTTGCTATTTCAAGGCTGTTTAAACTTTGTTGAAACCTTTTGTGGGGATATCCTATAGCAGGACACTTTTATATTCCTGCAGCCTATTGTGTTGACTTGATTGCATTTATTGCCCTGTTGACTCCCGAAAATGGCTGGTATATTGTATACAGTTTTTGAATGGTGAAGTAGATTTAAAATGTGTGATTAATGAATAGATATCGTGTATGTGCCATATGCCTTTTCTTGCGGAAATCACGTTACCTTTTTGTTTACAGGTTGTTGAAGAATGATCGAGTCAGCGCGTCGATCACCATTGCGAAGTCCATTTCTGCACGACTTTGAGAGCTCGGTGGGACTCTTTGACGAAACCGATTTGGAAAGATTTTTAATGATAAGTCAATCTGGAAAGAGTGGAGCACTAGATTCTCTCTGAATCGGGTTTGAACACATAAATTCATTTATGAAGTTTGTTCCTTGATTCAGGGATACACTTTACTTCCACGTCTTTCTTTGATGAAGTTAGTTAGTTAGTTAGTTGTTCTTCTGATTTAAAAATAAGATACTCCTCTGTGCGAGAGAGTAGTAGAAAATGAATAGAATGAGTAATAGATGATATTCAGGGTAAGATAGAAATAGAGTAGCAGATATCATGTAAGAATTAGTATGATAATGAAAGACAGAATCTGTTTGACCAGAAATAGATTTTGTTGTTAGTTTTCACATCAACAAAACAATGTATCTCATTCTGTTTTCATGAATAAAGATCGATGAAGTTCTGAGTTTAGCATCTGTGTAATCAGTAGATGCTTGCTAAGACCCACTTAGTAAGTATCTGAGTTAATTAGTTAGATGTTCTTTTCTGCTGATATCTAGTTAGTTTTCATCTTTGAAGTTTTTATACAAATTCAGTCTTATACTGCTCCTGCAGCATAGAGAGTCCATCCCTGTGACTGTTCCTGTAGCATAAGGCCAGTTCATGGTTTGTGCCTCAGTCGTAGCTGTTACAGTTTCTATTTTAATCAGGCATAATTGAGTTAAAGAATTCTGCATTACCATTCTGTGGCTTAGATAGAATTTCATTCCAGTATGTATTTTTGCTAAGATTTGACCAAAACAAATTCCTAGTGCATATATTTTGCTGCGCCATTTAAAGTCTACGTCCCCTGGTTTGACAAGTAAATATGGTTTGACAAGTAAATAAACGTCCACAGAGAGATATTAGTCACCTGTCAGAATGTCCAATTCCCAGGAAAGTTTTACTGTGATATTCATATCCTTTTGTGAGTGTGAGCCACCATGAATTAATGGGTATGCTATCATTTTCTAGGTATTATTAAGTGTTATTACACAATAGGCTTGTCTAGGTTTCATTGTAATAAGGTGATAATCTTGTAGGAGAACCTCATAATATATTTGTTTTTTCACATAAAATGCTAATATATGACTCTATTTCCCAAACAAGTATTGGTCTTGCTTCTCCATCCTCCAAAACAAACTTAATATTCATAAACCTTTCCCCTACTTTCTTAGTTTAGATTTTCTTTATGTTTCTTGCTACATACTTAAACTTAAATGAGAACAAGGGTTGTAACTAGCCCTATAAGCCCTCTTCATCTATATGAATCTTATCTACTTTACATATAGGGATACCCACCTAGGTCTTATAGAGCCTAAAATGTAGGGAAGAAAAGTGTTAAATCTATCTCTCGTTCATTGGCCCCTAATCTGGAAGTCCTTGAGCATAAGAGTTGGTTGTCCTTTACAGGTTTTTTTAGGGTTTAACTAGAAATAACACAAATAGTTTCTTGTAGATTTACTATAGATGTGAGAATGTCATGATTTTACTATTACCCAAGAGCTTGGCTCTAGATTTGAATGAGATATTTCTCCATGATTTTTGTAGATGTGATATGATTATCAAGTTTGACGTAGTATGATCTTAGCTTTGGATTTAACATGTTATACTTCTAACTATTTATAATAGCCCTCTTTCATATAGTCACATTTTAGATCAAGAGAAACTTTGAGAGATGAATCGTCTAAAATATGCTTGGCAAACAATGACTAGAATTCATGACATCTTATGGAAATTTTTTATATTTAAAAAACACTTGAGGGATAGGGAAAATTTAAATGATTCATTTTCTATAAAGGGAATATAGAGGGTTGGAGGGATATCAATTTAGTTCATATTTTGAGTTTGATTAACTAGATTCATAATTAACAAGGGAAACAAGATAATTTCTAAGTAAGTTTGAAGATTAATCCTACTAAAAATATGTGGCATTAAAATTCATAGACTAATTTTGTGAATCTTAAGATCCATTCATATAATATTTTAGATAGCTTATTATCTACAATCTTTATATTAATGAAGACCTATAGAAGATTATATGTAAAATAAGGATAATTTAATGGTTATGATGTTGATTTTAAACTCAAGGATAAAGATTTTTTTTAATTACGGATTGAAGTCTTCAAGAAATCCTTGGACTAATGTTACACCAACTTTTTTATAGGTGTAAGTAATAAATGAGAAATGATACTATTGTTGACCTTAACCAAAATGTAACACAATGACAAGTCCAAAAGGAAGGGAATATAATAATCATATTCTTGTTCAAATATTAAAAACATTATCAATGACTCTACAAAATTGATACAAATTAAAATAATCTTGAGTAAACATGACATCATAATACTCTTTCATCCATAGTAAATTGGGTAAACATCGTACACATTGACCCATCATCAATGATTGATTCCTTAGAAGAACTATCAATTGTTGGTTTCATAGAGTTAATCTTGAATTGATATGCGTCTCCAAAATTTTGGTCTTGATGTGATTATTATTAAAAGTAGAATATTGATTACATTCTTGGTTCTAATGAATGTGAGAGACCTCACCAAAAAAAAAATTCCTCTAGTTTGGTCTTAACTTGTTTAAAATTGGTCAACACAAAGACACAACTAGATTGAATTTTGGTAGCCATATTGTGCTTGACGTTAAAACATGACTTAGTTGATGGATATAGAACATGAAATGATTCTATGTTTTTGGGATGCTATGGAATTAAAGTTTAGAAAATAGTAGATGTCACAAACTAAAGTAAATTAGGCCTATAAGTATACAATGGGATTCATTTGATAAGCTAGTTCAATAATGGATGGGTATTTTGTTAATTACAATTTTAGAAAAAAAAAGGTATTATGATTACAAGCATCCACACATATTTCTTTTTACAATCTAAATTTATTACACATACTCTTGCACCCATTGCCATACACTCGACTCACACCTCAACATTAGCAATATCTTATCCTCCTACTCTTTAGTGAACTAACTAAATATATATTTGAATAATTTATCACCATATTTATACATTTTAAAGTGTTCAATTAAAATTATTTATCATATGCTATATTTATTTAATATATTGATATAATTGTATAACTATTATATATATGCATTCACTATATTTATATATCATCCACAATATCTATTAAATATTAAAAATAGTTATATATAGATATTTTCATTTGTTTTTTAATATTTTGATAGGCAAAATGCTATTTTGGGGAGAAATCTTTTATATTATTTACTAACATGAAAATTACTTGACCTCCTAATGGTGAAGTGGAAAAATTACACATCATTTATTAAATTCATGTCCTCTCTATTATTGCAATCGAATAAGAATAGAAGTCCATTCTGATAGTTCATGTATTCTCCCCTCTTCCTAATGAAAGATCAAAGTGTGGTCATGTTTCAGCAAGCTCCTAGTATCTTCCACATTAGCATGATTTTAGGTGAACCAATTATATAAGTCAAAGCTTAGAATATATTGTTTAAACCAAAATAATGGCAACAAATTGACATGTTTTCTCCATTCCTTGATATATAGATTTTTATATCTTACTATAAACATATATATTAAAAAATAATACCTGGTTTACATTGACAGCTTGAAACTTCATTAAATTTTATATATTACAGAGTCGCTGAGCAATTTACCAAAATTTGCGTACTGCCACGATCATTTCATGTAATTGAAGACTTGCGGGAAAATTCAGATGAAATAAAATAAAATAGGGGCCAACATGTCTGCTCACGATCGTGTAAGAGCTGTGGTTAAGGCAGATCTGGGTTAGGAATAGTAGATCAGGTACTATAAGAAGTGGTTAAGGCCAAAGGGTTTCTTGTGCTATCTTGACTGCTCCTGACGCCTTTTCGTTGGCTTTGTCGTTCCAGGGTTCTTTCATTCTGTTGTTCAATCAAACAGCATAGTTTTTTCTCTGTGTTTTTGGCGGTTGAGCTTTTGGGGGTATCTATCTAAAACTGACTTCATCTGGAATTGAGTTTCGCTGCCTTGTGCGCGGGCTTGCCCGGACAACTGATGAACGCGGCCTTCGTAACTCTTTCAGCCAGTTTGGCCAGGTCCTTGAGTGCAAAGTAATGGCCATTTAAATACTCGTCCTTTTATTCTTCAGATTATAAAAGTATTTTGTGTTATTATTACTTTGTAGATGGAGTTGGTGCTCCAAGATCGTTCGTGATGAATGTCTTTATGGGATCTTATGATTTGAGTTTTTATTTGTTTAGATTGTAGATGACCGCGAAACTGGAAGGTCCGGGTTCGGCTTCGTGACTTTCAGCGATGAGCAGGCAATGATGGCCGCCATCGAGGGTATGAACGGCAAAGACTTAGACGGTACGAATATTACCGTCGATAAGGGGCAGTCCAGAACTGGTGAAGGCGGCGATAACAACGCACTTTTCATGTTAAATTCATTCAAGGAGTCATCGCCGCAGTGCAAATTCTGGATTCCATCTTGATCGCTGAACGCGGATTTAATCTTGGCGGCCGTGACCTCAAGATTATTCGTGTTAGCTGATCAATCCTGTTTTGTGGGCCTCTGCTAGATAATATTGTCTACTTCATCTATATTAAGATAGTATTTTGTTGCCTGCTGCATATTAGATTATTTAGTCATCTCTAGGATTTCATCTTGTCCTTGATTTTTAAAACTTGAAATGTTTATTTCTACAGATTGACAATTATATGGTTTCATAGAGGTGTGTTTGTTATTTAATTAATTTATCTCAATTATATTACTTTTTGGAGTGGAAAAATGATATTAATATTTGGTAATATTTGTTTGCTTTGATCTCTTTCTATCATATATATATGTTCAAGAACAAATTGTGGAATTCATGAGAATTCTTCTTTTCTTCATGTTATACATGTTATATGATGTAGCATATGTTGGTTCATGCTATGTAGTTTTCTTGCTTGATGTAGTATATGTTGTTTTTTGTTATGTACTTTTTTTGCTTCACTAATTAATAAAAATGAGTTCTTTAATGTTGGATAATATTAATGTTTGACACGACATTGATTCCTTTATACTCTCCTATATCTTAAAGGATGGTGTTTTGTCTCACTTAGTTTGTAGTTTACTTGATCAAGTTTATGAAATATAGTATTGTTCTTCCTAAGGTCCAAGCTTGATGATAATCATGATAAGAGATAGTGATTTTTTAATTTGAATACTTTCTTATGTGAATGGAAATTTAAATGTATTATCATAATTTTTCTTAAAAGGATTAAGAGCAGTTAATATTGGAAATAAAAAATTTAAATAAGAAAAATATGTAAAATTGAACTTTGATGATGCATTTGGATTTATAATTTGAGTTGGCTTTGATTTAAATAATGTTAAAGGTGATCTTGTGTATACTAATTTTAAACAAAAGTAACAATGAGTTTGAGTGAGAAGGCTTTAATAGAAGGGATGGAGATGGTTTCTTCTAAAATGGTAAATAATTTGATTATAAAAGGTGATTAAATGTTGATTGTAAATACTTTTGAAAAAAATCCTATACATTAAATTTTAATATTACAAAATAAATTAGACTTAATGATGGATTTCTTGGTTTATGTTGAAGTTGATCACAAACATATCACAATGTTGTATAATAAATTTCTCATTTTCAGGGGAATGGATAGATCATTATTTAAATTTTTATAGGTTTAGTTTTTATTTATTTTAATTATGACCCCCTTCGTATTTAGTGCTAGAGGATATTAATGCAATTTGAGGTGCGATCTTTTACATTATTGGAGATTAAATATGAAATTAGTGATGTAATGGCAATTATTCATCATGTGTGAATATTTTATTTGAAGTGGTATGATTTACAATTAAAATGGCATTGGTGTAACATTTTACTACTAGTTGATAGAGAGTTGTCCAAAGTGTGGCATAGCAAGAATGTGAAGAAAGAGAAGCATCCCAAATGTAAAAGTTTTTTATTCCAATATTTTTTGGTAATTGTTTAAGAAATAATATTTTGTAATCATTATTTTGGGTGAGGAAAGTTTCATTGTGCAAGGTTCTATTTGATCTAGAACCTATTGGTTATTTTTAATGAACCAAGTTGATCTCACAAAATAGCCTATGGAATTTCCAATTTTCCTGTGGTTAGCTAATTGGAGGGATTGACCAACAAATGAGTGAAAGCTTGGATAGGCTTTCCTCCTGCACTTTAGGCTCTGCAAAATCCGAGAGGGTGATCCCACAAATGTATTTAATATCTCCTATGCCAATTAACCTTGTACATTGTAAATAACAAATAAGCTCTACACATAATTGCTTGACAATTCAATAGATGCAAAGATTTGGCAAATCCTTTACACATTAATTATTTCAAAAGAATAGAGCATGGTAAACCTTGACTTGACATACATTTCAACAAAAATTTAAAGAATTAAGTGATTTGAATTTATTGTTTGTGAATGATCAAGAATATTGCAACACAAACACAAATCCCATAATAGTGTCTTAACCCAGGGAATAATGTCCAATTAAATGCAAACCAATTTTAACAGCTTAACACTTAGCATTTCAGAGTTCCTACAATGCTACATTACAACATTATGCTAAGATATTCTAAAACCGCAACTCATTATAATATCTTGATACTCAAATAACATAAGCCTATGATTTCATCCAAACAATTTAACTAATTATTTGAATTAAGACAAAGAAAAAACCATACATTCATTGGAACACAATGAAGACCATTGAAAAAACCCTTGATTATTTCATTGATAATTCAAACGATGAATACACTAGGAGAGAATTGGCTTTGAAATCATGTCATTCTTTATATTTCAAAATGCTAGTATTGTTATAAAAAATTGTTTATAGAAACAAAATACTATTATCCTAGATACTTGAGCTCTTCTATTATTTGTATTTTCTCTTACAAAATTGATCTCTGAAATCAATCAACAACCCATACAATTGGCCTTGAATTCCCTTTTATAAAAACAAGGAAGCAAAACAATCCTCAAGCCAATGTACACATGTCACTTTTTCATTTGACAATTAAAATTCATCCTAAACTATAATTATATTTGTAAATTGTGAGGGGGAATATCTCAGATGAGACAAAAGTCATTTCTATTTTTTGGTTAAGACACTTCATGTATTTCAAAAGGAACTTTAGTCAATGAGGATATTGTCCACAAGTAATAACACCATTTCCACATGCTCTAAAAATTGTAGGACCAAAAGCATGAAAATAAGAAGAGAAAAAAGGTAAAGTACCTCTACATTAGCATCCTTATGTCATCAATTTTGAATTTAGGGGGGACCAATAATTAAACATTGATAGTACAAAGGCCTAATCTATACTGTTTCCAGGGCATGTATTTTATTTGTCCTACTGCAGCCATTCTTTACTAGAAACCATTACTTGTTGAAGACATGAAGGTCAAAATTCATTACCACTATATAATTGAAAAGCAACTCACAAATATGGGATATCAACATACTTTGTCTTCCAAAGCTCAAAGTCTCAATCAGAAGGTCAATTATATGCAATGACCTCATTTTCCTTACTCCTACATGAGCTATACTTTATAACCACTCGGTTAGCTTCTTTATCAAATTATTCAAGGAAATTCCCTATGTGAGAAAGCTTATACATATTGTCCTTTGACATTTCTATACTAACTATATCACAAATCAATGGTGCTTGAATGGATATCACACTACTCACTTGATCTTTCCATTGCTAAAGGGGCTTAACTTCACCACCATCATTCAAAATATTAGGGAGAAAATTGAAACCCTATTCATCAATTTTTTGCAATAGCTCCCAGATTTTCTTCTCCAATGGGTCAATCAACCCTTGATACTCCTTAATCCCATTTACAATTTTGAGAGTTGGGATGATGCTTAGTGGCTTATTTATATCATGCTTTGATCAAATAGCCATGTATCTTAGTTCTTGAAATCTGGAGATCCAATTGGGATAGCAACTTCCTTATCCCTATCAAAACTCCTTACTACATCCTACATGGAGGAATAATTTGAATGAATGCTATTTATTTTTCTTTCAATCATTTTATTAGATGTTACAGCACTACTATTACAATCTTCATATTATTCAAATAAACTAATCTATAAAAATGTTGGCACATCTCCTCATAAGTCTTAAGTTGCTCAATCAATTCTTCCATAGTTAACTCTTTTGGTGGAGATTTTTCTTAAGTACCTAGCCTTAAGGATGTAATTTGAACTTCATCTTAATTGTACACAACCACTTCAATTGATGTTGGAGGAATAGGGGAATAGATAGGAGAGGATGGTTGCTGCTCTGATGGAGATGGAGGAAACACTACCTGTGGGGGTCCCTGTGTGTGCATTGATTGGAATTTTGCTATAACTTTCAAACAATTCAACATAGTCCTTCCACATTTTATTGGCTCAGTCAATTTTTATAACATTGTTACCATAGTTTTGACGTTCAACACTCAAATACGATATTTCTACACTCTTACTTCCAATTTAGTCTTATGATATTCATTTCTAAAATTATTCCAACAAATGTACATCTCTCATATTAACTAATATTGCATAGTCAATCAGTGCAACTATTAAGCCAACCCTATTATAAAGTGTTGGCGAAGATAGAATGAAACTCTTATTATTATTAATATGTTATAATGAAAATACTCTTTGATAGAATTGTATAAGATGAACATGCCTTTTGTTTACAACTAGCACTTGCACGTATAGAAGGTTCAAGGGATATGTCAATAGGAAATTTAAAGGAAAAAATTAAATGTATTTTAGCATTATCTAATTAGTTATATAACAATATAAATATATACTTGTTTTGATTACAAATATGAATTTTGATTTATACAAAATTTTGTAAAATTTCAATTTTTTTAAAAGAAATAGATTCATATAAAGAATTTAAGCATGTTAATATGTCTAGTCAGACTGTTATGGCCACTTGGATCTTAAGAGAAGAAGGGGGGTGGAAAAAAGAAGGTGACTATTTGTCGAATGTTATAGTTGGATATGCTCTTGTAGACATATATGCAAGATGTGGAATCATAGACAAAACACTTGAATTGTTTGATAGAATGCCTCAAAGAAATTTCATCTCATGGAATGAAATGATATGATTGTAGAATGTGCACAAAATGGATTTTGCAAGGAAGCTCTCAAAATATTTGAATTAATGAAGTACTCTAGAACACCGACATTGTAAGCTTTACTTGTGTTCTAGATGGATGCAGTCATGCAAGTTTACTGGATGAGGGTTGAACATACTTCAAACGTCAGTACCCCTTATTGCATTACATATATATTATTAGGTGTGCATGGTTGACCTTCATGCTCATGTTGGCTATCTTGAGGACACCCTAAAAATTATTACTAAGATGTCAATTAAACCTTTGGTTCCTGTGGATCATATATGAATATAAGCTAATTATTCCAGCAACATTGCTTTTTTAGTTGGATCCTAAAAATGTTGTAAGAAAATCAACAGCTCCACAATAGAAAACTAATTTGAAACCCTAAACTATAAAATCCACAAAATCTTCAAACCAAACTAAAATACCTTCACACCAAACTGGAAATACACTTGGAATTGTACCGTGACATTGTAGAAGTTTGGATTACTGTAGTAGTGGTATGAATTACTGTAGAAAACTTCACAATCTAATTTTCAACACACCAGTGATCCTTGAATAAAATTACTCAAATGGATAGGAGGGTTTTCATTCTTGAATACAGAAAGAAACTTAGCACTTGGGTTTTTGTCCTCTAAATCTCAATACTAAAAGGGTTTTTGTCCTCAGGTGGAAAAGATTAACACAGAGTTTGATCTTCAGAAATGGGATTTGTTTATAAAATAATGGATCATTTTCCTCAAGCCTAGCTCTTTTTATAATCACTTGTTTGCTATTTTTAGCCTTCTCAAGAAGTCTTTATAATTTGTTTTTATTTTAATTTAATTTTTTAATTTTCCCCCTAGTCCTAGTGACATTTTTGACATCATTTAAAATACTTTATAATATCACTTTGAGGTACTTTATAATTAAACAAAGGGACATACATCAAAGCATAACAACAAGGATTTTTTTTCATATGTTGTAGTTACAAGTGCCCTGCTAGACATACATGAAAATGTGGAAGCATAGACAAGGCAAGCAAACTGTTTCCAAAAATGCCTCAAAGAAATATGATATCATGGGATATCGTGATTGCAGGATATTTTTAAAAATGGGTTTTTCTAAAAAGTCCTTAGAAAATTTTAAGAAAATGCAACCAGTGGGTGTAAAGCCCAACTTCCCAACCTTTGAAAGCATCCTTCCTAATTGTGTGTGAATTGGAGCTTTGGATGAGGGTATGAACATCCATCAAAAGCATATTTGGAAGTATTTATTAGATAATGTAGTTGCAAGTTCCACTTTGGATTACCAAATCCTTCACAAAAACTTTGCATAAAATTCAATAATGAAGAATTTATGCACAAATTCTCTCTTGAATGATTTCAAATTGTGATCAATTTATTTGTAGCTTATAAATGTGTAGATGGGATTTGGCGTTCCTTGTAGTTGACTATGCCATTCACTAAAGCGGCATAAAATCTCCAAACCTATTAGATGTGGCTATTCTTAAATATTCTTGTACATGTACATATATTATATGTGTAGATATATGTGTATTTATGTATTGCCATATATATAATTATAAGGGAATACAATCTCTTTTACATAAATATAGGATAATTAAGTAAATTTAAATGACATGCATATAATTAAACTACATTAAATCAGGATAGTTGGTGTCAATATTGGTTCATGAATAAAACTTAGTACAAAAGTGTGCCACTTATGACTTTCACTGGCAGCCAAATCTTTGTCTCCGTAATACTTGACAGAAAGCCCCCAAACATCAAAAACATTTCTTAACCAAGAAAATGTATGTCAATCATAAAAAAGGTCATTGCAGCCAAGAAAAAAACCAAAAGAATCCATTCCACCTAGCCATTAGCAATGGAGCAAGTGATAAACTCCATATGCTTCCAAGAAAGTGTTAGCACAAGGCATTAGAAACCAACAAAACAATATAAAATATTGGGCAAAACTCTAACAACCGATAGAAAAAACAAAGATTCATGTTATGGTGTGTCATGTCCCAAATTCTCACTGATCTAGCTGACGTGGTTTTTTTAACTAGTGTTTTTAAACACTATTAGATAATTTAATTTTTATCTGTTGTGGCCGACTTGCTTTGGGTTGGCACCATCTAGTTTTGAAATTTGATTTTTGTTTGCTTTGTTTATGGTCGACTTCATTTGGAGCGGCGCCTTAGATTAGTATTTAATGACATTTGTGATTGGGATTCATCATCATGAATTTTGAGATTGGAATCTGGCTTGGCTAATTGAGAGTGTAGCTACTCGATTGGAGCTCTCAGGTAGTGCGTAGACTCTACCTGAGCTAAATTTGTGGCTATAGTTCTTCCATATTCTCACTCCAATCTTTCATGCTCTCAGGAGACTAAAGTGATATCCAGAGGCGCACACGGAATTGAGTTGGCTGTGAGTTCTGACGAGAAGCGCCAGATCCTGCAAGATAGCTCTAGTCATTCCGGTCAAGCCTAATAACCGAGGCGTTCATATAACATCAAGTCAAGTTTGAAATCTGAGTTCACCGTGGCGGAGGATCGTCTTGGGATGGAAAGCGATTACCCGAGCTCAAGCTCGAGAGAATTTGAAGTCTGACAAGTCTCCATCTGTGCTTACCACAGGTGGTTTTGGTTATGCGACACCACCTCTAGGTGGAGTATCATCCACTAATCGAAGGAGAACTCAAGGCCATCATAATCCACAGAGCAAAACCTAGTATAGAAGACGATCGAGTCTGGGTTGATGCATATCGATCCCCTAAACTCAATATTATTACCAGATATTTCCTAGCCTTGAATTTGCATTGTAAATTGAAACAATCTTTATATCAATTTGGCTCGGCCTTATACATTGTCTCCAAAATGGGTAAATTTGTGATTTGTGCTTTCTGGAAGCTAATTTATCTTCGTAGTATTGAAAGTTAATTTCTAAGTTGCCAATTATTAGTAAAATCTGGGTTAGCAATACACAGAGCTGAGTTTTGCTGTCTGCACCAGAATTTGTTTTCTGTTTGTTTTTGGTTAGGTGTTTTACAGTGGTATCAGAGCCACTGATCTTCTAGCCATATGGTAATGGTATGCAATTAAGTCAGAGAGATCTACGTGCCATTGATAGAGAGAGGAAGAAAGTTGTCGTTGAATCATTAGGAATAGGAGGTAAAGGTAAGAAAACGGGGGATAAGGATGAGCAGTTTGACAATTTCCTGAAAAAGATGGCCCAGACACAGGAATAGATGGCCAAGCAGCAGGAGTACTTAAATCAGATGATGAAATTGATGATGCAGTCTATGAATAGTAATGTCAAAAGCATCGAACCATGGTCCTGAAGGCAGCCATTCTAGTTCAAAGACTCAAAGTAACAAAATTAATCGCCCTACTCAACCGAAATTCATCCCCAAGCAAAGCTCAATCAATGGGGGTGAGGAGAAGAGGCTTGTTGAAGGAGATATCAATGCCAGCATTGAAGCCTATATGCAGATTGACCCAGAAATACTACACCAACTGCCATTTCTACAGTTTCATAATGTAAGGAACGGGTCAGGGGGAAACCAATCAACCTACAATCCTAATAAGGATCTCCAACATAGAATGAGCAAGTTGTCCCTTCCAACATTTGATGGCTTGGGGAAGATGACGGCACAAGCATGGACACAGAAGTTGGATACATATTTCTCCCTCAGCCCCATGACCGACGAAGAAGCCATTAGTTCACTATTCTACACTTGGAGGACTTAGCCCACGAATGGTGGCATCATGGCATTGTGAATCAAGGATTCGGGAAAGTATTTATGTATGTTGAGTTCACCCACAAGTTGACAGAAAGGTTTGATAGAAAAGATCCGGAAGCATACTTCCAAGACCTAAACAGGCTAAAGCAAACAAGCACCATGGAGGAATACGTTTCTGAATTTCAAAGGTTAGAAGTAATGGTATCAGATGTGTTAGACAAGAGGCTTATGTTTTTCTTCATTGAAGGCCTATCAGACTACTTATGTGGTTTAGTGAGGGCTTTGGAGCCAACAACATTGGAAGAAGCAATTCAGAAAGCATTAAGCCTTGAAGACTCCACCAAGAAAGGGAAGAATAATAGCAAGATTCCATCAACAAGACAATCCAAGAAACCCTTTGTTAAGGTCAATCCACCACCAAAATCTCCCCCCATAGGACCACATGACATGTAAAGAAACAAAGTTCACAAGAAAGGATTATGTTATTATTGCAATGAAAAATGGAATCAACAACACAGGTACCAAGGAAGGGGACAGGTCTACTACATTGAAATAGTTTCAGATGATGAAGCAAAAACTAAAGAAGAGGTTAATGAAGAAGAAGTTAATAGAGAACTTCAAAAGCTCAGCATAGAACAGTGCCCCACAGGAAGTATGTTGGAAACACTTTCGGGAACACCTCGATAACACTCTCTCAGGGTAAGAGGAGTTCTTCAAGGACAAAGGGTGATGGTATTGATTGATAGTGGAGCCACTCATAACTTCATCAACAAAAGGACAGTGGCCAAGTTGTGATTAGAAGAAGACTTCAAAGGATTTGATGTTCCGGCAAATGGGGGGAACATCCTCTCTTGTACTAAATGAATCCAACAACTGGAGATGATGTTGGGAGGACACAAGATGAAAGAAGATTTCTATGTGGTTGATATTGATGACATAGATATGGTTCTAGGAGCGCAATGGCTTCACTCATTAGGGGAATACACCATCAATTATCAGACTATGGAGCTGAAGTTCAAGCACAATGACAAGGAGGTTGCCCTCAAAGGCCTTTCCATGAATGGGCCCATGGTAGTATTAGCTAAGAGAATGGAATGATCATTTCATAGGGATCAAGTGGCATGGGTAGCAAAATGTTTAATCACATATACCAACCCAACGAAGGAAGAAAGGACTTTTCCCAAAGACATTCAGGCCATCTTGAACAAGAAGTGCAAGGTATTTTGTGAGATTCCATCAGGATTGCCACCTGACAAAAGATTTCAACACATGATAGAACTCAAAGAAGGAGCTAAACCAGTGATCACTACTCCTTATCATCACCCATGGATATACAAAGAGTAGATTTAGAAGGCCATTAAGGAGTTATTGGATATGGGGTTTATTCAGTTGAGTTCAAGCCCTTTTGCCTCATCGGTGGTGCTGGTCAAAAAGAAGGATGGAACACTCAAGATGTGCATCAACTATAGGGCCCTCAACAAGAAGACAATCAAGAACCACTATCCTATCCCCAGGATCCATGAATTGATAGATGAGCTGCATGGAATAGTATATTTCTCCAAGATAGACCTATGTTCAGGCTACCATCATATTAGAGTCAGGGATGAGGATGTTTATAAGACAACCTTCAAATGCCATTACATACATTATGAGTTCTTGGTGATTCCGTTTGGGTTAACTAATTCCCCCGCTACATTCCAGTCTTGCATGAATCAGGTATTCATTCTTCAGTTGAGGAAATTTGTGTTGGTTTGTTTGATGATATCTTGATCTACAGTAAAACATGAGAGGAGCATTTGAAGCATATAGAGGAGGTGCTTGACATTCTTGAGAAGAATTCGTTCTATGCCAAGATGCCAAAATGTGAGTTTGGGTTGACCGAGATCTTATACTTGGGCCACAAGATTAGCACTCAAGGGGTTATTGTGGATGAGGAGAAGATCAAGGCCATTCAGGAGTGGGCTACACCCAAAAATTTGACACAATTGAAAGGATTTGTGGGACTTTGCAGCTACTATAGGAGATTTGTGAGGGGATTTTCTCAGCTTGCATCACCATTAACCAATCTCATGAAGAAAGGAGCCTTCTCATGGAGCCCCATAGCTTAGCAGGCATTTGACAAACTCAAGGAGGTAATGAGCTCTTGTCCTATTTTGGCAATTCTAGATTTTTCATCTCCTTTTGTACTTGAGTGTGATGCTTTGGGAGAAGGGATTGGAGCCATTTTGATGCAGAATAAACACCCCATTGCATATGAGAGTAGGAATCTCACTAATCCTAAAAGGACTCTCTCTATCTATGACAAGGAGATGTTGGCCATCATGCATGCCCTTGCTAAGTTTAGGTAGTACTTGGTTTGTGGGAAATTTGTGGTGAAGATAGATCATAATAGCTTGAAGTACTTTTTAAATTAGTGAGATTTGAACGATAGGCAGCAAAAATGGGTAAGGAAACTCCAAGCTTATGATTTTGATATTGAGTTTGTGAAAGGAAAGAACAATGTAGTGGATGATGCACTCTCTAGAAAGCCTTATCTTTGTGCTATGACTGACATCTCTACTGATTGGAGAATTGGCATTACCACTCAATATGCTAAAGATTCATTTGCTAATGACATTTTGGAAGGAAAGGTGGTTGATGACAGATACAGGGTGGTTGAAGAACTCATTCTCTACAAGGATCGCATTTACCTTGTGCCACACTCCAAGATCAAGAATAGGATTATTAAAGCTTGTCATGACACTCCACTTGCCGGTCATCTAGGATTTTACAAGACATACAAGCAAGTAAGGCAATGTTTTGCTTGGAAAGGGCTGAAAAAAGATGTATGGCATTATGTGAGAGAATTCTTAGTATGCCAAAAGAATAAATCCGAGCATACACTACCAACCGATTTGTTGCAGCCCTTGCCTATTCCAAATCAGAAGTGGGAGAGCATTTCAATGGATCTCATCACCGGGCTTCCTAAGGTGCAAGGTAAGGATTATATATATGTTGTGGTGGATAGACTCACTAAGTATGCTCATTTCTAAGCCATTACATCAGAGTTCAAGTTGCAGACCTATTTTTTAGAGAGATATTTAGACTCCATGGGTTACCACAAAATATTGTGAGCGATAGGGATAGTAGGTTTATCAGCTTGTTCTGGAAATAAATTTTCCACCTAGAACACATGGAGTTGACCCACAACACTAGCTACCATCCCCAAACTGATGGAAAAATAGAGATCATAAATAAATGGATTGAAGTGTATTTGAGAAATTACATAACAAGGCAGCAATCAGCTTGGGTGAAGTGGCTACACCTTGGAGAATTTTGCTACAATACCACACATCACATGTCCATCAGAATGACACTATTCAAGGCATTATATGGGTATGAGGCCACCTCCTTCATGAACTTGATTCTAGCAGATAGTAGAGTTATGAGTGCTTGAGACATGATTCAGCAGAACGTGGACATTATGAACTCATTGAAGGAAAACCTCCATCAAGCTCAAAATCAACAAAATCTATATGTAGACTAACAAAGGACTGAAAGGGTTTTTGAAGTAAAAAATATGGTGTACTTGAGGTTGCAACCATACAAACAGTCTTCCCTCAAAGGGAATGGAACAAACAAGCTGAAACTGAGATTTCATGGGCCATTCAAGATCACAAGGAAGATCAGAGAGGTTGCATATGAGCTCGAGCTACCCCCAAGAAGTCGTATCCACAATATCTTTCACGTACCATGTTTGAAAAGGGCCTTGGGACAACAAATCACACCATCAATAGAGCTACCACCCCTCGATGATGAAGGAAAATTGATTCTCGAGCCCGATATGGTGTTGCATGTGAGGGAAAAGCATTTAAGGAATAAAATCATTCTAGAATATTTGGTAAAGTGGAAAAATCTGCTGAATGAAGATGCTACTTAGGAAGGGGTGGAGATATTTGAGCATCCAAATCTCAGGTTGCTCAAGGACAAGCAACCATCTAAAGGCGGGGACTGTCATGTCTCGAATTCTCACTGATCTGGCTGACGTGGTTTTTTTTAAAACTAGTGTTTTTAAACACTATTAGATAATTTAATTTTTATCTGTTGTGGCCGACTTGCTTTGGGTTGGCGCCATCTAGTTTTGAAATTTGATTTCTGTTTTCTTTGTTTATGGCCGACTTCATTTGGTGTAGCGCTTCATATTAGTATTTAATGACATCTGTGATCGGGATTCATCATCACAAATTTTGGGATTGGAATCTCGCTTGACTGATTGAGAGCGTAGCTGCTCAATCAGAGCTCTCAGGGAGTGCGTAGACTCTACTCGAGCTAAATTCATGGCTGTAGTTCTTCCATATTCTCACTCTAATTTTTCATGCTCTCAAGAGACTAAAGGGATATCCAGAAGCGCACACGGAATTGAGTTGGCTGTGAGTTCTGACGAGTTTGAGATCTAAGTTCACCGTGGTGGAGGATCGTCTTGGGATGGAAAGCGATTACCCGAGCTGAAGCTCAAGAGAATGTGAAGTCCGACAAGTCTCTGTCTATGCTTACCGCGGGTGGTTTTGGTGATGCGACACCAACTCTGGGTGGAGCATCATCCATTAATCGAAGGAGAATGCAAGGCCATCAGAATCTGCAGAGCGGTACCTAGTATAGAAGACGATCGAGTCTGGGTTGATGCATATCGATCCCCTGAACTCGATATTATTACCAGATATTTCCCAGCCTTGAATTCGCATTGTAAATTGAAACAATCTTTATATCAATTTGGTTCGGGCTTATACATTGTCTCCAAAACGGGTAAATCTGTGATTTGTGCTTTCTGGAAGCTAATTTATGTTTGCAGTATTGAAAGTTAATTTCCGAGTTGCCTATTATTAGTAAAATCTGGGTTAGCAATACACAGAGCTGAGTTTTGTTGTCCGCCCCAGAAATTGTTTTCTGTTTGTTTTTGGTTGGGTGTTTTACATGGTGAAAAGAATATATTGACCACTTAAATAGAGCTCATGTGATTGAGGTGGCATGAAACTTTAATGCTATGTACCATGATTTGAATATAGTGTACTCATTGAAAAGAAGTTTGTATTAAAATTGGCTGATAAATGTAGATAGATGTATATTACTTAAAAAGCACATTTACACATGTTTACAATACAAAATTGTGTGGGGCTTGCAACAAGCCGAGTTCTAAAAAGCTCTCATCATTGCGAAGAAATCTATGTAAAACTGGCTAATAAAATTAGATAGATATATATTACTACAGAGGCACCTTTACACATGTTTATGATACAAAACTCTGCTTTTGGAAAACATGAACTAAACACTGTAGCAATTAAATGAGAAGAACTTGTAGCTAGATATTCTGGAGCAGCATAGGCCATAAGTTCCCATGATCCTTGTAGATACATATGTTCTATCCCCTTTCGGACCATCCTTGGCTAGTCAAAAATCTGAGAGCTTTGAATTACAATTCTTTGAAAACAACCAAAGTTACTAGATCAGGTACATAAAATACAACCAAGGCTGATAGAAGATAGATCAACTAAAAGAAACAGTTCAATAATCTTGTTAAAAGATAGATAATACCATAAGAAGGGTTGCTTGTTGACATACTAAACCAAGAAGAACATTTGAAGCCTTGAAATCTCTATATGTAAGTTCACTTACTACACGATGTAGAAAAGCAAGCCCTTTGGCAGCCCCAACAACTATTTTGATTTGTAGAAACCAAGAAAGAGGTTGCAAGTGAGAGCTTCCTGCATATGATGAAATTAAAAAATCATTGAAAATCAAATGAATGGATCAATAACAATATAGCACTAGCTAGACACAAGTCCCACAAAAGCTGATCATTTTAATGTTGCATCTTTACCAAACTTCAAAAGGAAATGACTTGTTTGTCACTTATTTTTATATATTAATTCCTTTGGTTTTTCCTTGCGTAACAAGGAAAGTTGATTGGGCTCTTAAATGGATTGAGAAGTGATATAAGCAGATCCCCTCCTTTTTTAATTTTGGTTTTTTAAGGTGGTGGGTGTTCTTACTGTGAATTTCTTCGATAGTTCTGAAAGCTTTTCTGAAAGGATTCTCGCATTTGCCTATGTGGAGGGTATTTTTTTCCCTGGCAAGTGAGTTTGTTGACTCTCTTGTAATGCCTTTGTTTTTTTTAATATTTTTTTACTATATTATATGTATGAGGTTTGTTTTGTAGCTTCTATTCAATATTTTGGTTGAAAAAGAGGGGGTTGATGCCAGGATTAACTTTCTCAAATGAGCTTAATTCAAGGGATGAAGGTCTTCATTATGACTTTGCTTGTTTTCTCTATAGGTATGAGTCCATGTTTTTATGTTATGCAACTAATTCTTTTGGGTTTGTTATGAACTGTATTGATTGTAGGCTTTTTTGTTTGGTTGTTGTTTATAGTTTGTTGGAGAACAAACTCAGCAAGGATAGAGTGAAGGAAATAGTGTGTGAATATTTTGACATTGAAAGGGAGATTATATGTGATTCACTTTCATGTGATCTTGTGGGGATGAATGCCAAACTTATGGCTAAATATATTGAATTTGTTGCTGATCGATTGTTGGTATGTGCTCTACATTGAAACCATTTTCCCATGATTACACTGTATATTGTATATGACTTCTTCTTAAATAAAATGTTATTTTGGTTGTTAATATTACTAATTATTTTGTCCATTCTCAAGTTGCACTAGGGTATAATAAAGTTTATAATGCGAAAAATCCATTCGATAGGATGGAATTGATTTCTCTCCAATAAGTATCTGGAGTATCTATGTTTTTGCTTTTAATGTGTTTGGTTTAGAATTTATAGTAATTTGGATTTTTTGTATCCTTGGCAGAGGAAAGACGGATTTCTTTGAAAATCCAATTTCATCTTAGATGCATTTACTGCAAATATTTATCAAGTCAGAATTTTTTAAAAAATTTAGGTTTGCCAAGTTTTTGCAGACTGAGGTTTTTAATTATGATTTTAAGCATCACCCTCAACAATTTACAGTATGACTTAAGAATAAATAAACCAGTTTGTTTAAGGAAAAATGGAACATGGTAGCAAAAAAACTTCACACATGCAAGATCACAACAAGACATATTGGCATTAACTAATGACAAATGGACAACAATGCAATTTTTTTCCATACAACAACTTCCTGTTTCGACCTTAATACGTTTGAATTGAATAGAAATAATGAGACAGAAACCATGGATGACCTCCATACAACTACTGTAAGGATGAACCCAAGTACAAGCAGAACATCTTAAGGAATACAGCCTAAATTACAGAAATTTTGAAAGCATGTTAACAAGGAAATTATAGCATACATATAAAGGAGTGCATGGGATTTTATGAAGCAATAGATATTTATTTCAAAAGTAAAGCATCAAATTAATAATGTTGACTTTATTCATTCCATGAACACTCTCACTGGAGAATTGATGGTTTTGTTTGCGCCCATCTCATATTGCAATGTTCTATGAATAATGTCATACAAATTCATACAACAATTTGGAACATGCCACTCAATTTTACAGCATAAACATTAACCACAACTTAAGTGGAAAAAAAGTGAAGTAGAAAAATTTATGGGGAAGCATTATGAGGAAATCCAAGAACTAAAACTGCTTGATGACTAATCTTTTGTCCCAGCCTTCATAAATATGTTCCATTAAGAAGTTACATCCACAATCTATGCTGGTTTCCATGCTTAATATTCACCTTTCTATCTATTCTCAATTTGTTATAACTCATATGATTCCAAAACATTATTATTTTGTATTTTTCAAACATTATAATTAGTATCACATTATCTTGGATTGGCAGAACTTTTTCCCAAATTTTACCATCTACCAGATTGGCCATAATTAAGCATGGTGGCATAGATGTTTAAAAATCCACAAAATTTGTTTTGGACCCCATGGCGGTAAAATAAAATAAAATAAACACGTCTGGAAGTATGTAACATGAGAACGAAGGAGAATGCAACAAGTAACTCAAAAACCATAGCCAGAATTCAGAAAAATGGAAAAATAATACACCAAGTTGAATACTGTGCTTTCCCCTTTTGTCAGTTATATTTATTTGATTCATCTGGAAAAAAAATTTGAACAAGTCATGACATCTAGGGCTAGGCCATGCAGCCAGCAACATTATCATAGCTTCCCTTGAGCTAATTGTACAATTTTTACAATCTTAAACAAAACTTATTAAAGACTCCTAAGAAAAACTCAAACTCCCTGCATGTTATCATGATAAAATTACACAATCCAGAATCATAATCTTGGGCTACAAGCTTTAAGTAACAACAACCAATAAACAATAGAAAAGCACAAAGCATTTTTTCAAAAATGAACGGAAAGCTTAAGAGCAGAGAAAAGTTATTTACAAATCTCGTGTAGTGGTAATGCGGGGTACTTGTAAGAGCGTAACCCAAGCTCAAATTTAAGTTCAAACCCTAAAAACACAGCCTATGCAATCAGATCCGATGACTCATGCAACGGAGGCACAATTTTTTGTTGTTTTCAAATTTAGATCTCAGCAATGCGCAGAAATGAACAGTCGACAGTTCAACATTATCAATATGAGGGAAGAAGAACATAAAACTTTAAACCCTAGTTTCCTTGCATGATATTCAGTTTTACGCAAACCCTAGCAACATTCTGCAGACCAACAAATACTTTGCAAATTTAGGAGAAAATATTTAGAGTGCGTGTACTTACCATTACCAATGCAACAGCAAGGGCGAGAGAAGCTGTGACACTTTCTAACATTCAACATCTCTTTACACACATTAGACAAGTGAGAGTAAGACTGGGAAAATATCTTTACTTGAATTCGTGCGCCTCTCTATTACCAGGTAACTTGAGTCACATGTGACCAAGGTCCAACAATTTCCAATTCCGCCGGAACTGCAATGGGAATTTTAGACCACTACTGCACTTGACTGGCCATCCGAAGAGACTGATAAGTGGCTACGAGCTGTGTGACCTGAGGAGGCAGATTATAGCGCACATCCCACTCTAAAACCTCTCTTTCACTGGCAGCCAGAACTCTCTCTAATACTCGACAAAAAGTCCCCAAATCCCATGGATATTCCATCTGCCATCAGATTCGAAAACCCCAACACCAAAACTTCCACTGCATCACACAATAAGTGAAATATCCAAAGCTCAAAGTGGTGAGGATTTGGAAATGGCAGAGACCAAGGAGAAGGAAATGGCAATGGCATCTAGACTTCAATCAACTCAGATGGACTGCAAGATGTAAAGAAGCTTACCATGATTTGATCGCTGACTTTGCAAATCATATTTTGTTTGATCACCGACTTGCAAAGCGGATTTGATTTGGAGATTCGATTTCATGTATCAGGATTGATTTGGATTTATTCGACAGTAAACAACTACCTCAAAATTGTTTTCCGGCAGTCGTAAACAGGTTTACGAGGTGCGTGAGACAGGTTTGCCGGTATTTTCTGCACTCGCAAGTCCAGAGGTAAAGCCTTTCGGCTAATAATTGCATTGAATCGCTAGATTTTTGGTGGCAGCCATAAATAATTTCCTATTGTCAAATTACAACTGTCATTGTCATGTTGTATTGTAGAACATTCAAACAATACATTTTTAGGAAGGAAAGATAAATTTTCTTATTTAAACAAAGTCCGTTGAATATTCCAAGCCGTTGATTGCGACCTCTCCCGCGCTGAATACCTTATCGACATTTTTATTTTTAATATTCAATTTATGGAAACAAGTTTTAGGCATTGTTTTTACAGACACGCCAACGACAACGTTCTGATTTTCTCGACTGAAGAGTTAAACACATGAAAAATACATTAACAAATATCATTATTTGACAAGTCTATTGCTTCGAAAAGATGTTACGACTGAAGAAGTATCTCTGTACGCCTTATTAAGTAGATGAGTTCGGGGAAGAAAGAGGTTTATTTGGGATCTTGTTAAATTATCTGATTGGAAGTCGAATTTATCGAAAGTCAACGATATCATCACTTTAAAATATTTGTCAGAAATCCAAGAACATGTGAGTAAAAGGATGTTGTATGAGGTATCCAGTTGAAGATTACTTACACTTTTCACACCTTGAGGAAATCCGTGTGCATGTGGATGAAAATTATCCAAATTGAAGATCGGATTTCTGTTCACACTTTGCAGGATTATAAGTTCATCAGGATGGCTAAAAAATTATTATACTTATGTTTACTTTTTTAAGTGACAATTTCAACAAAAAAAATAAAAATAAAAAAAAATGGATTTGACATGTTTCAAGGTACACTATCAGATCAATACAAAATTTGTTTAAATAATACTCAGTTTATTTAGAATTTCAATTACAATTATATCTTTAAATTTGTAGACACTAGGGATTAAGTTTGACATAGTATGATCTTAGTTTTGGATTTATCATGTTAGACTTGTAGCTATCTACAATAGTCCTCTTTCATTTACTCACATTTTAGATCAAGAGAAAATTTGAGAGATGAATGGTCTAAAATATGCTTGACAAACAATGGCTAGAATTCATGACATCTTATAGAAATATTTTATAATTAAAGAACACTTGAGACAGATAAAATTTAAATTATTCACTTTCTATTAAGGGAATATAGAGGGTTGGAGGGATATCAGTTTAGTTCATCTTTTGAGTTTGATTAACTAGATGCACAACTAACAAGGGGAAAAAGATAATGCCTAAGTATGTTAGAAGATTAATCCTACTAAAAATAGGGGGCATTAAAAGTCATAGACTAAGTTTGTGAATCTTAAGATCCCTTCATACAATATTTTAGATAGTCTATTATCTACACTCTTTATATTAATGAAGACCTATAGACGATTATATGTAAAATAAGGATAATTTAATGGTTATGATGTTGATTTTAACCTCAAGGATAAAAAGGTTTTTTTAATTAAGGATTGAAGTCTAAAAGGAATCCTTGGGGTAAATTTACCCCAATATTGTTATAGAAGTAAGTGATAGAGGAGAATTGATACAATTCTTTTCTTTAACCAAAAGTGTAACACGATGACAAGTCTAAAAGGAAAGGAATATAATATTCATACTCTTGTTCGAATATTAAAAGCATCATCAATGCTTCTAGAAGCTTGATACCAATTGAAATAATCATGAGTACACGTGACATCATAATATTCTTGCATCCATAATAAATTGGGTAAACATCCTACACATTGAAGAATAGTCAATGGTTGATTGCCTAGAATAACTATCAATTGTTGATTTCTCATAGTTAATCTTGAGTGGATGTTTGTCTCCAAAATTTTGGTCTTAATGTGATTATTATTAAAAATAGAATATTGATGACATTCTTGGCTCTAATGAATGTAAGAGACCACACAAAAAAAAAGCCTCTAGTTTGGTCTTAACTTGCTTAAAATTGGTGAACACAAAGACACGACTAGATCAACTTTTGGTAGCCATATTGTACTTGAAGTTTAAACATGACTTAGTTGATGGATATAGAACATGAAATGATTCTATGTTTGTGGATGTTATGGAGTTAAAATTTAAAAAATAGTAGATTTGAGAATCTAAAGTAAATTAGATCTATATGTATATAGTGGGATCCATTTGATAAGCTAGTTCAATAATGGATGGGGATTTTGTTAATTACTATTTAAAAAAAAAGTGAATTATCATTACAAACATCCACACATATTTCTTAATACAATCTAAATTTATTACACATACCCTCGCATGCATTGCAATACAATTGACTGCCACCTTAACATGGACAATATCTTATCATCCTACTCTATGGTGAACTAACTAAATAGATATTTGAATAATTTATCACTATATTTATACATTTTAAAGCATTCAATTAAAATTATTTATCATACACAATATTTATTTAATATTTTGATATAATTTTATAGCTATTATATACATGCATTTACTACATTTATTTATCATCCACAATATCTATTAAATATTAAAAATAGTTATATATAGACATTTTCATTTATTAACATGAAAATTACATGACCTCCTAATGATGAAGTGGAAAAATTACACATCATTTGTTAAATTCATGTCCTCTCTCTTATTGCAATGCAATAAGAATAGAAATCTATTATGTTAGTTCATGTATTCTCCCTCTTCCTAATAGAAAATCAAAGTGTGGTCATGTTTCAAGCTCCTAGTACCTTCCAAATTAGCGTTATTTTAGGTGAACCACTTATATAAGTCAAAGCTTAAAATATGCTGTTTAAACCAAAATGATGCCAACAAATTGACATGTTTTCTCCATTCCTTGACATATAGGTTTTTATATCTTACTATAAACATATATATTAAAAAATAATATCTAGTTTACATTGACAGCTTGCAACTTCCATAAATTTTATATATTACAGAGTTGCTGAGGAATTCGCCAAAATTTGCGTACTGCCACGATTATTTCAAGGAATTGAAGACTTGCGGGAAAATTGAGTTGGAATAAAATAGAAATCCGCGGTGAAGTCCAAAGGATAGGAGCCGGCATGTCCGCTCATGATCGAGTAAGAGCTGTGGTTAAGGACGACCTGGGTTAGGAATAGTAGATCGGGTACTATAAGAAGTGGACGAAGCAAGCCAAAGGGTTTCTTGTGCTATTTTGACTGATCGCAGCCTTCTTAAGTCTTTCAGCCAGTTTGGCAAGCTTCTTGAGTACAAGGTAATGGCCGTTTAAGTACTTGTCCTTTTATTCTTCAGATTATAAAAGTATTTTGCGTTATTATTAATTTTTAGATGGATTTGGTGCTTCAAGACCGCTCATGATGAATGTATTTATGGGATCTTATGATTTGAGTGTTTATTTGTGTAGGTCGTAGGTGAGTCCAGGTACGGCTTCGTGACTTTCCGCGATGAGAAGGCAATGATGGCCGCCATCGAGGTTATGAATGGCAGAGACTTAGACGGTAAGAATGTTACCGTCACTCAGGAGCCGTGCAAGAAGGCGCAGAAGGACGCCATCGAGGCCGCGGCGGGCCAGCCTGCGTTCTCCCATTTGGTAAACATTTGCTTGCTTTGTTCTTTTCTCTATCATATATATATATGAAAATGGCCAAGAACAAATTGTGGAATTCATGAGATTCCCTTTATTTTCAACTCTGTGAGATGACGTAATATATGTTGATTCTTTTTATGTAGTTTTCTTGGTTGACTAATTAATAAAATTGATTTTTTTAATGTTGAATAATATTAATGTTTGACATTGCATTGTTTCCTTTATTCTCTCCTATATCTTATAGAATGGTGTGTTGGTCTCACTTACTTTGTAATTTACTCGATCAAGTTCATGAAATATAGTGTTGTTCTTCTTAACGGTCAAGCTTGATGATAATCATGATAAAGGTAGTAATTTTTTAATTTGAATACTTTCTTATGTGAACAAAAAGTTAAATGTAGTGTCATAAAAAAATTTAAAGCATTAAGAGCAATTAATATTGGGAAAAATAAAATGTTAAATTAAGAAAAATATGTAAAATTGAACTTTGATGATGCATTTGGATTTATAATTTGAGTTGGTTTTGATTTAAAGAATTTTAAAGGTGATCTTGTGTATAGTCATTTTAAACAAAAGTAACAATGAGTTTGAGTGGGAAGGCTTTAATAGGAGGGATGGAGATGGTTTATTCTAAAATAGTAAATAATTTGATTATAAAAGATAATTAGATGTTGATTGTAAATATTTTGAGAAAATTCCTATACATTAAATTTTAATATTACAAAATAAATTAGACTTAAGGATGGAATTCTTGGTTAATGTTGAAGTTAATCACAAACATATCACATTGTTGTATAACAAATTTCCTATTTTTGGGGCAATGGATAGATCATTATTTATATTTTTTATCGATTTAGTTTTTATTTATTTTAATTATGACTCCCTTCATATTTAGTGTTAGAGGATATTAATGCAATTTGATGTGTTCTCTTTTACATTATTGGAGATTAAATATGAAATTATTGGAGATGTAATGGTAATTATTCAACATTGATGCAAGAGGGTGCTCCCCTCTTCACAACCAACTCAAACACAGTAACAAATTAACAAGAAAACTCTGCCTTAACTCAAGATAAAAAATAGAGATTGCAATAAATATAGATTTTATTAACTCAATTTAATTTCAATTAAATTTGCATTACAAGAGTGCTCTACCTCGTTGGTCTCTCATGCAATTTCCTTTTTTCCTTATATGCAGCCACCCAAATACCAATCAATAACCAAATACAACAATTTCTTTGCCTCACGGCCTGAACATTTTCCAACAAACTTTCATTACAAAGACCTATTTAATCAACCATCTTCATCTCTTGTTCTCTTTCTATCGAAAGGTACACATCATTTTCTCCTTTCTAGATCTACCTTTTGACTGATGTTTCTGTTAGTTTTGATTATTTTCCTTCATTTGCATTTTATAGCTTGCATTTTGGCATTTGTTTTATGGTCTTAATCTTTATCCCCAAAGTTTTATTTGACTCATACCCCCATCCTTGCATAGAGAGAAGTTTTTTTTATTCATACATTGATTTGACTCACCTTTTGGTTGCTAGTCATCTCATTGTTTGGATCTCATTTCCTTGAATGAAATTAGAGAAAATAGGTCATTTCTTGTGGGGAACCCCCTTTTACAAACAACCTATTATCCTTTCATTTCAAAATTTTCTACCACTATGACAAAGGAGGTCATAATTCTTACCAAAATGATGGATATCGGAGAGAAGAAGGAAGATTTGAGAGAAATCCTTTTAGAGGAACCTATTTCAAGTGTGGAGGTGAAGGACATAGAGTATTTGAGTGCAATCAAGGAAGTATTGATAAGAGAACTTAGCATACTAGAAGAGAAGCATATTTGGATGAGGAACCTGTTTGATCCCCTAATTCAACTAGGAAGCCAGAGAAAGGTGAATCATTTGTGATGAGGAGAGCATTGATACATGAAGAAGTGACTCAAGAGCCACCACAAAGGAAGAGTCTATTCACAACCAAATGTAAGTCCATAGGAAATGTATGAAAAGTTATCTTTGATAATCTAGTTTCAGAAGAGATGCTGACCAAGTTGAATTTGAAAAGGTTGAAACATCCAAACCCCTATAGGATAGCATGGATTTAGGATGAGCATAAGATACTAGTAAATGAGTAATGCTTGGTGAAATTCCACATTGGGTCATATTGGGATGAAGTATTGTGTGATATTATGCCTATAGATGTTTGCCATTTATTGTTAGAAAGACCATGGAAATATGATAGGAAAGCTATTCATGATGGAAGAAGGAATACCTACACTGTGACATCAAATTGTAAAAGAATCAAGTTGATACCTTTGGACGACGAAGAGGAGAAAAATGGCACTTGTGGCACTACCAAACTATGATTGGTAGATGAGAAGAAATTAATGGATTGTGACACATGAACATGTGTTTTTCATTGATTCTAAAGAAAATTAATAGTCTGGAGGAGGAGAGCCCTACCATAGAGAGAAAAGAAGTAGAATTGTTGATAGAGTATGAAGAAATCATATCATAGAATGTACCAGAGGGATTACTACCAATTTGGAGTATGAGTCATCATATGGATCTTATACCATGAGCAAGCTTTCCAAATAAAGAAACACATAGAATGACACCAACGAAAAATGTAGAGTTGAACCGACAAATACAAGAGTTGTTCAGGAAAGGATTGATCAGAGAAAGTTTGATCCCATGTGTGGTACTTGTTTTAAGTTTGCACATAAGAAGGATGGGGAGTGGAGAATGAGTATTGATTCCAGAGCAATAAATAGGATCACTATCAAGTATATATTTCCATTGCTAATCATGGATGACATAATGGACTGTTTGAGTGAAGCAAATAATTTCACAAAGATTGACCTAAAGAGTAGATACCATTGGATCACAATCAGAGAAGAAGATGTGTTGAAGACTGCATTGAAGACTAATGAAGGATTTTATGAGTGGTTACTAATTCCTTTTGGATTGACCAATGCATTAAACACTTTCATGAGGTTGATGAATGAGGTTTTGAGGAAATTCTTTGGTAAATTTTCTATTGTTTACTTGGATGATATTTTGAATTTTAGTAAAACAACAAAAGAACATTTGTGGCACATTAGACAAGTATTGCATAGGTTGAGGGAAGCAAAATTGCTAATTAATTTCAAGAAATGTAGTTTCATGGAAACAAATTTGTTGTACTTGGGATTTTTTATTTCTACCGAAGGATTGAAGATGGATCTAGATAAGGTGAAAGAAATTATTGAGTGGCCTACATCAATAAACATTGGAGAAGTAAGATCATTCCATGGATTAGCAATTTTCTACCAAAAGTTTATCAGGAGATTTAGTAGTGTTGGTAACCCCATGATAGAGACCATGAGAGGAGATAAGGACATTAAGTGGACATCCAAAGCACAAAATAGTTTTAAATTGTTGAAGAAAAAGGTAACAAAGTAGCCAGTGTTAGCATTATCATATTTTGACATAGTATTTCAAGTGGATTGTGATGCAAGTAGAAATGCAATAGGAGTAGTGTTGAGTCAGGAAGGAAGACCCATAGCCTAATTCGATGATAGGTTGAATGATGCTAGAAGAATATACTTAGTTTATGATCAATAATTTTATGCCATAATTCAAGCCTTGAAGAAGTGGAGACATTATTTGATGGCTGAGGATTTTGTGTTGTATATAGATTGATGTATCAAGCTTCACAGTATTTGAACAGTCAAGGAAAGATGAATAGGAGTTATATGAGATGGGTTGAGTTCTTATAATGTTACAAATTTGTGTTGAAGCATAGGAGTGGCAAGTCATTGAACAAGGTTGCAGATTATTGGTCAAATTTAAAAATGTGTTCAAGCTTATTTTATATTTATAATTAGGATTATATTAGGTTGTTTAATGATAAAAAATCATCATGCACTCAAACCTTCATAGTAGAGTCACATATTTGAAATGTAAGTAATTTATATAACCAATTGATTCTTACCAACCCTAGTAAGGGATCAAGATGTGGATCCATTTCTAGCAATAGAGTAAGCATAGGTAATAGCAAAGAGAGCAAGGGAAAAAAAAATTCTAGTACACCACCTTGTTCGATAGCCTACTACAATTCTCCCACAAGGTTTATAGCCACTAGTTGGAGTGTCCATGGAAAATATAGAAGCCAAATAGATAAAAAAAAATGAAAATGGTCAATGATTCCATGCTTAACCCTAGTTGGATCATACTAATGCTACTATCAATTTCTCTACATATCAAAGAACAAAACCATCTTGCCAACATTTGATAGGAAGTTCACAACATTGTGTCCTTCTTTGAATAAGTTTTCTTTATGAAATATTTAATAATTTACCACTTAAGCTCTTCTCATTTCATTATTAATTTCATAAGATATATTATATTCTAGCTAATACTTTGTTATTTTATGAGGAGGGGAGATGATCTTGAGATAAGAAATTTTGTGAATTTTCTATATTACTTTAACTTGATCATACTCAAATTTAAAGGATTAAAATTATAATTTTTGTTGTTAGAACATGATTCCATGCTTAATCTTACTATTAATTAAGTATAATTCTATTTTAAATTTTAAATTTTATGAATATTTAAAATTTAAACAGTATAAAAATTAATATCTAAAAACTATATAAGTTAAACTTAGTAAAATTTTTAGTATTATAACATTAATAATTTTTTATTGGGTAGAATGATTTTGAAATCTCTCTTATTTGTATAAAGAGGTATAGTTAGGTTCCTTCTATAAAAATACTAACATGCATGTTAAGTTTGTTCAAATATAGACAAATTTACCTAAACATATATCTTGGGATGTCAATAATGAATCTCTTCTAAAATATTGGTTTCTTAAGCCATCAAACACAAAATTTAACTATATGATCTAGAATATCAAATCAATTTCATTGGCATGTCAAAAATATATTCTTAGTTCTATTATATTTATGTCTAAATATTGAAACTATAATCTCAAAGTTTTTTGTTTTCTATGGATCATTTAATAGGATTGTAAGTTATTTTATTTAAACTATTTTACAATATCGTTCAATTTATATAAAAAAATATGTAGGTAGTTTCTACAATATTTGATCTAGTTGAATCTTGAATTTTTATTTTATGAATATGTTAAGGAAAATTGATTTTATAGTTTTTGTTTCTAAAAATATATGGTAGTTATATTTATGGATCAAATATTCTTAAATTTTTTAATATTTTCATTCATTACTTGAATATGACTTTATATAACCTTATTGGAATTGAAAATCATAAGTTAATGATATATTATATATTTCTTCAATATCTAAGATTGTTTTTTTCATTTTTTATAGGTCAAAGTCTAGCAAGTGCTAATTAAGATTTGTTAAACAAAAACATAAAATAAATATATATAAAATAGGACTTAATACTAGATTATAATCCCAATTTAGATTGTTATTTTCTCACATATTATTTTTAGCATGATCTGTGGCTTTGGTTCACTTTCCTAATCTTCATTAGGGTGAGTACTAACAATTTGATTTCTTTCCCAATTCACTTTAGTAGAATATTAGCAACATTTATTGTATACATCTATCTATGAATTAGGTAGATGCACTTTTATTTCTTCCATCTAATAATTGTTCATAATAAAAATTGATTATGTGTATAGACCATTTTTGGGACATATTAGAGGAGATGATAGAATAGTTGGATTGACTATATTGACAACATAATTATGTTTCTACAAAATCGTATAGATATCTTAAACGTATCTATCTAAAAGATGTCAAAAATTATAACTCCAAGACACCTATATATCATAGAAAATCATTTCAATATAAATACCTTGAATTTAATATCTATTAAATATTTTCAATAAATATATTTAAATATCGATAATAATTTATAAATTATATAATTTCTTAATTTTTATTCATTAAATAGAGATTTATTTTATAAATTTTAATTTCTTTACTATTGCTATTATTTTGTACTTTCTCTAATTTTTTTAAGCTTAATAAGTGTTATATATAACCTACTATTTTATTTATAAAGTACTTGAAGAGATCTAAAATTTTAGATATTATGAGCTAAATGCTACAATTTTAGTAATTAATAGTTATATATTTAACAAATAATATAGACTTTATTTTCCATATTTAAAATTTTTAAAATGAATTATTTATTAATTTTTATCAAATACTTATTTAAAAAATATTGTGCACTACTTTATTTATTAAAATATATAATTATGTATTATTTTAAAAATATATAAATTTTGAATAAATAAAAAATATTTGTTCAAATAAAAAATAAACATGAATAAAATATTTTTAAGAAATTAATTTAAAGTAATTTTTTTGTATTAATACTATGTTAATAAGTTGTTACATTGTGTATCAGATCAGAATGCTAATGAGTTTTAAGACAAGCCAAAAACATACATTATGCCTTTTCAACCATTACAGCCCATAGTCCCAAATCTATACAAAATTTACATCTTGATGGCATTATTACAGATATTGTAAGGACAAACAATGAGCAGACTGGTACCAATGTTGTATATTATGCAAAATGGGTATTGTTTAATGCTTGGCATGGGGTACAGTTTATAGCTGATCAACAGCCCTACTAGTGGCTTCAGTTTCATCTCTGCTCCCACTTCCATCGCCCTGAGCATTGTTGATCTTGGCACCATCGAAGGCGGAATGAGCATCACTATTCTCTAACTTGGCATCAAGAGGTCCCCTGTTCCTTCCCTGCATTTCCATTGTTACGTATCTCTCCCCCATTCATTAAATCCAACAATAGTTGGGTGAAAATTTCCTGACTTCCTCAAACTAATCTAGGATATTGGATAAGCCTAATTTACCAATCAAATACTTATGCTTGTCTAATTCTAAAATCCTAAATAACCACCAAACACTTTTTATTCTAAGGGTTTTAATATTTATTAACCATGGTGGGGAATAGCCCTAAAAGAACATTAGTCTGTCCATGTAGCATTGGGAAGATTATATGGCATACAAACAAATGTACCTTTTAAAATTATATTGGAATCCAAAAAAAAATCACAAAAATGGAAGTATACATGAAAAGTACAACATAAATATACTGGATACCATCATGATTATCTAAAACCATATATTTGTAGTATGAAAGCGAAATGATTCTGACAAGCATAACATGTAATTTCAAATGCTTTCAAGGACTCCTAGAATATATTTCCCAATAGGTAGGGTTAATATTTTATAACAATCAAAAACTTGTTTAAAAAACCCTAGAGAGAAATCTAGGGTTTGTTGTTTTTATGTGAAAACACCTTTCAATAATACAATAGAATTAAGAACTCAAAAGAAAGTGTGGACATTGAAAAATCTCCCAATGGATCACATTGGCTAATTAACATCATTTCCTCTTTAAACCCATCTTCTTTTCTCTTAATTGATTAAATTAGCCTAGCTATTTAATTAATTGCATCATTTCCATCTATTAACCTAATTCATTTAATCGGGTTAATTGACCCCCTTTCATGCTAACGTTTTATCTCACTAAATTAAATAAATCAAAATATTTAATTTAATTTCCTAAGTCATCTTATTTAATTAAATATCTCTCCCCCATTCATTAAATCATTTAATTTAATGAATAAACACGTTAATTCTTTTAAATCCCCTAATTGCATGATTAAACCTTGTTTAATTAGAAATTAAACTAACTTTCCTCTAAGAAAAGAGAATATTCCCATAGAATATTCCTTATCCCCTTTTTACACAATTACAACTTTGTTTTAATTTGCAAAATTGTCTTTTTCCTCACCCATGATAATATTCCAAAAACAATATTCTTATTCCTTCCTCATTTGAAAAAGGGATATTTTGACTTGGCTTCTTAAGCAAGTTTTAACCTTGCACCTTTTGAACAATTCACCTTTGACCTGTTTGAGCAAGTCAAAAGTATGTTTGTTTGAGACAAGTGTGAACCCTTGATTGAAATCTCATCATGCATTCTCATCCATTGATGAGAATCCATATTTGATCCATGTCTCTCATCTCCTTCATCTTGGACCGTTGATTAATCTTTTTTATCTCAACCCTCCATTTCTCATTAGCTTTCCTATAAATATTTCACTATTTGGAGAAAAATGGATCCATCATTTTTAGAGCAAACTTATGCTATTGAAACTCATACATCCATCTTTCAATTGCAAATTCATGCTGTTTAATTCACTTATAATCCATACACTCATATTTACTCACTTTTTCGCTTATCTTAGTTAAATTTAATTGCATCATAGCTTAGAGCATCCATTAATGGCTTCCATGCATCCATCTTAGCTTGTTTATAAATTAGGGGTTTTCATCTTTTAGCATAAAATTAGCTTAGATTAGCTTAGCAATAGCATAATCAGTGTATTTTTAGCATAAAATCATGGTAACTTAGCTTACATCATGTTCATTTTTAGCATAAACTAGGTTTTCATACATCAATCATGATGGTTTCGTCGATTCTCTTCTATAGAATCGACTAAAACAAGCTCATTAATCATGGGATTGGGAAAGGGTCATCATTTCACATCAACACAACACTAATTCTAAAATAGGATAAGTTTCAAATGGGTTAGATTAGGAATTTAACTATTTTCTTAGTTTGTAGCTTTCAATTTCAGTAAAATGCTTAGTTTAAATTTCCAATTCGAATGATCTTGTTAGTAGATGTAGGTATATTTAGTGAATTTTTGCTTCAATTCATCATGAATCAAGCGTAATCAACCCTCACTGACATTTCCTCGTCTCACATTTTAGCATTGGAAGGAGAGCCAACCATTAATCTAACCATTTTTTAGCTTGAATTTTGTTTTATGTTGTTTTGTAGGACTAGGCAACACCCAAATTACAAACAACTCTATTTCCATAGCGTTGCCATATAGCGACATCCTAACAATTTGAAATCCCAATGTTGAATTAATGCGTCGACACTGATTTAAATCTGGCAATGCATATTTAATCTAGAGGTATCAAAAAATTTAAACGACGACACTCAAATTCACCTGTCCAATGCTTTCAAATTTCAAACCATGATGCTACCGTGAGCAACGACGCTGAGCAAAATACTGACGCTATCATGCTTATTGTTTCTGCTACAGAGCGACACCCATTTTCACCAGAGCAACGCTTGTACTTCAAACTGCGACGCTATCATTTTTAGCGATGCCCAGCCAGGGTAAAAAAAATTATGATTTTTTTTTGACGTGTTATTTAATTTCTTGGATTTATCTGACCACAAATGCATGTCTAACAATGTTCTGGTTGTAAGGCTAACAGGGTTTTGTAGGTTTTAAAGACATGGAGCGAAAGTGAAGAAAATCTTTTCTATCTTAAATTCTATAATTGTAACAAGTGTTTGATGCTTTGGGGAAATTATAACCCAATTTCATGCTTTCTACTTTCTACTCTAGGAAACGCACTAGATTTCAATTGGGTATAAAATGAACACTCAAAGTTGGATAAAATTTAACCTTCACATCATCATTTCATTTTGGGCTTAAAATTAAACAAGGCAACTTCATTTTTCAATTGGTGCTTAAAACGAACTCATCACTGCTATGTTTTGTGATTGACAACATTGTCAATTGATACGTATGCAATTCTCTCACACCATTTGATGATCTTGAAATAGAAACATTCCTTAACACTTTGCAAAACCACCTACATCTTTCAATTTGGATTAAAACTGAACCCCCTTGCTAGTGTGAGAAAGACACATTGTGTGTATCCCTCATTGTGCTTTACGCGAACTAGGTGTTCGAACTACAAGCATACTCCCTCACTTTTGTTACCTTTAGAGGGGCCTTCCTAAGAAAAATTCAAAGGCCAATCCAACCATTTTTTCACTTGGGCAGGTATATAAATGGATAAGACTAAACTCTCAAGTCCTCGTGGTATGTAGGCCTTAGTTGTATAGTGTCTTTTAGAATGGGGTACTACTATAGAAATTATAAGATCCACTAGTAGGATTGATTAAAGCCTTTAGTAGCTTGATGGATGCTCACAAGGTGTCATGTCCCTGATTACCTGAACTAAAAACCAAATTGTTTAGAAGCCAAAATCCTAAAATATTTGATGGTGCAACAATGGTCATTATGAAGCCACCCCACATTTTTACTATTCAATTGTAGAAATAGAAAAATTCCTTTTAATCTCTAGATTTTAAGGATTTTGAGATTTCATGGTCCCGAGAAGAGTGTGTAGTGGAGGGGAGCCAGTGTCACTAAATCTCTAACTATTTGCATTGTCTAGTGTTTGGAGAAATCCTAGTGGGGACTCAACAAATATTTTGGCCATTTCTATCTTAGGATTGTAAATTATTGTGAGTTACTTTAACACTTTGCTTGGTTCCAAAATGATACAAAAGCATTCACTATCATCCTCAAAATTTTAAACGCTTTGGCTTGAATATGGACTTCTTGAGTTAGCCTTGATATTACTACTTGTTCTAAGGATTTATCCTTAGCAATTTCTAAATATGTTGACTTATATCTCAAATCCATATTTTCCAAAGACAACATAGGAAATTATGGCTTCAACCTCATGATTCTCACAAAATGGACATTGTGAAAGTTATGATGTTTTTGACATAAGCATTTAGTTTGAAAACATAATCAAGACAAGTGTATGTGGTAAAAATAAATACATTAATCTAGGATTAAATCAAATGAACACCCCAAATTGATGTATTTTCAAATCATTGACTCACCCAAAACAAGAAAATTGAGACAAGGAAAAACATTGCAAACATTGAGTCCAAAACCCTTGAGTTCCATTATCCAAAATCATTGAGTCTCACTTTGTCAAAATCATTGGGTTCTATTTCCAAAATCATTTGAGTCCTATTTTACCAAAATCATTGAGTTTTTGGAGTTATTATCACTATAGAGGTATAGAATTTTTCTCACTACCTTGGTCTTACAAAACAAAGGTTCACCTTAGGTCAACATTGGGTCAAACACTTCATCCACCCCTCCATCAAATTTCATCCTTCACTTCACCAAACATTTTTGCAAAAATTTCAAGTACACCTACGCTTTTGACTTAAACATATATCAAAACAACCCCTAACTTAGCTAATTTGTATGTGAAATGATTCATTTTCCATGCATTTGGGTGAGTTTGTTATCACTTTGGACTAGTTTATCTTGAAGGTCACAAGTCTACCCTAAAGATTTCCAAGTTCATTAGCATCCTTTATTCTAACATCAAAACATCAAAACTTAAGTCAAAAGTGTTGTCCCAAAACATTTACAAAGATCACTTCCCACATCACCCATATTTTCACCCCCCATTATCATCATTACTCTAAAAATACATAGAGCATCCCTTTTACCTAGATTTGAGTCAACTAGAGAGTTCAAACATTACAAATCTCAACACACCTCTCCCATCATTGACCTGCAATCTATGGTTACAACAAGATCAACACACAAGAGAATCATGAAGAAAACCAAAGTCACATTCACCTCAAGTGATCCAAATCCTCAAGAATTTAATCCAAGAATTCATGTTACCCCATCATAACAACCCTTGTCTCCATCAAGACCATATGAGATAGAAGACATCATGAACAATCTATTTAGACTTACTAGAGAAGAAATCATGGAACATCAAGCCTTAGAAAATGTGGCTCCAATTTCCCCATCTTTTGTTGCACAATCATTGACACAAGGCTTGACTTCATCTACAATTCAACCAACTCCATCCCTTGTGCCAAGTCAACCCTTAAAATCTAGTCTTGCAACTAGGCTAAGAACCAACCTTGGTCTCACTTCATGTCTAGTAACAAACACAACTTTGGGTATTCACAAAACAATGATTTTGTTAAACACCAACCTTCCCTAAAACACAAGTTGGACACCAACCTTTTTCAAACCACTTACATTCCATGACACCACAACAATCTCGATATTTCAAGTGCAACCATCTTCATCCATCATCACAAATACCTCGTATGCCTAATGATACACAAGGTAATGTGAACCAAGTGCATCAAATGGGACAAGGGAAAGTTAACGCTTTCATGCAAATTCAACCCTTGAAAAGTGGTTCTAACAACCCCATTAACACATCAAAACAAGTGGTTACCTAAGCTACTCAATTTAATCCCCCATCCACATCAACCCAAATCAAAACAACACCTTGGTTACAAATCCCATCAACCAAGGTAATACCTTGGTCACACCTCAAATACAACAAGGGAACCTTTTTAATCAATGAACTCAAGGTCCTAGTATGTCATTACTATCATAAAATCTAATGACATCATCCTCATCATTTCCCATAGTCCCCTTTACCATGCAAAATCAATTGGGACCTCAAACTTACATTCCTCCACCTCAATCCACTATCTTGCAAGGAATGTTAAACCAAGGGAACCCTCAATCCATCATCAACAATCTACTACCTGCTCAAAACATTAACACCCCCAATCCATTACAGATGTCCCAACCATTGATTGATCCTACATTGCAATCACATGCCTTAGCTTTATAGAAAGCACAATAGGCTTACCAACAAGCCATCCAATAGCAGCAACAACACCAAGCAGCCTTGGTAGCACAACAACAACATCAAGCAACCTTAGTAGTGCAACAACAGCATCAAGCCCAGCAAGCAGCCCTAGCAACACAACAACAATATGCTTGTCAGCAAGCTGTCCAACAACAACAACAACAGCAAGTCACCTTAGTAGTACAACAACAACAACAATCCCAACAAGCCTCCTTAGCCACGCAACAACAAGCATCACTTGCTCAACAGTATACAAAACAATAGGAATTGATCGTGCAACAACAAGGTTCGTACTATAATCCTTAATTTAAAATTGTTAATATAAACACGTTAGGAACATATACATCAATACCCCAATTACCTTCACAGAACCTCACACCACCCTACACCCCATACAACACCTTATCATATCAGAATTCGACATACAACTCATCCATCATCCCACCATATGTTCCTCCACCCAACCTGCAAGACGATCTAGCATCACAATTGAAAGTACTCTCAGAATAAATGTAGGACCTTCTCATGGGAAAGACTTGTAAAGAAGCCCCCATACACAGAACCTATGTCCATATCCATTTGATCGAAACATTGCAATGGTACCATTCCCTCCTAGCTTTGAAATCCCAAATTTTCATAAATATAAAGGGAGAAGAAATCATGTAGACCACTTTAAAGAGTTTAATGTCATGTGTATGGAGGTCACCTATAATGAGTCCTATTTGATGCACCTTTTCCTGCAATGTTTAACAAGTCCTGTCATGGATTGGTTTTCTGAATTGCCTCCAAGTATTTAAAATTTCTAAGAAATCATTGAAAAATTAATAGATCACTTCTCCTTCAATCTTGACATGGAAATAAGTCTAGAAGAACTATACACTCTTAGACAAAACAAAGGGGAATATTTCACTAATTTCTTGCAATGGTGGATACAAAGAGCTAGTAAGAGCAAGTGGCCAATTCTTGATCAACAACAAGTGGACATTATCATAGAAAATCTAGATTCAAATCTATCATTCCATTTGAAAATGCAATGCATCACATCTTATGACGAGCTTGTCCCTAGAGCCCTTAACATTGAGAGAGCCCTAATCTTACAAGGAAACACACAAGTGTATAAACGAAACCAAACCTCCACTAGTTTTAACGACAAGCCCCACTATTGGGCCATGAACAATAATGTTACTAGTGATGGTGTTGTTGATGGAAAGGTGGTCTTAACTGCTCCTAGATGAGAAACCATCCAAACCATGAATACACAACAACTACACGTGCAACTATCAAACAATCAAATAATCAATCCTGCAAACACTCAACGCGGACAACAGAGAACAAACAATGCTCCGAAGAGACAATTCACTCCCTTAGGGGAACCTATGGAAGACATGTATAAGAGGTTGATACAATCTGACCTTATCATACTAATACAAAGGTCATAATACACAATTATTTTAGGCTCAAACATCTAATAAAGGAACTTATTGAACAAAGAGATGTTGAGATTGATCAAAAATTTGGGAATGAAAATCTGAAACTTTACACGAACCCTATGCCTGATCATGGAAAAATAAAAGATTCGACAAAGGCATCAACTTCAAACAATACCCAGGATACCAAATTGGGACATGTTTACACTATTTATGAGGAATCTGACATATACCAAGATACTATTTTAAAACAAAGTACAAACCCATCAATAGTGTTGGCACTATTCTATATTGTAATGGCATCAAGTGGATATCAGATTTTGATATCTCTCCCACATATGGCTCAATGATTGGGCATGTTGAAGAAGTTCCAAATGAACCAAAAATATCCCTTATTGCACCCATACCCAAAAAATGTTGTGAACAGTCTTTTACCAATGATATATCATCCACCAAATGATCATGTCAAGAGGAGAATCTTGAGGATAACGAAAGATATTTTGAATCAAGTCAAGATCAAAAACCTCTATCCCTAGAGTTTCACAAAGAACTAAGGGACATCTTCCTAACCATTTTAAGCTCCAAATATGTTCTTGATATCAATCCTAAGATGTTTCTTTTGGATGAACATATAGATGTTCTTCATCCAAAACATGAGTCTCCCACTCTTGATATTCCTACACAAGAGAAAGCAACAATCGAGATTATTGATTCTTACAGTGATTGTGCATCATCGACATCTTTTGAAGTAGTATTAATAAATAATGATGTCATAGAATCAAAGAAGATAGTTCATGAGCGAGCAATAGTCAAGATTCTTGATTCTTATACTGATTGTGCATCATCAACATCTTTAACTCAACACCAACATATTTTGAAGCAATATCAACAGATAATGGGGTAAGTGCACCAAGATGGTTCCCAAAAGGGGGGCTTAAGTAGTCACTTTTTTTCTGAAATCAGGAAATACTGACCTTGGGTGTGAAATTAAGGATACTTACACTCAAAATTTTGAGATGGAACAAAAAAAAAGGATTCAAGTGCTCTGAGTCTACTTTCTAAACTACTAATTTATTTTGAATATGGTTGAGATTAAGGGGTTCAAATGAGGGATGTACACAAATTGGTGTTTTTTTTGTCAAAAAACATAACATAGCACTCTTGTACGACCCTCGTATGGTGAACTTTTTTTTAGTATTTTTAAAATCGCTATGGTCAGAAGTTAGGTAACAGTATGTAGTTGATGCACAATTTTTTTGATAATTTTTTAATGAATATTTTATTTTTTACTAATTTTTGAAGTGGAAACTTCCTGAAAAATAGAATTTTGACCATGCTACCCCTACAAATTTTGGAAACTAATTGAATTTAAAAAAAAAAAAATGTAGAATGGAGTCTAGTTTCTAAAAAATGTAATTTATTTCAAATTTTGATGAACGGATAATTTATAACGAAAAAAACACCAAACACTTTTTTTTCCAAAAAAGAGACATACAAACAAAAGAAATTATGGATGAATGGCTTAACATTGTTAGAAAGTGAAAAAAAATAAATTGTTGGATAGCTAAGAGAGAACCTAACATTACCCAGATGTTCGATTTGTTTGATATTGAACCGCATGCAATCCTAATGGTGAGCACAAACCCGATTATGTGAAATATTGTAGAAATTGCAAAAACATGTCTCTAGTCATTGGGAATGCCCTCCAAGCCTTTGGGTTGGTATTCCAAGGAAAATACCAATCCTAAGGCTTGAGGATTCCAAAAGTAAGATATAATGCGAGTGTGTTATAATGCACTCACATTATATGTCATTTTTGACATGGTTTTTGTTTGTGGGGAGCATGTCTAGCAAGACATAATGTGAGTGTGGTATAACGCGCTCACATTATGTCTTGCTTTATGTTAAATGCATATTGAATGTATGTTTATATATTTCTATGTTTGTATGCACATGTATGCTTGTATGTCATCTATGTATGTATGCATGCATG